>CM053572.1:1917809-1963752 GCA_028646485.1 Cryptoprocta ferox
TTTCCCCCACTTGCAAATCCAAGTTTTATCACTTCAGTCCTTCTCAGTTCAATCTATACATATGGGCGTGCACGTATTACAGAGCTCCCTGCTTCTCCGCCATCTTGCCCGCTCCCAGCCCTTCTTGTGACTTTGTCTGATATCAGTTTTAAAGCTGAAAAATACTGATGTTTGGAATCCACTTTCATATCAAGGAGGTAGGTAGGATTCCTTTCTTGCTCTAAACCAAAATGATTGAAGCCTGGAATCTGCTGACGATAGGGGAGGACAAGGGCCTGGGGCCTAAAGAAAGTCCCTTGCACAGAGGACAATTCCCTGAGCCCCTCACTGTTAATTATACTTGAAAATAAATAAATAAAAAGAAATAAACAAGCTTTGAGTTGCTGTTTATTTAAAAAGGACATTTATTCTATACATTTCTCCATAATTCTTGTTTCTCAAAAATTGTGCAATTCCTTCTGAGTATTTGTCATAGTTTTCATTGATTCTTTATACTGGCTTTGTAACAGCCCTGATGTAAACACACCAGAATTTATCCACCCCTTATTACACTGGTTGTTGCCAATCTGAAAAGATATAATTTTAAAAAATCCATGCACTACATTATTATACAGGGACATTTTTATTTCTATTGAAAAGTTATAAGAAGCAGATTTCCTGAAAAGCAAGGCAAGCATTTCATTTAAGTAGAGAAAACCATAATATTGTGCATTTCTGCTAGCAATGCACAGGGTGCCATTTTCCATATATTCTATGCATCAATAGATTTTTTAGTGATTTTTGGTTTTGATGGGCAAGGAAGTAATAAATAATATATACCGTACTTTAATTTATCTTCTCTGTGGGGCCATAACTGATTGTTGTTAACAGCTGATACAATGTTATATCACTTGTAAAGTTTTATTCTGATTTATGTGGGCTAACATCCCTGAATAATTTCGTCACAAATAACTAAAGAAAGTTTTTCTCAATTAAGAGAATCTTGACTAGGTTCCTACGATTGGGATCACAATTTCAACAAGGCTTTATTCTCTTTTGTCATGAGAAAAATTAGATTGTCCAACATGGCATTATCACAAAGTCACAGAAACAATCCTTGCCTGATGCACCTCACAGCCCTTGGTCTCAGGAACACCTGGTCAGCTTTCCCACCTGTGTTTTTTGTTGAGTATGATGAAAGTATTTTTCTCTTTGGTTTTATGCAGCAATCTGTGTTTGTGTGTGTCTCCACATGCAGTCATAAATCTTCTCCTAAGGACCCCAACACAATACCTCTCTAATATTTATATCACCAGCTGTTAAATTTTACTCATTTCTATTGGTCACATAAACCTTACTCATGGCTCTCTATTTTCTCCAATTTGTTCTCTTCTATGGTGAAGGTTATGACTGTTTTTACATTGGCTGTTAATCTTCCCCAGCCCAAGCTCCTATCAGTTTAATCTCTACAAATCCATAATGATCTATCTTTATATAGATGAATTATAGTTTCTTAAGGACATAAATTATCCCATGAGAATGAAGACTTACCTCTGAATATGATCTGATCCCAGAAACTCTGTTGAATATTTGCCATGGCTGGAGGGCATGCTCTCTAGATAAGTGACAAGTGGGTGAGGCTTTTACAGCCCTTTATCTCAAATCTGTTTCCTAATTCCACCTGCACTTATTAAGGGAAGGGTCTGGACAAGTGCTTGGGGAATTATATGGCTGTGGAAACTGGTAAAGTTAAGAAGAAGGCCAACAGCATCTCATACACCTTCAGAAGGCTTATTATTTTCAATGTTCAGTGTGTTTATTACAAAAGGGTGGTCTTCTTGCATTATACATAATCTAAGGACTTGCTTATCTGAAAATCCCCAGAAAAGTTGACACCCAAGGCAGGAAGGGAGCATAGAGCCAACGTGCTGGGATTGCCAGAGCAATCAAGAGGGGGAAATAAAAGTTGTGTTATCATTGCGTCTGACAAGACACACTTTATTTATGTACTAGTAACATTTGCCTTTCCTACAAAGTTGGTATTTCCAACATTGAAAATTAACAATTTCCAAATTTCCAATGATAATGAACAAAGTTGAGCCCCAAAGGACACTGAGAAATGTCTAAAGCAGGTGTTTTAGTCCCTGTAGGCTGCTAGAAGAGATTATCATGGACTAGGCGACATGACACAAATTCATTTCTCATAGTTCTGGAGAATGGAAAATCCAAGATCAAAGTACTGGCAGATTCAGTGTCTGATGAAGGCCCATTTTCTAACTTATAGTTGGCCATCTTACCGTGTACACACATGACAGAAGGGAAAAGGTTATGAATTTCATCCAGGACCATGGAAACAGAGGACCATCTCTCTTTTTTTATTTTTTTACATTTATTTATTTCTTGAGAGACAGAGACAGACAAAGCACAAGTGGAGGAAAGGCAGAGAGAGAAAGGAAACACAGAATCCGAAGCAGGCTCCAGGCTCCAAGCTGTCAGCACAGAGCCCAATGTGAGCCTCGAACCCACAAACCGCCAGATCATTACCCAAGCCAAAGTCCGACGCCCAGCCGACTGAGCCACGCAGGCTCCCCAGAGGGCCATCTCTTAATATCACCACATTTGAAGTTAGGATTTCAAAATATAAATTTGAGGGGGACACAAATATTCATCCCACATCAGCAGATATAGAAAGAGAAAATTGAAAAATTTTAAAGCTATCAGCTGATTTCAGAAATAATGGCAGTTGAGTTTAGCCACTTGGAAACAACTTATTAGAAACTAATTAATGTTCTTAAGCTTTTTGATTTTAATATTATAGATTGAATCCAACCACATGGTTCTCCTAGAGGGATAGAACAAAGTTCTTCATGTCAGAAAAAATGATGGTGGAAACTTCTGGGTTCTTTGCCTCTTGGCCCTCTACATAATTTTCCACTTTGATATTTATATGTTCTGTTTAGAGACTAAATATTTTCTCAGAACTTTCTGAAGAGCCCCAACCACATCCTTGTTTCTCAAACAATAGATGAGGGGATTTAGCATGTGAGTGAGAACAGTGCAAAATACAGACATAACCTGCTCCTGTTCTGGGGTGTGGGAAGAACCAGGTGTAATATACATATGAACACATGGTCCTAGATAAAGACTTACCACCATAAGATGGGAGGAACAGGTGGCCAAGGCTTTATTCCTGCCTTGGGGGGATTTCATACGAAGGACAGTGAGAAAGATGAGGGTATAGGAAGCCCTGATAAGTCCAAAGGGGATAATCATAAAAGCAACGCCCATCACAAAGACCACTACCTCATGGGTGGAAGTGTCTTTGCATGAGATCTTCATGATTCCTGGCATCTCACAATAGAAATGGTGCATTTCTCTGGAGCCACAGATTGGCAGACTCGTGGTATAGGATGTGTGAGCTGTAGAAGCTAAAATGCCCCCAATCCAAGACACTGTAACCATTTGCATACAGATCCTGTCGTTCATAATGACTGCATACCTCAAAGGGCTGCACACAGCCACATAACGGTCATAGGCCATGAGGGTTAAAAGAATACTTTCAGCACCCCCTAGAGTAAAGAAGAAAAATATTTGAGTTCCACAGGCAAGACGTGTGATAGTCTTCCTTCCAGATAAAAAGTTGACTGCCATCTTTGGAATAGTGCTGCTGATGAGGGCCAAGTCTACAACAGAAAGCTGGCTGAGCAGAAAATACATCGGGGTGTGGAGCCTTAAGTTCATCCATATCAAGAGAAGCAGGATAAAGTTCCCAATGATTGCAGTCAGGTAGATCAGGATGATAGTGTAGATAAGGATACTGACATATTTCATATTGGGAAAGAGCCCCAAGAGAATAAAATCTGCTATTAAGATTTCATTTCTTCTCTCCATGTCTTTGACTAATCTGGCTGAACCAAAAAATTTAGGAAAACTAAAATTAAGTAAAATGTCACAAGGAATTGCCATTTTTTAAATTATTGATCAGCTATTGCTGCATTAATGTGATGCAGCAAACAACTTCCCTAATCTCAGTGACAAATGAAAATAAACACTTATTTTTCTTGTTCTTAGGTCTGTGGCACAGCTGAAGCAGTTTTCTGTAGGCTGTAGTTCAGGCACAGGTAGAATCTACATAGCTCCCATTCTGTGATCTGTGGCTATCTAGATGGATAGCCACTTCTTCACATGGAGTGTGGCAGAAGTGAAAAGGGACTGAGAATAACTATGTGGTTCCTCTTAAAGCCTGAACTCATGTTGACTCTACTAACGTCATCTATGTTCAGTTGATTAAAAAAGGTCATACATGAAATCCATCATCAATGTAGTGTGGAAGAAAACTCCACTCACAGTGAACCATAACAAGGTTGGGAAAGAAAGGAGGATTTTAAAGCAATTAAAATGACTTATTACCATGCTTCTAAAAACTTCTACCACTACACTCTTTTAATTATTGCTGAGTTTTCAGATATTTCATGTTTTGGCTTACTACTCTATTTAATGTGACCCATTAGGCCCCAATAATGAGAACTGAGTTTCCTGTGACCACAAACAAATTATATCATGGCCAATAGCCTGAGGTCATGGGTAGCCACTGAATATATACTTGGCCAGACATAGACATACATTAGGTAAACACATAAGCTCTTTTTGTTTATGCCTGCCTGTGAATCAGGTTATGTCTATCCAAGAAAATCAACCAGAGATGGAAGAGAAATACAGTGGAATAAATCCATGCTCCCTGTACAGAAGTGGAAACTGGGAAAACATTTTCTTTAGGAGGACACATTAAATGAAGATTTAACTAAAATTGTCAGTGTTGGGGAGAGCTAAATGGTGGGGCAGTAGGAGGACTCGAGTCCCATCTTGTCCCTCAAACACAATCAAATAACTATCAAATAATTCTGAATACTCCAGAAATCAACTTGAAGACTGACAGAACAAACTCCAGAACTAAAGGGAGAGAACCCACATCTAAGAAGGTAAGAAGTGTGGAGACGTGGATTGGAGGAGAAATAGATTGTGGGTGCTGTAGAGGGGTAGGAGCGGTCATCGTGGACAAAGGCCAGAGAGAAAGAAGCACACAGATGAATGCACAAGGAGAACAGTTCCCCAAAGCTATTTCTTGGGAACATGAAAGAGGTGGATTTTTTTGTTTTTGCAACCAGAAGTCTTAATGACTAGAATTCTAAAATTCAACAGGTTTGTGTGGGATATAGGCCTGAAGGTGCTTCCCTTGTCCTGGAGAGAAGGCAGGCTAACAACCTGGGAGCCGTGTGGAAACAATGGTCTAAAGAACTCCTGGGACACACAGCAAGGAGATTGTTAGCTCTTCTTGGAATGCATTCCTGACAGCTAGTGTTCACAGAGATGCTTCTCTAGGGACAAAGGAGCCAGCTGGTGTCATTTCCTTCCCTCATCCCTCAGCATAAATGCAGAGCCACTGGTGGGAAGCATCTAACCCAGACACTTGTTGCCTAACTTTCTTACTGCAAGTCCCAGATCCCTGCATTGTGCTGTGACTGTATCTGTCAGTCAAACCTGCCTCAGTCAGACCACTGCCATAACTCTCTCAGAAGACAAGCACCGGCCTGTTCACATACTAGACGCCTAAAACCTGGAGTTTTAAAAGTCAGCAGGCTTGGCTAGTACTTGGAGGGTACTGTGCTGCTACTGGAAAGAAGGAAAGCAAACAACCTGGTGGCAGACAGTAGTGTGGAAAGAGCAAACTGAAAAATACCTGGGACACAGAGGAGGGAGATTATTTGCTCTTCTTGAAGTACTTCTCTTAGGCAGGGTACACAGAGATGGCTCTCTAGGGACAAGGAAATTGGCTGGCACCATTTCCCTCCCTCAGCCCTCAGCCTAAACACAGAGCCATCTGCAGTAAGCAGCGCCGTATGAACACTAGCTGCCTAGCCTGCTTATACTATGATCCACATCCCTGCACATTGGCATTACTGCCATATCGGTCAAGCTTGCATCAGTCTCAGCATGGCACCATCAGAAATGCCTGCCTACACCTTACCTCCCAAACAGAGAGTTCTGTAGGGCTTCATTTCTAGTGGAATTAGTATTATGTCACATTTAACAAGACCAGAGCACACCTAGATAAAACTCACTGGCTTCTGGACAGGGCTAACACTGTCTAAGGCAGGCAAGGAGAGCCTCTGCAGACAACTGGCCTGAAGGATAGAGCAGCCAAAACACCAGAGCAGAGTGCACACACACTCACCAGAGAAACTCCCTGAAGAACCAGGCCCTGGACATTATATGACCCTTTATTCATAAAGGCATTACTCTCAGGATCAGGAAAATAACAGGCTTTTCTAACACACATGAGAAGGCAGAGATTTAGACAAAATGCTAAAATGGAGGAATTCATCCCAAATGAAAGAACAAGATAAAGTCATGGCCAGAATTCAAAGTAAAACAGATATTAAGTAACATGCCTGATGGAGACTGTAAAGCAACAATCATAAGGTTACTAGCTCTGCTTGAGAAAAGAATAGAAGACTTATGGGTGGCCTTTACCACAGAAATAAAAGAGTTAGGAAACTATCCATAAGAAAAGAAAAATGCAATCACTGACATTTTAAACATACTTCATAAAATGAACACAAGATGGAAGAAAAAGAGAAATGAATGAGGAATATAGAAGACAAAATAATGGCAAATAATGATGCTGAACAAAAGAAACAAAGAAGAATTATGAAATATGAGAACAGGCTTAGGGAGCTCAGTGACTCTATCAAATATAATAACATTTGTATGATACGAGTCCCAGAAGAAGAGAGAGAAAGGGAGCAGAAAATTTACTTGAGGAAATAATAGCTGAACATTTCCCAAATCTGGGAAAGGAAACAGATATCCAGATCCTAGGAGGCAAAGAGAACTCTCATCAAAATTAACAAGAGCAGGTCAACACCAAGACATAGCATAGTAAAATTTGCAAAATAGAGAGATAAGGAAAGGATACTGAAAGCAGCAAGGGAAAAGAAAACCCTAATCTACAAGAGAAGACAAATAAGGTTGGAAACTTGGCAGACGAGAATAGAGTGGCAGGATATATTCAACATGATGAATGGGAGAAATATGCAGCCAAGAATATATCATTCAAAATAGAAGGATGGACAGTTTCCCAGACAAACAAAAACTAGTTTGTCACTACTACACCAGCCCTGAAATAAATTTTAAAGGGAACTCTTTGAGTGGGAAAGAAAGACCAAAAGCAACAAAAGCCAGAAAAGAAAAGAAAAAATCTCCAAAAACAAGGACAAAACAAGTAATAAAATGGTACTAAATTCATATATTTCAATAATTACTTTGAATGTAAATAGACTAAATGCTCCACTCAAAAGACATAAGGGTCATAATGGATTAAAACACAAGACTCATCTATATGCTGCTTACAAGAGACTCATATTAGACATAAAGACACCTTCAGATTGAAAGTGAGGGGATGGAGAATCACTTATCATGCAAATCGACATCAGAAGAAAACCAGAGTAACAATCCTTCTATCAGAAAAACTAGATCTTACACCAAATGCTGTAACAAGAGTTGAAGAAGGGCACTATTACATAATAAAAGCTTCTATTCAACAAGGTCTAATAATGATAAATACTTATGCCTCTAATTGTAAATACCTACGCCTCCAACATGGAAGGACCCCAATACATAAAACAATAACAAACATGAAGTAACTCATTAATAATAATACAATAATAGTAAAGGAATTTAACACCCACTTACATCAATGAAAAGATTATCTCACCAGAAAGTCAACAAAGAAACAATGGCTTTGAATGACACGATGGACCTAACAGATATATTAAGAACATTTCATCCTAAAGCAGTGGAATGCATATTTCTTCTTGAGTACACATGGAACATTCTCCAGAATAGATTACATACTACATCACAAATCAGGCCTCAACAAGTACAAAGATATTGAGATAATACCATGCATATTTTCCAACCACAACATTATGAAACTTGAAATCAACCACAAGGAAAAAAACTGGAAAAACCACAAATACAGGGAGTTTAAATAACATCCTATTAAGGAATGAATGGGTCAACCAGGAAATTTAAAAAAAAAAAAACTTAAATACAGGGAAACAAATGATAATGAAAACATGATGGTCCAAAACTTTTGGGATGCAGCAAAAGTGGTCTTATGAGGGAAGTACGTACCAATACAGGCCTACTCAAGAAATAAGAAAAATCTCAAACACACACCTTAACCTTACACCTAATGAAGCTAGAAAAAGAGCCGCCTGGGTGGCTCAGTCGGTTGAGCGTCCGGCTTCAGCTCAGGTCATGATCTCGCGGTTCGTGGATTCGAGCCCCGCGTCAGGCTCTGTGCTGACAGCTAGTTCAGAGCCCGGAGCCTGTCTTCAGATTCTGTGTCTCCCTCCTTCTCTGACCCTCCCTTGCTCACGCTGTCTCTCTCTCTCTCAAAAATAAATAAAACATTAAAAAAAAAGAAGCTAGAAAAAAACCAATAAATGAAGTCTAAAAAAAGCAGAAGGGAAATAATAAAAATTAAAGCGGAAATAAATGATATAGAAACAAAAAAATAACAGTAGAACATACCGGTCAGAAAGAAATAGATAAGTTTCTAGAAACATAAACTACCAACACATAAACAGGAAGAAATAGAAAATTTGAACAGATCAATAACTAGCAAAGGAATTGAATCAGTAATAGAAAAATCTCTCAACAAACAAAAACCCAAGGTCATATAGCTTCCCAACGGTATTTTACAATATTAGTGAAATCTGTTGTGTTTCTGTATACCAGTAAAGAAGCAACAGAAAGAGAAATCAAAGAATCAATCCCATTTACAAGTGGAACAAACACCACAAGATACCTAGGAATAAATCTAAACAAAGAGGTAAAACAAATCTGTACTTAAGACACTCTTTACATACAGAGATGAAAAAGATTGATAGAAATAGAAATGTTATAGATAATATAGGTATAGGTAGTTATAGATACATATATGTTTAACTTTACTACTTTACTACTGAAAATATAGAGTATATGAAGGATTTCTTCTAAGTATATATTTCTAAATTGCTTTACATAAAAACACTTTACAATAACTTTCTTTTAATGAAGCTAAAAATCATTAAAGAAATATTACAAAGGAAACAAAACCAATAAGAACAAAATTACATTGTTATCTTACCTCATGAGACATATATTTTTCTGTAAACTTAGCTGAACTACACACTAATATTTAATAAATCAATGTGCTTTATACAAAGAAACAGCCTACACAGTACAGTCTCATAATGTCTTGATAAACAATTTGATGCTTTAAGACTTTAACGTGTTAATGTGTTTAAAACTAATTTTAATGTGTTTAACTAATTTTAAACTCAGACAAGTTTTGAAATGTCTTCATATTGAATTCCTTCAACTCTGTGTCCTTTTAGAAGGCCAGTTTCTTCCAGGTTGTCCAGTTTGTTGGCATATAATTTTCATAGTATTCTGTGATAATTGTTTGTATTTTTGTGATGTTGATTGTGATCTGTCCTTTTCATTCGTGATTTTATCTATTTGAGTCCTCTCTCTTTTCTTTTTGAGAATTCTGGCTAGGGGGTTATCAATTTTGTTTATTTTTTCAAAAAACTAGTCTTTAGATTCATTGATCTGTTCTACTGTTTTTTGGATTCTATATTGTTTATTTCTGCTCTAATCTTCACTATTTCTCTTTTGCTGCCGGCGTTGGGGTTTCTTTGCTGTTCTGCTTCTAGTCCCTTTAGGTGTACTGCTAGCTTTTGTATTTGGGATTTTTCTTGTTTCTTAAGGTAGGCCTAGACTGCAATGTATTTTCATCTTAGGACTGCTTTTGCTGCATCCCAAAGGCTTTGGACTGCCATGTTTTCATTGTCATTTGTTTCCATATATTTTAAAAATTTCTTCTTCAATTGCCTGTTTGACCCATTCATTCTTTAGTAGGATGTTCTGTAACCTCCATGCATTTGGAGGTTTTCCAAACTTTTTCTTGTGGCTGATTTCAAGTATCATAGCATTCGTGATCTGAAAATATGCATGGGATGATCTCAATTCTTTTATATTTGTTGATGGTTGTTTTGTGACACAGTATGTGATCTATCTTGGAGAGTGTTCTGTGTGCACTCAAGAATGTGTATTCTTCTGCTTTTGGATGAAAAGTTCTGAATATATATGTCAAGTCCATCTGGTCCAGTGTATCATACAGGGCCATTGTTAATTTATTGATTTTCTCTCTAGATGATCTTTCCATTGCTGTAACTAGAATATTAAAGTCACCTGCAATAAAGATAGCTTATGTTTGTGATTAATTGATTTATATATTTGGGTGTCTTCAAATTGGGCACATAAACACTTATAATTCTTAGCCAGCCACACGCTACCAAAAGACAAATGGGATGAAATAGAAAATTTGAACAGACTCATAACCAGTGAAGAAATTGAATCAGTTATAAAAAATATCCCAACAAATAAGAGTTCTGGGCCAGATGGCTTCCAGGGAAATTCTACCAGGTATTTAAAGCAGAGTTAATACCTACCCTTCTCAAGTTGTTCCAAAAAATAGAAATGGAAGGAAAGCTTCTGGGCTCATTCTATAAGGCCAGCATTACCTTGATTTCCAAACCAGACAGAGACCCCACAACAAAGGAGAGTTAGAGGCCAATATCCCTGATGAACAAGGATGCAAAAATTCTCAAAAAGATACTAGAAAATTGAATTAAACAGTATATTAAAAGAATTATTCACCATGATCAAGTGGGATTCATTCCTGGTATGCAGGACTGGTTCAATACTTGCCAATCAATCAATGTGATACATCACATTAATAGAACAAAGGATAAGATCTATATGATCCTGTCATATTCAGAAAAAACATTTGACAAAATACAGCCTTCCTTCTTAATAAAAACCCTCAAGAAAGTTGGAATAGGAAGAATTTACCTTAACATCATAAAAGCCATATATGAAAGCCCATAGCTAATATCCTGAATGGAGAAAAACTGAGAGAGTTCCCTGAGATCAGGAACATGACAGGGATGTCCACTCTCACCACTATTGTTTAACATAGTGCTCGAAGTCCTAACCTCAGAAATCAGAAAACAAAGTGAAATAAAAGGCATTCAAATTGGCAAATAAGAAGTAAAACTTTCACTTTTCTTAGATGACATAATTCTCTACAAGGAAAACCTGAAAGACTCTACCAAAAAGCTGCTAGAACTAATCCATGAATTCAGCAAAGTTGATACAAAATCGAGATAAAGAATCAGTTCCATTTCTATACAACAATAATGAAGCAACAGAAAGAGAAATCAAGAAACTGATCCCATTTACAATTGCACCAAGAACCATAAAATACATAGGAACAAACTTAACCAAGGAGGTAAAAGATCTGTATGCTGAAAACTATAGAAAACTTATGAAAGAAATTGAAGAAGACACAAAGAAATGGAAAAATATTCCAAGCTCATGGATTGGAAGGACAAATATTGTTAAAATGTCAACACTACCCAAAGCAATCTATACATTCAGTGCAATACCAACGAAAATTGCACCAGCATTCTTCTCAGAGCTAGAACAAACAATTCTAAAATTTGTATGGAACCACAAAAGATCCCAAATAGCCAAAGTAATGTTGAAAAAGAAAACCAAAGAGGGAGGCATCACAATCTCAGACTTTAGCCTCAACTACAAAGCTGTAATCATCAAAACAGTATGGTATTGGCAGAAAAAACAGACACATCGACCAATGGAATAGAATAGATAATCCATAATTGGACCCACAAATGTATGGCCAACTAATTTTTGACAAAACAGGAAAGAGTTTCCAATGGAAAAAAAGACAATCTCTTTAGTGAATGGTGCTGGGAGAACTGGACAGCAACATGCAAAAAAGTGAAACTGGACAACTGTATTACACCATACACGAAAATAAACTCAAAATGGATTTTTAAAAAAACTAAATGTGAGACAGGAAACCATCAAAACCCTAGAGGAGAAAGCAGGCAACAACCTATTTGACCTCAGAAGCAGTAATTTCTTCCTCGACATGGATCCAAAGACAAGGGAAATAAAAGCAAAAAATAAGCTATTGGGACCTCATCAAGATAAATGTCTTCTGCACTGCAAAGGAAACAATCAACAAAACTAAAAGGCAACCAATGGGATGGGAGAAGATGCCTACAATGACATATTGGATAAAGGGTTAGTATCCAAAATTTATGAAGAAGTTACCAAACTCAGCAGCTGAAAGGAAATGGGCAAAAGACATGAATAGACACTTTTCCAAAGAAGACATCCGGATGGCCAACAGATACATGAAAAGATACTCAATATCACTTATCATCAGGGAAATACGAATCAAAACCACATTGAGGGGCACCTGGGTTGCTCAGTCGGTTAAGCATCCAACTTCAGCTCAGGTCATGATCTCAGGCTCTGTGCTAACAGCTCGGAGCCTGGAGTCCACTTCGGCTTCTGTGTCTCTGTCTCTCTTTTTGCCCCTCACCCACTCATGCTCTGTCCCTCTCTCCTTCAAAAATGAATAAACATTAAAAAATATTTTAAACAAAACCACATTGAGATAACACCTCAAACCGGTCAGAGTGGCTAAAATTAATAACTTAGGAAACAACAGATGCCTGTGAGGATGTGGAGAAACAAGAATGCAAACTCATGCAGTCCCACTGGTGGGAATACAAACTGGAAAACAGTGTGAAGATTCCTCAAAAAATTAAAAATAGAACTACCCTACGACCCAGAAATAGCACTACTAGGAATTTATCCAAAGGATACAGGAGTGCTGATTCATAGGGGCACATGTACAGCAATGTTCATAGCAGTGCTTTCAACAATAGCCAAATTATGGAAAGAGCCTAAATGTCCATCAAGTGATGAATGGATGTGGTTTATATATACAATGGAATACAATTTGGCAATGAGAAATAATGAAACCCTGCCATTTACAACAATGTGGCTGGAACTGGACAGTATTATGCTAAGTGAAATAAGTCAGTCAGAGAAAGACAGATTCATATGTTTTCACTCATATGTGGAACTTGAGAAACAACAGAAGACTGTGGGGGAAGGGAAGGAAGGGGAAAAAATAGTTTCATATACATATACTCAGCCATCAAAAAGAATGAAATCTTGCCTCTTGCAATGACATGGGATGGAACTAGAGTATATTATTCCAAGCAAAATAATTCAGTCAGATGGAGACAAATACCATATGATTTTATTCATATGTGGAAGTTAAGAAATAAAACAGAGGAACGTAGGAGAAGGGAAGGAAAAATAATATAAGACAAAAACAGAGAGGAAGGAAAACTGTAAGAGACTCTTTTTTAAAAATTTTTGATGTTTATTTATTTTTGAGGTAGATAGAGAGGGGCAGAGAGAGAGAGAGACACAGAATGCAAACAGGCTCCAGGCGCTGAGCTGTCAGCACAGAGCCCGATGCAGGGCTTGAACTCACAAACCGTGAGATCGTGACCTGAGCTGAAGTTGGATGCTCAGCCAACTGAGCCACCCAGGTGCCCCCAATGACTCTTGAATACAGAGAACAAACTGAAGGTTGATGGGGGGGCGGGGCAGAGGGGAGGGGAAAATGGGAGATGGGCATTAAGGATGGGCATTGATGAGCACTGGGTGTTGTATGTAAGCGATGAATCACAGGAATCTACACCTAAAACCAAAAGCACACTTTACACACTGTACGTTAGCCAACTGGACAATAAATTATATTCAAAAAAAAGAATATTTAGCCACTTTAACAAGAATGTTTTAATATTAGTCCAAACGTCTCACTTTTGTTACCAATGATGCTACATAGACATATTTTATCATTAGTAATGTCATTTCAGCATATCACATGGGAAATTTTCAGTTTATGCTTATATTAATGTATAATCATTTAATAAATGGCTACTTTTGATTTTATTTGTATGCTTTTGGAATATAAATTTTAATTTAGTCTAATTTTAAAAAAAGAATCATTGAAGAATAATTAAAATGACAAGAAAAGTTTAAAAAATGAAAAGCCAATTTAAATAACTATAGTGGCTGAAAAGATCTCATTGATGGAACCTAAGGTACCTTCATTTCTTCTGTAGCCTCCATTTAAAACAAGAATTATTTTTCCTGGTGCTGGAATTTCTGTTTCTAAATGAATCTGGTCACTTTTCAGCTTATCTACAGAGCCAATCATCTTTACAACAGCTGTATATTTGTCAATTACTTCCTTGAAAACACCCTTTTCTTTTGATATTTCTCTCTAAGATATTTGGTTATAATTTCCACAATGATATCAGGCTGAAGCCAGAAGTCTGTTTGGGTAGTTCTTTTCATTTCCTTTCAATCACCATGATTTCATTGAGTGCAGATTTCTTTTCTTTTCTTTTTTCTTTTGTTTGAGCTGAGCTCTAGGAAGATTCTCTTAATTTAAATAATGCTGCATTCCTGATTGCCTTCAATGTGCTTGGTACCAAGGAACTTGATTTGGATGATGTTGTTGCTGAACTACATGCTCCTTTATTCAAATTAAATGTAACTGTTTCCTCATCATTTTCTCTGCTTAATTCCAAAAAAATAGGAGTCTCTGGTTCTTTCCCCTCCCGACCTCTTCTCACTTGTTCTTCAATAAATTTGGCTGATTTTTTCTCATCATCAAGGTCCTCATTCTTCTTTTTCTTTATTTCCAATTACCAGTGGATAGTTTCTGGGTGTTGTCTATATACTGAATATATACACCAGCCTTCTGGAGTCTCATCCACCTAACACAAGCCTTCTCTCTGGCCATTTAGTGAAATCAGTCAGAGTCACCCACTGAGTGGCATTCACATGGATGTGCTCTCAGTCACTGATATGCTCATTATAATTGATGTTTTTGAAAACTCCCTTAATGCCAAAGTATCTCCTGAGAAGTTCTAGAAAGTCATTTCAGAATTCCTCTGAAAAATAATCCAAACACTGCTGCAGATTCTGAGATACTAGAGAACACTTATAAAAAATTGAAGAGGACACACAAAAAAAAATGGGAAAACATTCCATGTTCGTGGGTTGGTAGAACAAATAATGTGAAAATGTCTGTACATCCCAGAGCAATCTACACACATTTAATGCAATCCCCATAAAAAAAAAAAAACCACCATTTTTCACGGAGGTAGAACAAACAATTCTAAATTTTATATGGAATCATAAAAGATTCCGAAGAGCTAAGCATTTTTAATTTTTTTTTATTTTTTTTTAGAGAGGGGGAGACACAGAGTGCAAATGGGGGAAAGGCAGAGAGAGAGAATCCAAGCAGTCTTTACACTGTCAGCGCAGAGCCCAGCATGGGGCTTAAACTCACGACTGTGAGATCATAACCTGAGTTGAAATCAAGAGGTGGATACTTAATTGACTGAGCCACCCAGGCACCTCAGAGCCAAGCATTTTTGATAAAGGAAAGCAAAGCTGGAGGCATCGCAATTACGGACTTCAAACTATATTACAAAGCTGGAGTTACCAAGACAGTATGGTTCTAGCACAAAAACAAAACAAAACCAGACAAATAGATGAATGGAACAGAATGGAAAACCCAGAAATGGACCAACAACTATATGGCCAACTAAATTTCAACAAAGTAGGAAAGAACAGCCCATTGAAAAAAAGTCTCTTCAACAAATGGTGTTGGGAAAGCTGAACAACAACATGCAGAAAAATTAAACAGGGCCACTTTATTATGCCACACACAAAAATAAATTTGAAATTGTTGGAAGATCTAAATGTGAGACAAGAAACCATCAAAATCCTAGAGGAGGACACATGCAGCAGCCTTTGACATCGGAAATAGCAACTTCTTACTAGAAACTTCTCCAGGGGCAAGGCAAACAAAAGCATAAATGAACTATTAAAGGATGATTGATAAGATAGTAGAGGAGTAAGGTGGCCCTAAGCTTGCTTCCTCCCTCAAGCACAGGTAGAGAAATATCAAATCATTCTGAACACCCAAGTGATCTATAGGAAGTCTTAAGGAATAAGGCTGCATATATGCAAACCAGAAAAAATGACCTGTGGAAAGTAGGAAGTGCATGGAGTTTGTGGGAGAAAAGCACCCTGGATGCTCCCCAGGGGAAGGAAGCCTGACCATTCTGGGAGTAGCCAGAGAGAAGGAGGAGAGAAAGAAAAAGCACATAGGCGTGCACGCGCGCGCACACACACACACACACACAAAGCGAAAACACATGCCGAGGACTACACAAGAAAATTATTCCACAAAACCTTTTACGGGGAAAAAAGGAGAGGGTTACAGTAAGTTCTTATAAATAGTTTTCTGTAAACTCTTTATAAAACCACTTTCCTATACATAATGAACAGATTCCAAAGTTTTGGAGGTCTGAAACTTTGTCAGGTTTGCACCTGGGAGGGTGAGCAGTGCTCCAGTGGGAAAGCAGAACCAAGCCCCTGCAGTGGAAAGCCTGAAGATCCTGAGGGTCACATGGAGAGCAGTTACCCCGGTTACAGTGTATTTGGTAAATGGTAATGGCCTCTCTACAGGATCCTGCAGAAGCCATCAAACTTCCGACTCCCCAATATAGGAACAAAGACCCAGATAGAGGTCTGCACACCCTGGCATTGGCTGTGCATTGTGATTTACCATAAACTCTGATTTACCGCACTGTGATATGGATGCCTTCTGTGACAAGACAGCACAAGACATAATGCAGGGAGGTCATCCTCCAGAAGATCAGGGCAGGTCCATGCCCTGAGATTTTTAAAGTCTAGGAATTTGAAACACAGCCACACCTGAGTTAAAACACAGAGTGTGGCACCATTTGGCATATGACATGAATTCAACAAAGTCACAGGATATAAAATCAACATCCAGAAATCTGTTGCATTTATATACACCAATAAACCTTCAGCAGCAGAAGAAATCAAGGAATGAATCCCATTTGCACGTGTGCCAAATACAATTAGACACCTAGGAATAAACCTCACTAAAAAGGTAAAAGATCCGCACACTGAAAACTATACAACACTTATGAAAAAACCGAAGAGGACACAAAGAAATGGAAAAACAGTCCATGTTCATGGATTGGAAGAACAAATGTTGTTAAAATGTCTATATTACCCAAAGCAATCTACACATTTAATGCAATCCCTTTGAAAACACCACCAACACCTTTTTCAGAGCTAGGAACAAACATTCCTAAAATTTGTATAGAACCACAAAATACTCTAAATAGCCAAAGCAATCCTGAAAAAGAAAAACAAAAAGAGAGGCATCATGATTACAGATGGCAAGCTATATTACAAACCTATAGTCATTAAGACAGTATGGCACTGGCACAAAAAGACACATAGATCAATAGAATAGAATAGAAAACGCAGAAATGGACCCACAATTCTATGGTCAACTAATCTTTGACAAAGCAAGAAGAAATACCAATGAGAAAAAGACAGTCTTTTCAACAAATACTGTTGGGAAAAGTGGACAGCGATATGCAGAAACATGAAACTGTCTCACCTTCTTACACCATACACAAAAATAAATTCAAAATGGATGAAAGACCTAACTGAGAGAAAGGAAACTATCAAAATACTAGAGAAGAACACAGGCAACAACCTCTTTTACCTGGGCTGGTACAACTTCTTACTAGACACATCACTGAAGGCAAAAACAAAAACAAAAGCTACTGCAAACTGTCAGGATTTCATAAGATAAAAACCTGACCTCAATCACAGCAATTTCTTACTTGACACATCTCCAAAAGGAAGGGAATCAAGAGCAAAAAGGAACTATTGGGACCTCATCAAGATAAAAAGCTTCTGCACCGCAAAGGAAACAATCAAAAACTGATATGCAACCGATGGAATGGGAAAGGAAACAATCAAGAAACTGATATGCAACCGATGGAATGGGAAAAGATAGTTCCCAATGACATATCGGATAAAGGGCTAGTACCCAAAATCTATAAGGAACTCTCCAAACTCCACACCCTAAAAACAAATAATCCAGTGAAGAAATGGGCAGAAGACATGAATAGACACTTCTCCAAAGAGGACATCTAGATGGCCAACAGACACATGAAACGATGCTCAGAGTCACTCATCATCAGGGACATATAAATCAAAACCACACTGAGATACCACCTCATACTGGTCAGAGTGGCTAAAATGAACAAATCAAGAGACTATAGATGCTGGCGAGGATGTGGAGTAATGGGCACCCTCCTACACTGTTGGTGGGAATGTATACTGGTGCAGCTGCTCTGGAAAACAGTGTGGAGGTTCCTCAAAAAAAATTAACAATAGAACTCCCCTATGACCCAGCAATAGCACTGCTGGGGATTTACCCAAGGTATACAGAAGTGCTGATGCATAGGGACACACGTACCCCAATGTTCATAGCAGCACTTTCAACAATAGCCATATCATGGAAAGAGCCTAATGTCCATCAACTGATGAATGGATCAAGAATATGTGGTTTATATATACAATGGATTACTACACGGCAATGAGAAATAAAATCTGGCCATTTGTAGCAACATGGATGGAACTCGAAGTGTCATGCTAAGTGAAATAAGTCAGGCAGAGAAGGAAAGATACCATATGTTTCCACTCATAAGTCTAACAGGAGAAACTTAACAGAGGACTATGGGGGAGGGGAACGGGGAAAATAGTTGGGAAGAGGGAGGGAGGGGAAGGGTGGTGATGGGCATGGAGGAGGGCACTTGTGGGAAGAGCACTGGGTGTTATATGGAAACCAACTTGACAACAAACCATAAAAGAAAAAATATAAAACAAATTTGGTACATTTTCAAAACAATGGGGCACCTGGGTGGCTCAGTAAGTTAAGCATCTGACTCTTGATTTCGGCTCAGGTCATGATCTCACAGTTTGTGGGATTGAGCCCCATGTCAGGCTCTGTGCTGGTAGTGGGAGCCTGCCTGGGATTCTCTCTCTTCCTTTCTCTCTACCCCTCCCCAACTTAATCTCAAAATAAATAAACTTTAAAAATAAAAAATAAAAGTTTTCATACAGAAATCTGTTGCATTATGATACACTAAGAAGAAAGTAAGAAAAAGAAAAATTAAGAAAACAATCGCATTTACAATTTTACCAAGAAAGAAATAGAATACCTACAAATAAATTTAATGAAGGAGATGAAATGCCTATTTGCTGAAAACTATGAGATAGTAATGAAAGAAATGGCACAAATGGAAAGACATATCATGCTAATGTAGTGGAATAATTAATATTGTTAACATGTCAAGACTACCAAGACAACCCACAGAGTCAATGCAATCCCTTTCAAAATACCAACAACACTTTTAACAGAACAGAACAAATAATACTGAAATTTGTATGGAACCACAAAAGCCTTCCAAAAGCCAAAGCAATCTTCATAAAGAAGAAAAAACAAACTGAAATTAAAACAATCTCACATTCCAATAAATACTATAAATCTATAGTAATCAATGCACTATAGTATTATAACAAAAATAGACACATAATAAATGGAACAGAATAGAGAACCCAGAAATAAACTCACATCTATATGGTCAATTAATCTATGACAAAGGAAGCAAAATATACAATGGGGAAAGGAAAGTCATGAAAAAAAACCACAAAAGTTGACCATACTCTTATACAATATACAAAAATGAACTTAAAATGTATTAAACTCCTAAATGTGAGACCTGAAATCATAAATCTAGAAGAAAACATAGATGGCAATCTGTTGAACATTGGCCTTGCAACATATATATGGACAAATCATTTCAAGTATAAATAAATAAATAAAAAGGTAAATAAGTGATGGGATGCCCTTGTAATGAGCACTGGCTATTTATGTAAGTGTTGAATCATTAAATTTTACACCTGAAACTAATATTACACTGTATGTTAACTAACTGGAATTTAAATTAAAACTTAAAAAAACAGCTATGTAAATCAATAAATATTTTAAAAACAAACCATTTGGACTACACCAAAATAAAAACCTTCTGCACAGCAAAGGAAACAATCAACAAAACTGAAAGGCAACCTATAGATTGGGAGAAGATATTTGCAAATGACATATCCAATAAAGAGTTAGTATCCAAAATACATAAAGAACTGATGCAACTCGAAACCTTCAAAAACAAATAATCCAACTACAAATGGGCAGAAGACATGAATGGATATTTCTTCAGAGAAGATATTCAGATGGCCAACAGACACATGAAAAGATGTTCAAAATCACTCATCATCAGGGAAATGCAAATCAAAACTGCAATGAGATGTCACCTCACAACTGTTAGAATGGTTAAAATAAACAACACAAGAAACAACAGATGTTGGTGAGTATGTGGAGAAAAAGGAACCCTCTTGCACTATTGTTGTGAATATAAAGTGGTACAGCCATTCTGGAAAATGGCATGGAGTTTCCCCAAAAAGTTAAAAATAGAAGTACCCTATGATCCAGTAATTGCACTACTGGATATTTACCCCCCAAAAATAAAAACACTAATTCAAAGGGATACATGCACCCTGATGAATCATGGTGCATTATCTACAATAGCCAAACTACAGAAACAGCCCAAGTGTCCATTAATAGATGAATAGATTAAAAAAAATAAGTGCCATATATATGTACAATGGAATATTATTCTGACATAAAAAAGGACACCTTTCCATCTGCAATGACATAGATGAAGCTAGAGAATATACTGCTAAGCAAAATAAGTCAGAGAAAGACAAATATGGTATGATTTCACTCATATGTGGAATTTAAGAAACAAAACAAAAAAGCAAAGGAAAAATGAAAGAGAGAGATACAAACCAAGAAACAGACTCTTAACTATAGAGAAACAATTGATGGTTACCAGAGGGGAGATGGATGGGGGATGAGTGATATAAGTAATGGGGACTAAGGGGTACACTTGTTTTGATGAGCACCAGGTGATGTATGGACTTGTGGAATCACTTTATTGCACATATAAAACTAATATAGCACTATATGTTAACTATATTGGAATTGAAATAAAATAAAATAAAATAAATTTAAAAAGCTTTTGTTCAACAAAGGAAATCATCAACAAAGCAAAAAAAGCAATGTAATAAATGGGAGGTGTTATTTGCAAATGGCATACATAATAAGGGATTAATATTCAAAATATAAAAAGGACTATACAACTCAGCACCAATACAACAACCTGAATAGAAAATGGGCAGAGAACCTGAATAAACATTCTTTATGTCAAAGGAAACGTATAGATGGCCAAAAGAAACATGGAAAGAAACCAGAACATCATTAACATTCAGGAAAATGTGAATCAAAACCACAATGAGATATCACCTCCCACCTGTATGAGTGGCTAAAATTAAACACAAGAAATCACAAAGTTAGCAAGGATGTGAAGAAAAGAAAAACTTGTGCTCTCTTGATGAAAATGTAAACTGGTACTATTGTGGAAAACATAATGGAAGTTCTTCAAAAAATTAAAATTAGAAATATCATATGATCTAGTAGCTCTACTACTGGGTATTTATCACAGAAAATCAAAACACTAATTCAAAAACTTTGTTTATTGCGACATTATTTGCAATAACCAAAATATGGAAGTAACCCAAATGTCCACTGGTAGATTAATTCTACAGAAGATGTAATATATAGTTACAATGGAATATTATGAAGCCAAAAAAGGGGAAAGGAAAAAGAAAAAGAAAGAGATCTTGCCACTTGCAACAATATGGATGGACCTAAAGAGTATTATGCTAAGTGAAATAAGTGAGATAGAGAAATACAATTACCATATGATTTCACTTTTATGTTGAATCTTGAAAACAAAACAAATAAAAGCAAACAGACTCAATTACAGAGAACAAACTGGTGGCTGCCAGCAGGGTAAGGGAATGAGGAAAATAGATAAAGGGGAATAATAGGTACAAACTTCCAGTTATAAAATAAATAAGCCATGAGATGAAAAGTACAGCTTAGGGAATGTAATCAATAAGATTGTAATAACTTTGTATGGTGATTACCCTTGTGTGGTGAACAAGATTAATACATAGAATTGTTGAATGATTATGTTGTAAACCTGAAGCTAACATTGTATGTCAATTATATTTCAATTTTTAAAAGAAAAAAAGGATTTTTATTCTCCCATTTACTGCAGCCTCCATACTATATAATGCTCCCCACTGACCATATCACTTTGTTTTTTCTTAATTTTGTCTGATCCATAAATATACATGAATTTTATTCATAATATACACTGTTTCAATATATCCAAATGAATAGAAAAAAATGTAAAGTTAATTCGGATAAATTTTGACCACATAGAAGCCCTCACATGGGTATTTGGATGAGTACCGGTATGCTTTCGTGACCCTGCTTGTAATTGTAGAGACTTCTAGTGCTACTATAAATGAAACAGAATTTGGCCTCCTTCCCAAAATTGGAATGATGAAATAAGGATGTAAATATCTGGCCTCTGTTGTCCTTTCTCCTTCGTATCCGGTGTCCACAAGACACCCTTCTGACCCCACTGGCTGTCCCGTGTCTTTTGCAGGACTCTTTTCACTTTTGCTCTGCTCTGGTCTTAAAGCCTGGATTATACAGTTATCTCTCTGGAGAAAGAGCTGATGGGGTAATTTCCTCCAAGATGAATTCCATTTTCAAATAGTATTACATGCTAATATGGAAAACCCCTTTGGAAGTATTCTACAAAAGATATCTTTAATTTTTAAGAAAACCTAGTTTTGACCATAAATACTGACTCATTTTTGAAATTACATATTCTTAACGGGCAGCCCAAATAACTATATAAGGTATTAGCCTCCATCTGCACTCTCATACAACCTAACTGTACAGAGAAAATAGGCATTTATGTTATTTGTTCACTATCTCATCTCATGAACCCAAACTAAGAGAAATCTGACTGATTTATTCATCTTTTAATCTCAGTGTTAATACATACTGGCTGTAACACAATAATATCTAATACTTTGCTGAATGGGGAGGGGGTGGGAAGAGAGAGAAAGAGAAAGAAGGATATATGGTGTAAAAAAGGGAACAAGGAAACCCATTAGGACCAGTCTCTCCTAAGAATTCCAGAAAAACAATCTTGAGCACTAACCTGTGAGTTATAATTGTGGTATTTCTTTCTTGAGTACACCTCTGGGGAAAATTACTCTTGATTTTTCCAGAACATAACCATAAATTGGTCTCAGATGAGCCAGGATTGATAGACGATAGAATTCATGAAGAGAATCTATTATCTAATCTTCTTTGGAGGCTGATTTCCATTTGATTTGGATGGTTTAGGTTTGATTTTGCCGGGTTCTCTTCTTGAACAAGATGATAACAGAATTACACTATTTTTCACCAAAATTTGAGTGGCAAAGAATAACTAATTTTTAAATTTTGAAAAAATTTCTGCACAAAAACAAGGGCCAATCTCCAGAACAGCTAATAAGAGCTAAAATAGTGATAGTTAACACTACATAAGAGAGGTCATTGTTTTAAGTACTTTGCACTTCCTAATTACTCTCATAAGTAGCATATAGGTGTTATTTTGCAGACAGAGGACTCCAGCACAGAGGTTACCTCATGTGCCTAAGATCAAATGGGTAACAAGCACAGAGTTCCATTTGGACCACTAACTCCCAGAATCCATGTGCTGTAACCTACCTATGATAGACCAACATAGCTATGATTTCTTCTTTGTCCCTCCCATCCAAGCTTTCTGACCCCTTCAGATCCCAATGAATCTAGGACCCATACCTATAATCATACTCCCCTTTCTCACCTTGACTGAGAATCAAGTTAGGAATGCAGTATCTGGGATGATGTTGAAGGAGGAAAGGTGCAGCAGGTGAAGATGGACATGGCCTTGTGTCCTTTCCTCCCTGTTGACCCCAATGCCTGTTTTCTAGCCGAGGCCCAACCTCCAGGTGAGGCCTCTAGTTTCGACTCCTGTTTACTGCCTCCATAAAGAACCAATACTTTGTTCAGATTACAGGTCTGGGATCCCCTAATTGAAAATTCAATGCCTGTGGAAATGAAAACCATATAAACTGCTGAAGAAAGTACAGCTAACTCCTGATCTGAATGTAAATTTCACTTCATGCTGGACAAAGGCCAGATTATCGGTCCCAACATAACAGCCAGTTTCAAAACATGCTAATGCTCAGTATTACCTCAGAAAAAGTGGCCTCTCTATGGAATCAGGCCTATACTTGGTGGGAAATCTACCCAGTTATTTACATAATATTCATGGAAGAAAACACAGCCTGACAGATGGATGTCACATTATAGCTGGACTGTGACTCTCCAGTAAATAAAGAATAAATAGAACAGTGTGCATCAGGCAAGGGAAATGTCTGATGAAATCAATGTCTGCAGTTATGTAGCTGATGTGTGGGCTTCTGTGACATTTGTCCTTTGGATATTCTTCCCCAGATATTAACTAATTCTGTTTTCTGTTAGTTGCTTCAATTCCTTCCAAATTTCAGCATGACTGTCTAATCATGTGAGAGGAAAACAGTGATCATGCCCCGTAGTGCTGCACCTGAGGAAACAGAGGACAGAAATGCTCAGGAAAATTGCCAAACAGGGATACACAATTCCAATTACAGCCTAGGATTGGCTCCCTTTATTTTTCTTTTGTTATTTTTTGACGTTTATTTATTTTTGAGAGAGAGAGACAAAGCATGAGCTGGAGAGGGCCAGAAAGAGAGGGAGACACAGAATCAGAAGCAGGCTCCAGTCTCTGAGCTGTCAGCACAGAGCCCAACACAAAGCTCGAACCCAGGAACCATAAGATCATGACCTGAACCTAGGAACCATGAGATCATGACCTGAGCCAGTCAGATGCTTAACTGACTGAGCCACCCAGGTGCCCCAGGTCTGGCTCCCTTTAAGCATAGACCTATGCCTTTACCCTCTTCCCTCTGTCATACAAGGATCTTCACTAGGGGTTCTTGCCCATCTGACCATCAGGATTCCCAGGAACCCCCGCTCACCAAGCCTCTCTTAGAATAAAGATAAAAACATAGAATGGGCATAGAAGAGATGGGAGAGCATGTGCATGTCTTTAAACCTGGGGATGATGCCCTTGTTGCTTTGCAAGGGAAGCCTGATGTCCCCAAGGTACACAGGTGAGCAGGAACAAGATGATGTGACAGCAAGAGATTCCCCACTGCAGTTATGGACATGGATGTGAAGAGAATTTATCCGATGACTGAGCTGTTATAAATTACCTCAGTCTAGGATTGGTGTAGCCACCAGATCAGGTGTCCCTCCAGATCAAAGCAGTTGTGTTTTGGGAAAACATGTGGTGACACCTGGATATTTATAGCCAACCTCGAGTTCAGAAAGCCCTCAGGTGAAATGGTGTAGTACAGTGGGATAACCCCTATTCTATTTGAGAGTCTATTTTAGTTGATAGCCCTTGGTCCTATGGCACAGTTGGAAATCTCACATCTATATCCCAGAAGGTAGTTATCAGTCAAGTCAAGAAAAGAAGACAGTTTATTGTGTGTTTGAGAGACTGAAGTTAAGACATTGATAAAACCACTAAGTTGATAGGAAATGGAAGTGTTAGGCATACAATTCCCAGCAGTTTGGGTGAAAGGAAGGTTCTGGGGAGCCCAGATCCTTTCCCTATCTGTTACATCCTTCACTTGAAATAAGTAAAGGCTGGCTGAACTACATGTATTTACATGTGTCATTTATACTGAGCCACTTTTTCAGGGGTTCTTGTGCTCCAAAATTTACATGGCAAACATATCAACCACAATGATGCATTTTTTAAAAACGGGACTCTTAGAAAGAATGAAATCTGGCCATTCGTAGCAATGTGGATGGAACTCGAGGGTGTTATGCTAAGTGAAATAAGTCAGTCAGAGAAGGACAGATACCATATGTTTTCACTCATAAGTGGAACAGGAGAAACTTAACAGAAGACCATGGGGGAGGGGAAGGGGAAAAATAGTTGGGGAGAAGGAGGGAGGCAAACCATGAGAGACTCTTGAATACTGAGAACAAACTGAAGGCTAATGGAAGTGGGGGACAGGGGAAGGGGAGTGATGGGCATGCAGGAGGGCACTTGTTGGGATGAGCACTTGGTGTTATATGGAAAACAACTTGACAATAAACTATAAAAGAAAAATAGGGGGACTCTTAGAAAGAGAAATATTAAAAAAAAACTTCATTAGGTAGTTAGAAACAAGGTTGCAGTATTTGTTAATGCAATAACTGTTGCCTACATGGTGGCAAATCAGGTGTCTGCATGAACTACAGGGAGCTTCAGGCATATACAAAAGGGAAATCAAAGTGAGTGCAAGTTTGGAAAGAGGAAGATGGCCACATGGAGACTGGGGAATTGGAGATACACTTCTCCTTTGCTGTAAATGCTGGAGATGTTTGTTTACAGATAGATGTGGAGCAGTGATCATCTCAGCCTACAGGGAGTTGGTGCCCACTCTCTTTCTGCAGTTGGCTTTTATGTCCACTCTGTGGCTTGCCTCTGGGTCATGCACATACAGACTATCTAAAAGTTGCAAAGACACTACAAGAATCATCTTGAACAGTTCCATGTGTTGTACTTCCAGAAACCAGGGGTTTTCTTGACATCTGGGAAATACAGAGAGGAGAAACATAGAAGGTATTCTAATAAAGAAGGAAAGGTTCTAACAAAGGTATGCCTTCTGGAAATGACTACCACAAACCAATTAAATAGAGGAATCTCCCAAAAAGTAATAGATCAATTTATCTATCCTACATGAAATGTGTCCCAGTAGGGACAGTTTATGCAATACTCAGTTGCCAAATGGCATAATGGCATATAGGAAACATAGAAAAGAGTTGTGCCTAATATCCAGGATTAGGTGTGAGTAAAGCCAATGTCTAAGTAGAATGTCATAATTGTTGTGCCTGGTGGCCACAGCTAGTCATGTTCTGGTACTCCCAGGAAGTATTTGCTCTTTCTATCAGTGTGAACAAAACTTCAACCCAAGAAAGAATGATGGGGGGTGATGTCAGCAAAAATGGCACAAGAAGAAGCTCCAATGGTCTGTCCTACAGAAACACTGAAAAAACTGGTTAAAAAAACCGGGGGAATATGAGAAAACAGTCAATGGTTTACAACCAAGCAAATGCTTTATCAAGATGAAGGTGAATGGATCTCAATATGAAAGATCTGTAGTGTTTTAACTTACCCTATCCCCATCCTCCTCTCCAGAACTCAGCAGCAGTCTTGAAGATGGCAGGCTATGTTCTTAGTCTGAAGTCCTTATTCAAGAGGGAACTAAGTGGACTTTATTCCCAAGAAATTGTGTTTTTGTGTTTTGATCTGTCTGGAGTCTAGACTCCTTGAAGTACCAGACATGAAATTTTCTCAGGACAAAGAAACAGTATTTGATGAAACGTATTGCAGTAGCTTTGTAAAAAACACTCAAAAACAAATGAATGAGTCTCTACCACTTGAAGCAAAATATATAACTTGGGGCAAACAATAGAGTCATTGAAATGACTGGGAGGTAAAACTGGACAGTGAGATGCCTTCAGGAATAAGAGTTTGAAAATTTCAAATATATACTAGAAAATCTAGAATATAATACTATTGTAAAGCTTACATAAAAATTTAACATTTATCAATAACAACAAAAGTAGGTGGATAGGAGCAAAGTTTTATAGAAGTAGGAAACAATAGAAGACAAAATGAATCCACATAAAGAAGTGAAGAAAGTCAGAAGTGGTAAATACGCAAGTTAATAAAATAAACTCCATAAATTTAAACTTGTTATACATTATTGGTTTTCTATACACACACAACACATTTGTGTGTGTGACAATAATGTCAAAACTGTGAAAGTGGATAGGAGCTATACAGAAATAAAGTTCCTATATTTTATTGTAATATTAATGTATGTCTAAAGTAGGATTTTTTTAATTTAAATCCAGTTAGTTTAACATTTAGTGTGATATTAGTTTCAGGACTCCAATCCAGTGATTCAATACTTCCATTACAACATCATGTGCTCTTCAAAAGTGCACTCCTTAAATACTCACCACCTATCTCCCCTCTGGTAACAATCTGGTTTTTCTCAATAGTTAAGAGTCGGCTTCTTGGATCCCTCCTCCTCTCTTTTATTCTGATTGTTCATTTGCATTGCTTCTTAAATTCCACATATGAGTAAAATCATATGCTGTTTGTCTATCTCTGGCTAACTTGTTTCAATTGCCATAATACTCTCTAGCCCCATCCATGTCCTTACAAATGGCAAGATATTCCTTTTTATAGCTGAGTAATATTCCATTAAATATACACACAGACCACCTCGTCTCTATTTATTCATCAGTTGATGGATATTGGGGCTCCTTCCATTATTTTGGCTCTTGGAGATAATGCTGCTATAAATATCAAGGTGCAAGTATCCTTTTGAAGTAGTGATTTGCATTCTTTGGGTAAATATCTAGTAGAACAATTGCAGGATCATAGGGTGGTACAATTTTTAACTTTTTGGGAAACCTCCAAACCATTTTACAGAGTGCTGCACAAGTTTGCATTCCACCAAGGCAAGACGGTTCCCCTTTCTCCACATCCATGCCAACACCTGTTGTTTCCAGTATTGTTGAATTTGGCCATTCTGACAGGTGTGAAGTGATATCTAATTGCAGTTTTAATTTTCATTGCCCTGATGATAGGTGATGGTGAACATCTCTTCATGTGTCTGTTGGCCATCAGGATGCCTTGCTTTGAAAAATATCTATTCATATTTTCTGCCCATTTTTAACTGAATTATTTGCCTTTTGGGAATTGAATTTATTTTGCTTATTTATTTATTTTTATATGGGGGGGGGAGAGAGAGAGAGGAGAAAGAATGAGAGGGGGAGAGGGGCAGAGGGAGAGAGAGAGAGAATCCCAAGCAGGCTCCATGCTCAGCTCAGAGCCCAACATGAGGCTCAATCCCATGACCTAAACTGAAATAAGGACTCAGAGGCTCAACCAACTGGGCCACCTAGGTGATCCTGGGCATTGAGTTTTATAAGTTCTTTATGTATTTTGGTATACTAACCCTTAACCAGATATGTCATTTGCAAATATAATCTCCCATTCCATAGGAAATTTTATGGTATCCATCACTGTACAAAAGCATTTTATTTTTATGAAATCCATATAATTTATTTTTGCCTTTGTTCCATTATATCTGGACACATATTAGAAAAAAAAAAAGCTGCAATGACCAATATCTAAGGGGATTCTGTCTGTGCTCTCCTCTATGAAATTTGTGGTTTCGTGTCTTACATTTAGGTCTTTCATCCACTTTGAACTTATTTTTGTGTATAGTGTAAGAAAGTGGTCCAGGTTCATTATTTTGCATGTTCCTGTCCAATTTTCCCAATACCATATTGAAGAGATTTTCCCATTGGATATTCTTTCCTGCTTTATTGAAAACTAATTGATCACATAGTTATGGGTTCATTTGTGAGTTTTCTGTTCTGTTCCATTGATCTGTGTGTCCTTTTTGTGACAAAACCATACTGTCTTGATTACTACAGCTTTGTGATATAATGTGAAGTCTGGAATTGTGCTGCCTCCACTGTTGCTTTTCTTTATCAACGTTGCTTTGCCTATTCAGTGTCTTTTGTAGTTCCATAAAATTTTAAGATTGTTTTTTCTAACTCTGTGAAAACTGCTGTTGGTATTTTGATACAGATTGCATTAAATGTGTGTATGGCTGTGGGCAATATATTTTCACAATATTTGTATTCCAATCCATGAACATGGAATGTATTTCCATTTCTTTGTATACTCTTCAATATCTTTCATCTGTATTTTATAGTTTTCAGAATACAGATCTTTTAACTTTTTTGGTGAGGTTTATTATGAGGTATCTTATGGCTTTTTGTACAAGGAATTATAAATGAAATTAATTCCTTGATTTCTCTTTCTGCTGCTTCATTATTTGTGCATAGAAATTCAAGATATCTGTGCATTTATTTTGTATCCTGTGACTTTGCTGAACTCATGTATCAGTTCTAGCAGTTTTTTGTTGGAATATTTTCGGGTTTCTATATAGTGTATTGTGTCATCTGGAAACAGTGAACATTTTACTTGTTCCTTGCTTATTTGAACGCACCTTTTCCCTTGTATTGTCTGACTGTTGTGGCTAGTATTTCAAGTACTATGTTAAATAACCATGGTGAGAGTGGACAACCCTGTCTTGCTCCTGAACATAGAGGAAAAGCTCTCAGTTTTTTCCCATTTATGATATTGGCTGTGGGGTTTTCATACACTGCCTTTATAATATTGAGGTATATTCTCTCTAAACTTACTTTGTTGGGGGGTTTTTATCATGAATGGATGTTATACTTTGTCAAATGCTTCTCTGTATCTTTTGAAAGGATCATATGGTTTTTATCCTTCCTTGTATTAATGTGATGTATCACATTGATTGATTTGTGGATAGTGAACCAACCTTACATCCCAGGAATAAATCCCATTTGATCATGGTGAATAATTCTTTTAGTATATTGTTGGATGCAGTTTGCTAGTATCTTGTCGAGAATTTTTTTCATGCATATTCTTCAGGGAAATTGGTCTGTAGTTCCACTTTTTAATGGAGTCTTTGTCTGGTTTTGGAGTCAAGGTAATGATGGTCTTGTAGAATGAGTTTGGAAGTTTTCCTTACATTTCAAATTTTTTTTGGAATAGCTTAAAAGGAATAGGTGTTAGCTCCTTTAAAAGTTTGGTAGTATTGGGGTTCCTGGGTGGCTCAGTTGGTTAAGCGTCCAATTCTTGGTTTCAGCTCAGGTCATGATCTCATGGATGTGCAGGTTCAAGTCCCGCATCAGGCTCTATGCTGGCAGTGCAAAGTCTACTTGGGATTTTCTGTCTCCCTCTCTAGCTGCCCCTTCTCCACTCGTGCTGTCTCTGTCTCTCTCAAAATAAATAAATAAACTTAAAAAATTAAACGTTTGGTAGAATTCCCATGAAGCCATCTGGCCCTGGACTCTTGTTACTTGGGAGATTTTTGATTACTGATTCAATTTCTTTCAAATTTTTTATTTCTTCCTGTTTCAGTTCTGGTAGTTTATATATTTCTAGGATTTGTCTATTTCCTCCAGATTGCCCAACTTTTTGGCATATAATTGCGTATAATAGTCTCTTAGTATTATTTGTATTTCTGTGGTGTTTGTTGTGATCTATCCTCTTTTATTTGTGATTTTGTTTATTTGGGTCCTATCCTTTTTCTTTTTGATAAATCTGGGTAAGGATTTATACATTTTTTGTGTTTTTATTTTTTTAATTTTTAATGTTTATTTATTTTTGAGAGACAGGTTGAGAGTGGGGGAGGGGCAGAGAGAGAGAGAGGGAGACATAGAATCTGAAGCAAGCTCCAGGCTCTGAGCTGTCAGCACAGAGCCCAATGTGGCACTTGAACCCACAGAAAATGAGATCATGACCTGAGCAAAAATCGGAGGCTCAACTGATGGACTACCCAGGCACCCCTATAAATTTTGCTAATTCTTTCAAAGAACCAGCTTCTGGTTTCATTGATCTATTCTAATATATATATATATATATATATATATATATATATATATATATATATCATATATCATTGATTTCTGCTCTAATCTTTATTATTTCCCTTATTCTGCTGGTTTGGGGCTCTTTTAGGTGTAAGGTTAGGTTGTGTATTTGAGACCTTCCTTCCTTCATTAGGAAGGCCTGGATTGCTGTATACTTCCCTCTTATGACCTCCTTTACTGCATCCCAGTGGTTTGGGGCTGTTGTATTTTATTTTCATTGTCTTCCATGTATTTTTTAATTTCCTTTTTAATTTCTTGGTCAACCTATTAATTCTTTAGTAGGATGTTCTTTAATCTCCAAATATTCATGGTCTTTAACTTTTTTTCTTGTAGCTGATCTCAAGTTTCATAGCATTGTGTATAGAAAATACGCAATGTATGATCTTAATTTTTTTTGTACTTGTTGAGGGCTGACTTGGGACCCAGTATGTGATCCATTCAGGAGATTGTTCCATGTGTACTTGAGAAGAATGTGTATCCAGGTGCTAAGGGATAAATGTTCTGAATATATCTGTTAAGTCCATCTGTGTGTGACATTCAAAGACATTGTTTTCTTGTTGATTTTCAACTTTCTGTCCATTTCTGTAAGTGGGGTGTTGAAGTCCCCTACTATAATGGTATTATTATCAATGAGTTTCTTTATGTTTGAGTTTAATTGATTTAAATATTTGGGTGTTTCACGTTGGGGGCATAAATATTTACAATTGTTGACCTTCTTGGTGGATAGACACCTTAATTATTATATAATACCCTTCTTAATTCTTGTTACACTCTTTATTTTAAAATATAGTTTGTCTGATACAAGTATGGCTACTCCAGCTTTCTTTGGATGATCATTGACTTGATAGATAGTTCTCCATCTCCTTACCTTCAATCTGCAGGTGTTTTTAGTTCTAAAATGAGTCTTTTGTAAGCAGCATATAGATGGGTCTTGTTTTCTTATCCGTTCTGATACCCTATGTCTTTTGATTGGAGCATTTAATCAATTTACATTTAGAGTGAGTACTGAAAGATACGGATTTAGTGTCATTATGTTGCATTCAGAGTTAGTGTTTCTGTTGATGTTCTCTCGTCCTTTCTAGTTTTTGTTGCTTTGGTCTTTTTCGTTTTGTTTTGTCTTTTCTCTACTCAAGGGTTTCCCTTAAAATTTTTTGCAGGGCAGGTTTAGTGGTCATGAACTCCTTTAGTTTTTATTTGCTGGGAAACTCTATCTCTCCTATTTTAAATGACACTCTTGGCTGCATAGTTTTCTGATTCGGCACGTTGAATATATCCTGCCACTCCTTTATGGCCTGCCAAGTTTCTGTGGATAGGCCTGCTGTGAACATGATCTGTTTTCTAGTTAGGGACTCTTTTTCACTTCCTGCTTTCATGATTCTTTCCTTGTCTGTGTATTTTGTGAATCTGACTATGATATGTCTTGGTGACAGTCAGTTTTTGTAGAATCTAATGAGATTTCTCTGCACTTCTTGGATTTTTATGTCTGTGCCCTTCCCCAGATTAGGAAAGTTTTCTACCATCATTTGCTCACTCTTCATCTTCTGGGACTTCTATGATTTGGATATTATTCTTTTTTAATAAGTCACTGCGTTCTCTAACTCTCATACTGTGGTCTGTTGCCTTTGTTCCCCCCCTCCCTTTTTTTTTATCTGCTTCATTATTCTGCATAATTTTATCTTCCATATTGCTGATTCATTGCATTGCTTCGTTCATCTTTGCCATCATGGCATCTATTCGAGATTGTGTCTCATTTATAGCATTTTCAATTTCAGCCTGATTAGATATTATTTGTTTTAGCTCCACAGAAAAGGATTCTCTGGTGTCTTCTATGCTTTTCTCAATCTTAGCTAGTATTCTTATTATTGTGGTTCTAAACTCTAGTTTAGACATTTTACTTATATCTGTATTGATTAAGTCCCTAGTTGTCATTTCTTCCTGTTCTTTCTTTTGGGATGAATTCCTGCCAAGTTCTGTGGGTCAAATTATGCCCATTGTTTCATTAATCTTCAGATCAATTTCCTAGGTGTTCAAAATGATTTGGTGCTGATCTAGCTGTGTTTCAGAAACAAGGCAAGCTCAGGGTCTCCATGCCACTCCACCATCTTAACTCCTCTCTCAATGGGTGAAAGATTTAATGTAATACAGGAAACCATCAAAATCCTAAAGGAGAACACAGGTAGCAACCATTTTGACCTTTGCTAGAACAACTTATTACTAGACGCATGACTGAAAACAAAGGAAACAAAAGCAAACACAAATTATAAGGACTTCATCAAGATAAAATTTTCTGCACAGTGAAGGAAGCAATCAACAAAACTAAAAGGCAGCCGATGGAATGGGAGATAATATTTCCAAATGACATATCTAATAAAAAATTAATATACAAAACGAATAAAGAACTTATCCAACTTAACAACACAAAAACAAATAACCTTGTTAAGAAATGGGCAAAATACATGAATAAATACTTTTCCAAAGAAGACTTCTAGATGGCTAACAGACACATGAGAAGATGCTCAACATCACTCATCATCAGGGAAATATAAATCAAATCCATGATGAGATACCACTTAACACTTGTCAGAATGGCTAAAATTAACAACATAAGAAACAACAGGTATTGGTGATTATGCAGAGAAAGGGTAACCATCTTGCACTACTGGTGGGAATGCAAACTGGTGTAGCTACTCTGAAGAAAAGTATGGAGTTTCCTCAGAAAACTAAAAATGGAAATCCTGTATAATCCAACAATTGCATTATTTGGTATTTACCCAAATAATAAAAATTATAGATTCAATTAGGAATGGGTACTTTCACCCCAATGTTAATAGCATCATTATTAACGGTAACCAAACTATGGAGAGAGCCTAAATGTTCATTGACTGATGAATGGATAAAGAAGATGTGAAATTATATATATATATTATAATATGGGTAATATTTCAGAAAGGAATTAAATCTTGCCATTTGCAATGACATGGATGGAGCTAGAATGTATTATGATAAGCAAAATAAGTGAATCAGAAAAAGACAAGTACCATATGATTTCACTCATATATGGAAAATAGGAAACAAAACAGATGAAAATATGGGAAGAAGGGAGAAAAAGAGAAGAGAAGTAAACAAACCATAAGAGATTCAATGATAGAAAACAATGTGAGAGTTGATGGAGAAAGGTGGGTGGGAGATGAGTTAGCTAGGTGATGGGTATTAAGGAGAGTACTTGTTGTGATAGGGACTTGGTCTTATATGTAAATGATGAATCACTGAATCTACTCCTGAAATCAATATTGCAGTATATGTTAACTAAAATTTATATTAAAAAGTAAAGTAATGATCATAAAGATACTCCCTAGACATAAGAAAAGGGTGGAAGACATGAGTGAGAGCCTAAACACAGAGATAAGGAATAACATAGCTGAGATAAATGGCTCAATAAAAAAATAATAAATGAGAAAAATTTTTGATAGAATGAACAGCAGGCTGGAAGTATCCAAGAAATAAATCAGCGACACAGAAAGGAATCAAGCTGAACAAAAGAGAAAAAATAACTATAGAAAATGAGAATACACGTAGTGACCTCTGTGACTGCATCATATGTAATAGCAATTGTATTATAGGAATCCCGGTGGGGGAGGGGGGAAAGGAGAGAAAAGCAGGCAGAGAGTATATATGAATAAATAATAGCTAAAAACTTCCCTAATCTGTGGAAGGAAACCGATATTCAGATCCAGGAGGCACAGAGTTCCCCCAAAAATATCAGCACAAAGAGATCCACACCAAGACATGTTGTAGTTAAACTTGCAAAATATAATGCTAAAGAAAAAATCTTAAAAACAGCAAGACAAAGAAGACAGTAACATACAAGGGAACCTTTGTAATGCTATCAAGGCATTTTCCAGCAGAGATTTTCCAAGTCAGAAGAGAGTGACATGATATATTCAAAGTGTTGAATGGGAAAAATCTGTAGCCTGGAATACTCTTTCTAGAAAGGCTATCATGCATAATAGAAGGAGACATAATGAGTTTCACATACAAGCAAAAACTAAAGGAGTTCATTACCACTAAACCAGCCCTACAAAAAATATAAAAGCGGACTCTTTGGGTGAAAGGAAAGACCAAAAGTGAAAATATGAATGTAGAAAACAGTAAAACAGAAAAAAATTATTATTGCTGTACAATATTGGTTAAGGAACTCAAAAAATAAAAGGATATAAAGTATAACAACATTTACCTAAAATATGAGGAGAAGACGAGTAAAGAACGGGTTCAAACATAAATGACCTTCAACTTAATATAAACTGCTATATGCAGAAGATGTTATATATAAATCTAATGGTAACCACAAATCAAAATCACTAATAAATAAGCAAAGAATATAGAGAATAGAATCTACTGTACCTATGAAGTAAACTATCAAAGTATTAAACAAAGCAAGAGGAAAAGCAATTTAAGAAAAGCACAGAAAAAAACCCACAAAATTTGTAACAAACTGGCAATAAATACACATCTACCAGTAATTTGAAAATAATAGAGTAAATGCTCAAATCAAAAACACAGAGTGGTAGAATGGATAAAAAGACAAGACCCATCTATATATTGCCTGCAGGAGACTCATTTTAGACCTACAATCTGTATATTGAAAATAAGGGGATGGAGAAACATTTACCATGCAAATGGATGTCAAAAGGAAGCTGGAGTAGCAAAAGTCATATCAGACAATATATATTTGAAACAAAGACTTTAACAAGAGACAAAGAATACCATATAATAATAATAAAGACAATCCCACAAGAAACTATGACAACTGTAAATATCTATGCACCCAACATGGGAGAAACCAAATACATAAAACAGTAAATAACAAACATAAAGGAACTAGTTGATGATAATATTACAATAATAGTAGGGGACTTTAACACTACACTTACATCTAAGGACATATCATCTAATTAGAAAATCAACAAGGAAACAATAGGTTTGAATGATACACTGGAACAGATGGATTTAACAGATATATTCACAACATTCCATTCTAAAATAGCATAATACACATTCTTTTCAAGTGCACACTGGACGTTCTCCAGAATAGACCACATATTGGGTCACAAAACAAGCTTCAACAAATATAAGAAGTTCAAAATCATACCATGCACATTTTCTGACCATAATGTAATGAAACTTGAAGTCAGCCACAAGAATAAATCTAGAAAAACCGCAAATACATAGGGGTAAACTACATGCTACTGAACAATGAATGGGTCACCAGTAAATCAAACCAGAAATTAAAAAGTACATGGAAATAAAATGCAAATACAATTGTTGAGAACGTTTGAGAATCTGCAAAAACAATTCTAAAACAAAGTATATACGAATACAGACTTACCTCAAGAAGCAAGAAAAATGTCAAATAAATAACCTAATCTTAACCTAAAGGAGTTATGAAAAGAACATCCAAAGCCTAAAACAGCAGAAGGAAGAAAATAATTAAGATTAAAGAAGACATAAATTATCTAGAAACTAATAAAACACTAGAACAGATCGATTAAACCAGTAGCTGATTCTTTGAACAAATTAATGCAATATATAAACCTTTAGTTAGAATTTTCAAAACAAAAAGTGTAAGGAGATGGGGTTTCTGGGTGGCTCAAAGGGTTGAGTGTCTGACTCTCGATTTCAGGTCAGGTCATGGGATCAAGTTCTAGGCTGGGTTCTGGGCTGAGCATGGAGCCTGACCTTTTCCCCCACTCACATGCACTCTCTCTAAAACAAAACAAAACAAGAAGAAAAAAAAGGAGAAAGCACTGAAATGAATAAAATCACAAGGAGAGACAAGAAAAATCCACTAACACCACAGAAACATGAACAATTATGAGAATATTATGAAAAAACTATATGCCAACAAATTGGAAAAACTTGAAGAAATGGATAAATTTCAAGAACATATAATGTACCAAAACTGAAATAGAAAGAAATGGAAAATTTCAACAGACTGATAACTAGCAAAGAAATTGGATCAGTAATCGAAACTCCGCCAACAAACAATAGTCTAAAGCCAGATGTCTTCCCAGGTGTATTCTACCAAAACACTTTTTTATGTTTATTTAGTCATTTTTGAGAGAGACTGAGAGAGAGAGAGAGAGAGAGAGAGAACAGGGGAGGGGCAGAGAGACAGGGAAAGATTGAATCCCAAGCAGGCTCTGTGCTGACAGTGCTGAGCCCAATGCCAGGCTTGAAGCCATGAACTGTGAGATCATGACAGGGGCTGAAATCAAGAGTAGGATGCTTAACTAACTGAGCCACCCAGAAGCCCCTCTACCAAACATTTAAAGAGTTAATATCTATTATTCTCAAACTATTCCAAAAAGTATGAAAGGACGGAAAACTTCCAAACTCGTTCTATGAGGCCAGAATTACCCTGATACCAAAACCATAAAAAGACTCTTATAAAAAGGAACTATAGGCCAGTATCCCTGATGAACATAGATGCAAAAATCCTCAACAAAATAATAGCAAACTGTATTCAACAATACATCTAAAAAAATCATTCACACAATTAAGTAAGATTTATTCCTGAGCTGCATGGGTGGTTCAATATTTGCAAATCAATGAACAGAATACATCACATCAGTAAGACAAGGGATAAGAACCGTTTGATGATTTAAATAAATGCAGACAAAGCATTTGACAATGTACAACATCCATTCATGATTTTTAAAAATCTCAACAAATTAGGTTTAGAGGGAAAATGAACATGATAAAGGCCATCTATGAAAAACCCACAGTTAATATCATCATAAATGAAGAAAACCTGAGAACTTTGACTTTATGGTCAGGAACAAGACAGATATGTCCACTCTCACCACTGTTATTAAACATAGTACTGCATATCCTAAGCCATGGAAGCAGGCAACAAAAAGAAATAAAAGGAATCTAAATTGTCAAGGAAGAAGTCAAACTTTCACTCTTCACAGACTGTATATAGAAAACCCAAAAGACTACACACACACACACACACACACACACACACACACAAAACTGCTAGAACAGATACACAAATTTAATAAAGTTGCAGGATATAAAATTAATGTACAGAAATCTTTTGCAGTTTTATACACAAATAATGAAGAAGCAGAAAGGGAAATTAAGAAATCAATCCCATTTACAATTGCTTTAAAAACCATAAGATCCCTAGGAATAAACCTAACCCAAGAGGTGAAAGATCTATACTTTGAAAACTATAAAACATTGGTGAAAGGAACTGAAGATAACACACCAAAAAATGGAAAGACATTCTTTAGTCATCGATTGAAATAGCAAATATTTTGAAAACATCTGTACTGACCAGAGCCACCTACACAATTAATGCATCTGTATCAAAATATCAACAGCATTTTGGACATAGAACAAACAATCCTAAAATGTGGACAGTACTGCAAAAGACCCTGAATAGCCAAAACAACCTCAAAAAAGCAAAGCAAAGCCAGAAGCATCACAATTCTGGACTTCGAGTTATATTAAAAAGTTGTAATAATCAAAACAGTATGCTACTGGCACAAAAATGACACATAGATCAATTAAAAAGAATTAAAGACCCACAAATTAACCCACAACCATATAGTCAATTAATCTTCAACAAAGCAGAAAATCATATCCAATGGGAAAAACACTCTTCAAAAATAGTGTTGGGAAAACTGGAGAGCAACATGCAAAAGAATGAAACTGGGCCACTTTCTTACACCATATGCAAATATAAATTCAAAATAGAAAAAAAAGATCTAAAAGTGAGACATGAAACCATAAAAATTCTAGAAGAGAACGCAGGCAGTAACCTCTTGACATCAGGCATAGCAATTTCTTTCTAGATATGTCCGCTGAGGCACGGGAACCAAAAGCATAAGTAAGCTATTGGGACTTCATTAAAAAAATCTTCTGCACAGTGAAGGAAACAATTAAAATCAAAAGGAACCTATGAAATGGGAGACTATATTTGCAAATGATATATCTAATAAATGATTAGTATCCAAATTTTTTGAAGAACTTATAAAACTCACACCCAAAAGACACATAATCTAATTTAAAAATTGGTAGAAGACATAAATAAATATTTTTCCAAAGAAGACATCCAGATGGCCAACAGAACATGAAAAGATTCTCAACATCACTCATCATCAGGGATATTCAAATCAAAACTACAGTGAGATATCATCTCACATCTGTCAGAATGGCTAAAATCAATTACACAAAAAATTGCAGGTGTTGGCAAAGATATGGAGAAAAGGGAGCCCTCTTGCACTGTTAGTGGGAATGCAAACTGGTATAGTCACTGTGGAAAACAGTATGGAGATTCCTCAAAAAGTTAATAATAGAATGACCCTATAAATTAGCAATTGAACTACTAGGTATTTACCCCCAAAATAGAAAAAATGCTAATTCAAAGGGATATAGGCACCCTGATGTTTTCAGGAGCATGTTATGCAATAGCCAAATTATGGAAACAGCCCAAGTGCCCATTGACTGACTAATAGATAAAAAAGAATGTTGTTGCCATTTGCAATGACATGGATGCAGCTAGAAAATATTTTGCTAAATGAAATCAGTTAGAGGAAGACAAATACCATATTATTTCATTTATATGTAGAATGCAAGGAACAACACTAGGGAGTAAAAGGAGAGAGAGACAGAGACAGAGAGACAGGGACAGAGAGATAGAAAGAGAGTCAAATCAAGAAACAGACTCTTAACTATAGTGAACCAACTCATTGTTACCAGAGAGGAGGTGGGTGGAGAAAGAGGTTAAATAGGTGATGGGGATTAAGGGGTACACTTGTTGTGATGACACTAGGTGTTGTGTACTACAGAAACCTTGTACTGTAGACCTGAAACTAATATTACAACATATGTTAACTAATTGGAATTTGCCAATAAATTTAAAATAGTGCTATCCCACTTCTGGAGAGCTAAAGGAAATGAAACTTCGATCAGAGATATGCACACTCCCATGTTCACTGAAGCATTATTCACAATAGCCAGGATATGGAAACATCTGAAGTATTCATTACAGATGAATGGACAAAGAACAATATGTCATAAGGTGTTTATTACTCAATCTGAAAAATGAAGCAAACCCTGCCATTTGCAACAACATGAATACACCATAGGACACTATGCTAATAAAATAAGTCAGACACACAAAGACAAATATGCATGATTTCATTTATATGTGGGATCTGAAATAGTGAAACTCATAGAAGTAGAGAGTTTAATGATGGTTGCCGGGGTTAGGGAGGAGGGGAAGTGGGGAGATGTTGATTAGAGGGTACGAAGTTTCAATTATGCATGATAAATAAGTTCTGGGGATCTAAGGTACAGCAATACGACAAGAGCTAACAAACTGCATCATGTACTTTAAATTTGCTAACAGGGTGGATCTCAAGTATTCTTTTCCTACTCACAGAAAAGAAAACGGGAACTACTTTAATTTATGATGGCATATTAATCAGCTTGATTGTGGTGATTATTTAACAATGTCTACATATGTGGAATCATCAAGTTGTACACCTTGAATATATACTATTTTTATCTGTCAATCATACCTCAATAAAACTGGAAAAAATTCTTTAAAAACGTTTCCATTTATAAAAAAATCTGATGCTTTCCTCACATTAAAAAAAAATTGGGCCCCTCGTGTATTTCTGGTGGTGATATAAAATGTTGCAGCTTCTGTGGAAAATCGTTTGGTATTCCTCAAATGTTAAACATAAAATTACCAAGTGATCCAGCAATTGCACTCTTAGATATATAACAAAAAAAAAAAAACTGAAAACAAGACCTCAAATACATCTATGCTGATGTTTATAGCAACATTAGTCACAGTAGTCAGAAGATTGAAATGACCGGAGAGTCCATCAACGGATGACTAGAAAAACAAAATATGGTACAGACATAGAAAAATGTGGAGTATTATTTGCCTTAAAAGGGATGAAATTCTAATACATACTCCAACATGGATGAAAGTTGAAAACATGAAAAGTGTAATAAGTCAGGCATAGAAAGATAAATATTGTATGATTTCATTTATATAAGACATCTAGAATTGGCAAATTCAGGGAGACAGAAAGTAGAACAATGTTTACAAATGGACCAAGATGAGGGAAAAAATTGGGAGTTATTACAGTTTTCACATGGGATGATGAAAATGTTTGGAAATGGTAGTAATGATTTCACAACATTGGAAGTGTAATTAATGCCACTGAACTGTGCATTTTAATATGGTCAAAATGGCAATTTTTATGTTATATATATATTACTACAATAAAAATATTATAACAAATAGCATCGTATCTTATATCAAAGTCTCCAGTGTCTAGTAGTATTTTGATGGAGTCTTTAGGATTTTTTATGTGTAGTATCATATCATCTGCAAATAATGACAGCTTAACTTCTTTACCATTTTTGATACATTTTATTTCTTTTGCTTGTCTTATTGCTATGGTTAGGACTTTCAATACTATATTGAATAAAAGTGATGGGAGTGGATATCCTTGTCCTGTTTCTGATCTTAAAGGAATAGTTCTTAGCTTGTCTTCATTAAGTATGTTAGATGTGAATTTATCATATATAGCCTTTGTTATGCTGAGATATTAGCCTTGTTATGCTGAGATATAGTTCCTCTAAACCCACTTTGCTGAGTGATTTTATCATGAATGGATGCTGAATTTTGTCAAATGCTTTTTTCTACATCATGATGATCATATGGTTCTTTTCCTTCCTTTTGTTAAGTGATGTATCACATTAATTGCAGTAAATTGTAAAACAAAAGATTCGGTCAAAAAAGTGGGATTCAGAGTACACTTATCTCGATAAACACTAAGAAATATATAGAATTATGGAATCATATTTCATTTCTGAAACTAATATAACAGTATATTAATTATACTTGAATAAAATAGTTTTTTTGAGAGAAAGAAAATAAGAGAGATGAATTCTCTGCCCATGAGGTGCTTATATACTTATAAAGAGAGAACTAGGGATCCTGCATGGTTCAATCACTTAAGCATCCAACTTTTGATTTCGGCTCAGGTCATGATCTCACGGTTCATGAGATCAAGCCTCTGCATTGGGCTCCATGCTGTCAGTGAACCCCTGCTTGGGATTCTCTCTCTTTCCCTCTCTCTCTGTCCTTCCTTGCTTGTTCTCTCTCTCTCTCTCTCTCTCTCTCTCTCTCTCTCTCTCTCTCTCAAAAATACTAAATACACTTATAAAAAGAGAAGATAATAAACACATAATTAAACATACATAAAAAAAGAAATAACAGGTGTTGGTGAGAATTTGTAGGAAAAAGAACCCTTGTGCACTTTGGTGGAAATGTAAATTGGTAAAACCACTGTGGAAGAGTATAGAAGACTCTTAAAAATTTGGGGTCACCTGGGTGGCTTAGTTGGTTAGGCGCCCAACTCTGATTTTGCTCAGGTCATGATCTCACAGTTGTGAGATCGAGCCCCACATCAAGCTCTGCACTGAGTCCACACTCGGTGCTTAAGATTTTCTCTCTCTCCCTTTGCCTCTTTCCCCTGCTCACATTCTCTCTCTCTCTAAAATAAAAAAAAGTTCCTTTGAAAAGTAAAAATAGAACTACCATATGATCCAGTAATTCCATTACTGTGTATTCACCTCCAAAAATGAAAACATTAATTCAATAATATGTATGCACCCCTGTGTGTATTGCAGTATTATTTACGATAGCAAAATATGGAACTATTCAAGCGTCCATCAATAGATGAATGGACAAAGATGTGAGATGTACATATACATACACACACAATGGAGTATTACCCAGGCACAAAAACGAATGAAATCTTACTATTTGCAACAACATAGATGGACCTAGCAGGTCCATGGATGGTATAATGCTAAGTGAGATAAATCAGTCAGAGAAAGACAAACCATGTGATTTCACTCATATGTAGAATTTAAGAAACAAAACAATTAAAAAAAGAAATACCAAAAAAACCCTCCTCTTAAATATAGAGAACACATTGTGGTTGCCAGAGGGGAGGAGAGGTGGGGATGGCAAAATAGATAAGCACTGAGAAATGTATAGAATTGTTGAATCATTATATTGTACACTTAAGATTAATATGACACTATATGTTAATTATACTTCATTTTAAGGGCGCCCGGGTGGCTCAGTCTGTTAAGCGTCTGACTTTGGCTCAGGTCATGATCTCACAGTCCGTGGGTTCAAGCCCCGCGTCGGGCTCTGTGCTGACAGCTCAGAACCTGGAGCCTGCTTCAGATTCTGTGTCTCCCTCTCTCTCTGATCCTCCCCCACTCACTCTCTGTCTCTGTCTCTCAAAATAAAATAGACATAAAAATTTAAAAAATTATACTTCATTAAAAAAACGATTATCCATATGAAAACATCAACATATATTTAGTTCTCTGATTATACATGTGCCCCAGGAGGGCCTTGGAACTCTGTGTTCAAGTCTCTCAGGTTCTCAGTGGTGCTGGTTCCCAGGGGCACGCTCTAATAATGCCCTCCACACCATGATTCTCAAGGGGAGCTGATTATCTCGAATCTGTGCTACTTGCCCAGGGAATATTTCTGTGGCTCAGAGCCATCTTCAAGATGTGGTCCAACAGCATAGGTTGGGAGGGAGTTCTCTGACGTCATCTCATGACTTCTCCAAATAGCACACAGTTCAGAACAGTTGGACAAGCACATGGGTCTGTGTGCATTATGATTCATCTTCCTGCATTCATTTCATCAAAGACCAGACACAAGCGACAGATTATCTCAGTTCTCTGTAGACATAGCCTGAACCACCATGAAAGATTCACCTTTCTGGGATTTTGTCCTCCCACCATTAATTTAAAGTCTGGAGAGCAATTTCTTACAATTAAAATAATTATCTGAACTCTCTTCAATAAGGCAGTATGAAAATCAGCTTTCAGTTATCCTCAATTCCTTAGGGATGACATAGAGCAAAAACATCTTTTCTGGAAGATTATAACTAGAGTTAAGTCCGGATCAACAGACTGACATTTTAAATTTTATTAATGATTGAATGACTGAAGATTATCAATTTATATTATTATATTTACTATTTAATAAGTATCATAGTAATAATAATGGAAACAAAAAGTCAAAGAATAACCCATTAACCATTATCTCAAGATTAAAATCCTCTTCGATTTCTTTTCTGTATAAAATATGTAACTTTTATAATTGCAATTATAATTTTATATTCTGCTTTATAGTTTCATTATATTCATAAGATTCCCTTCACATTGTTACATATTTTAAGTATATGTCATATTCAAAGGATTAATGATACTCCATGGGGTGAACCTAACAAAATTTATTTACCTATTTCCCTATAGCTAGGCATTTTTTCCCATTTCATACTAATATAGGCTAAGCTATATGGAATATATATATGCACACAGCTTTACTATCTTTATTAATAATTTCTTTAGCATAAATTACCAGAAATGAAACTAATGGATCAAAATGTTTTCCGAATGTTGTGTTAATTTACACAGCTACAATCAAAGTTTGAATGTGTATACAAAATTTATGTATGTACAATGGTGGGTTTGGTGTTTCAAAAATAGCACTTAGGAGTTGTTCCATCTGCAGGCTTATTTGAAAGATCAGCACAGTTCCAACTATCTGCTGTTTTGATGGGTTTCATGGACCTGAACACTCCAGCTCCAGTTCCTAAACTAGTCAGGTGAAGTCAGAATGAAATAATTACTCTTGAACACTCTCAATTCTTCCCTAATCATTTGAGTAAATGGCTTTCACTGGTGGTGGTGATGGTAGTGGTAAAATGTGTGTTTTCTGATTTGGTTTTGGAAATACAAACCCAGTCACATAGTGGAAAACACGCCCCTACCCAAATAAGGCTTTGGGGAATGACATTTCTTGCTTAAAATCCTGACTATCCTTCCTACTAATAGAGCAGCTTTGAGAAAGTTGCTTAAACTTTATGGGACTGCATGTGACCTACAGATGTAATAATCCATAATTCTTTATGGTTGGTGTCAGCATGTAAAAATCATAGCTCAATGACTGACACACGGTAAGTGCACAACAAATGATAGGCTATTAGAAAACTTAGAAAAGAAATTGAAGAAGACACAAAGAAATGGAACAACATTCCATGCTCATGGATTGGAAGAATAAACATTGTTAAAATGTCATTATTACCCAAAGCAACCTACACATTCAATGCAATCCCAATCAAAATTGCACCAGCATTCTTCACAAAGTTGAACAAACTATCCTAAAATTCATATGGAACCACGAAGAACCCAGAATAGCCAAAGTAATATTGATGAAGAAAACCAAAA
>CM053572.1:1964252-1979815 GCA_028646485.1 Cryptoprocta ferox
AGAGCCTAAATGTCCATCAACTGATGAATGGATCAAGAAGATGTGGTTAATCTATACAATAGAATACTACATGGCAATGAGAAAGAATGAAATCTGGCCATTCGTGGCAACATGGATGGAACTCGAGGGTGTCATGCTAAGTGATATAAGTCAGGCAGAGAACAGATACCATATATTTTCACTCATAAGTCTAACAGGAGAAAGTTAACAGAGGACCATGGGGAGAGGAAGGGGGGAAAAGAGGGAGAGGGAGGGAGGCAAATCATGAGAGACTCTTGAATACTGAAAACAAACTGAGGGCTGAAGGAGGAGGGGGAAAGGGGAAGGGGTGATGGACATGGAGGAGGGCACTTGTCTGGAAGAGCACTGGGTGTTATATGGAAACCAACTTGTCAAGAAACTATAAAAAAGATGGCTATCAATGGTGTTGACATCCAGAATAATAATAGAAGCAATCAAAAGGCTTATAATGTAGATTTTAAAATATCATGGTGGCAAAAATGTTTCAATGTATATTAAAAAGTATGAGAATCACTGTATTTTATGTTCAATTACTTACCTGTGAAGAAATCCAGTAGTAATAAGAGTGTAGACATAGGTTCAGAAACCTGGCAATGCCAAAATGGGATAAAGACAATTGGAACAGGTACAAGTAATAAAGCAAATAATCAGGGACATATGTAGGCTACCATAAGATAAATAGGCCAAATTATGCAATGGGAGAATTAAAACCAAAAACAAAAACAAAACCTTGAAATTCAAAAGCCTGGAAGCCACATGTTCTCTCAACATCAAAAATGATTTAGGCACTGTGTTTAATTTAGGCAACCACAACATAAAGATATTATAAAGAAATTATGGTTTATTGAGGTGAGGGGGAGTGTGTTGAAGGGCAATGGAAAACAGGCTTGCAAAGACAAGATTTAAAATGTGTGGGTGTTCAATGTCAGAAGATAGAAGCTGACTTTGTTACTCCCTCTTAAGCTGATCTGTCCTATTAAGAACAAACAGGGAATATAAAAGTAATGGAGAAAGCAAGACTATGGCTGGATAATTTTCCATTGTATATATAAGCCGCATTTTTAAAATCCTTTTATGATAGGAAAAGATAGTATTCAATAGGCAGAAAGGGAAAGGATAGGACCCGAGGGAAAGGGAAAGGATGAGGCCCCTGGGTGGGGAAAACACATATTTGTAACAATTTTGGGAGTGTTTGACCATAGCAAAATCCCTCAGGGTTAAGGTTTCTCTAAAGAAGGTAGCAGATATCACTTACTTCCCCTCAGACTCCCCTCAGGAATTTGACAGTCAAACCATCATTTAAAAAAGTAAACCATAAAACTTGTGTTATGCGAGAGACAGTTTGACCAGTCTGACTCCTCACACAATAGAGTTGAGCCAATCAGGAATGGACCACCTAGAGCTATCCAGGTGATAAGGGTAGAACCTGAGAAGGAACAACGGGGATGGAGGGCCGACCAGAGCCTTATAAAACAAGGACCTTTCCCTACAGTCTGAAGACATTAATTTTTTAATGTCCCTTCTCTGTAAAGAGAGCTTTCTTACTCTTCTCCCTTTCTGATCTTATACTCTAATAAACTTCTGCCTGCTGTTCATTCTGTGTCCACCTCTTCGCTGTCGAAGTGGTGACACAATGAACCCCAGGGCTTCTAGGTAAAAATTACTGCAACACTTACATTCAATGGACACTCAGGTTGTTTCCAAATCTTTGCTATTGTGAAGAATACTGCAATGAACATAGAGTGCAGGCATCTGTTCAAGATCCTAACTTCAGTCCATTTAATAAATAACTAAAAATGGTATTGCTGGGTCACAGAGCTGGGAGTGGGGGTGGAAAGATGTTGATCAAGGGGCACAAGATTTTGATTATTCATGATTAATAAGTTTTGGAGTTCTAATGTGTAACATGATGACTATAGATAACAATACTGTTACCTGGCTAGTTACCTTGATTGTGATGATTATTTCACAATATACACATATATCAAATAATCAAGTTGTGCACCTTAAATATATATAATAAACTTTGAAAAGACTGTGGCTGGACATAAGCTCCTTTTTATTACCAGCTAAAGGAGACTCTGGAATGCACCAAAACAGTCCCCTTCTTTAGGTCGCTTGAGTTTTCATGTGCAGAGAACTGAACCATATGATTTTGTGGTATATTGTCTCATGATTCTTCTCAGACTAGAACAGTTTGAAGATATAGTCCACAACTCTCACAATACAAGCCCACTCTTGGAAATACTTAATAAGCATTGTTAGATTAAAAAAAAAAAGAGCAAGATCACATACGAAAAGCAGAGATACCATGTGCAAAGCAACAAACAGACTTTCCTGATCTGGTTATAGACTAGCTTTATACATAACTCATGTACGAGTGAATTATTCAGTGGGATTATTCAGTGGATAGAGAGCAGCATGCATGAAGCCTATGAATCACTGTTATCTCACTGATAGTTCCTTTGGTACCTCATGTTGATGGAGACTGAGGATAGCTGAAGTTGAGGATAGAAGGACCACAATAAAGTAGAAAGAAATATGAGGAAATAGAGAAAGCATGCCATAGAAAAACTGACTTCATGATCTTAGCTATGATGGTGCCCATAGAAATTTAAATATAATAGAAATTTGACAATGAGGCTGACAAAAAGGTCATGTATTTTTTGAAAATAAACTCATATTATTTCTTTTCCCACCCAAAATTCATGGTGACATCAGTGTGCAAAGATACAACAGTTTCTGGTTGTACTTTTTCTGTTCTAACAGTAGAGTGGTAGTCAGCGAACCACAGAAAGTAGCCTGACAAGGCCTATGTTTGGTGAAGAAAAAAGATTCCTTCTCCATGGCCCTCAGCTTACACACTCTCCAGGACTATTTGAGTACTTGAAACCTTGGGACAGGTAATATCTCAATATATAAATGTTAAAAAAGAAACACAATAGTTGCTATTAGATCTCATAGGATCAAAAGTAGAACGTTCCATAAGTAACTTCCAGCTTTAGGAGTCAGAAGACCAACAGTGCATCAGGACATTATCTGTGGTAAATAAGTATGTTTTGAATGAGTAAAAGCAAGAATAAATGAATAAAAATTCCTCGGCAACAAAATAAGTTTAGGTCTGGTTAAAACAAAGTTGGCAGATTTGGGAGCCTTTACTGAACCAAAACTCAGTGCACCTGAGCAAGATGCTTTTCTTTTGAAGCCTCAATTTCTATCTCTGGAAAATGGGACACTAATATTCACCTTACTTTGTTGTATTAATTGAAATGATAAATTCTGAGCACAACAGTCTCTTTAATCTGTGCATATTTAACTGGCAACAGTAAACATTTGACTCTCTGATGCACAATTGCCGAAAGAAAAAATGAAGTTATTGCCTAAAGAAAAAAGAAAAAATGAATACCACATCAGATATTGGATGTGAACCATATTTTGTAATATTTTTATATTATTCAGAGATAAGGTTTCATTTATTGTTTAGAACATATATATCTGATGATTTTTATGAGAAATAGACCATTTTCATTGTTTTCACTCAACTCAATCCAAAATGTCAATTCATTAGGCTTGTGTGGACATAACCAACAAACAGTCATCTTGTGGGGGATCTCTGCATGTTAACATGACCTAAATGCCCACATATCTATCTAGGGCTAGCAGAGTGCATATGGTATGTGCTGGCCACATGGGAGACCATGGAGATCATAGGCTTCACCCAGACGGGATCACACCCCAAGATGATCTTGAACATTAAACTGGTTAACTCCTGAACTTCTATTTTTTATGTGTAAAATAGTGATCTATTATCTCTTTTATTATATCAGTATAAGGATAAAATGAGATAATGTGTTAAGTGTTTAATACAAAATGGGAGATAAAGAAATATTAGTTTGCTTCCCATTCTGATTACTTTTAGAATTGAGGAATAAACACCCATTAGGGCAATATGACAGAAAAGAACTATAACTAAAATCAACCTCAGTAGATATTTTGAAGGAAGGGAAGACAGAAGGGAGGGAGGGAAAGAGGAGGGAGGGAAGGAAGGAAGGATAGAAAGAAGGAAGGAAAGGAGGGAGGAAGAGAGGAAGGAAGGGAGGAAGGAAGGGAGCTTCTCCACATCTTTAACTGCTGACTGGGGAACAGTTTTCTCCAGACACAGAGATGACGCTATGTTGATCTAACCAACGATATATAAGGCCTCTTACAAATAACTTGTGTATATAAGGCTTTGAGATAATAGTGCGGGGGTCCTGGAGCCCCTGCAGACACTGCATTACGGCTGAGGAAGTATTCATGTGTTTTTCCATAAGAGCCAGCAGTTGTCCAGATATCATGAACTTCATCTCAGACCTTGACACTTGTGCTTATTTGGAATTTTTTTCCATCTATATCATGTCTCCTTTTTGAAAGCATTTAATTGTCTGCATAATTTCCTAAGAAACACTTGGAAGGCAGCAAGGAGAGAATCACTGGCTCTCGGTTTTGGAAAACATCCTGTCCAGTTTCAGGGCCTCAGGTGTCTACAAAGGTAAGGAGCTTGCTCCCCTATTTGTAAAGAATCTCAAAGGATGAAGAGCCACAACCTTCATCAATCAGCTCTTTTAGAAGAAAACAAACCTCCTCTTCCAAGACATCCTTCCAATAACACATCTCATTTTATATCCATTAATCATAGGGACTTTGTTAAAGTGCTAGTGGGGGAGAACTAAGAAGTGTGGTTAATTTCCCTTCACCTTCTTTTTTCTTGATGGTATATAAGAAGCTTCATTAGATGTTTCCCTCTATGTTTTATTTGAGCAGAGTCTATAAATTACTTAGCTTGTAGTTGAAGTAGATCTACTAACTGGCATCTCTGCAGCTAATTAGTTGAGTTAACTGACATTTGGTGGCCAGCTGCACAGCATCATTGAAGAGGTGAGATTTCAGAGAGCTCTAAGAATGTTGTCAAAACAAAATTACATGGTGCAACCAGTAGTGGCTTTTGGTCAGACTGAATTTTAACCCTTCAGTCTTGTATCTGCCATCTCTGAATCTTGGCTTTTTACTCTGTAAAATGAAGATAATAATGCCTAGAACACATGCATTTAACACACTGAGCACGGTCCTGGCACATAGTAGATTAGTGGGTAGAAATATTAAAGCCATTTGTATATATACATGAAATCCCAATGCTGTGTTAAGTGGTGAAACAAAGATTTTTTACCTCCCCTCAACCACTCCATCCCCCTGGCCTGTTTCAACAGTTGACAAAACTGCTCACAGGTCAGTCACTCTCATTGTCTCCCTGGCACTGAGCTCAGATTTTAGCCATGAACATCAAACAGGTTTGCAGAACTTTGGAAGTTTCATCAATAAAACAGGCCAATAGCAAGACACCACAGAATGACAGTTTTTCCTTCATAGAGTCTGAGCCACATCCAGGAGAGCCCACCACCATTGTGTTATAAAATAAAAAGAAACCTGCCAGTGCTTCTGTGCATAACTCACAAATCTGAATACTCATCAGAAGAATTGGTTGTTTGTTCCAAGCTGTCCATTGTTTAGGAAACATCTGACCACATCTGTTTGGCTCCTATAAAACCCAGCCTAAGATTGTTTGAGTGCTCTAAATAAATGTGAATTTTCATTATGTCAAAAGCTCCTCCTTTAGTCAACTGTATGAGCTTTAGTCTTTCCCTTCACTTCTATCACGTGTCTTGTTCATTCACTTAATCATTCAACAACCTCATGCAACTGCCATAATATGCACTATTCATCTTACTGCTCCACGGGCCATAGAATAAAAATACCCTCAGGGAACATAAATATAGGCTATAATTGCCTAGGAAGCCAATACGGTTAAGAGCAAGCTTTTCTAGTCTTGGCACTATGGACATTTTGGGCGGGTTAGTTTTCTGTTTGGGGGCTATCCTGTGCACTATGGGATGTTTAGCAGTATTCCAGCCTTCTTTCCACTATATGCCTATCCCTACTTCTGCGTTGTGACAACCAAAAATGTCTTCAGCAAGTGACAAATATCTCGGGAGGGGGGAAATCATTCTGGTTGAGAACCTCTGTGCTACAGAACAGTGGTTCTCAAACTTTACCAAACACTGGACCAATTGGAGGTCTTGGTAAAATAGTTCTGAGCGACCATCCAGAGTTTCTGATTTGATAGGTCTGTGTGAGGCCTGAAATTTTGCATTTCAAAGAAGTGGCTGATGCTGCTGATCCATTTTGCTCTAAGGAGATCTAGGTGTTAGCCATTGGCATATCTGTTATTCCTCTGCCTGAGAAATCCCTATTCAATGGTTTCCAGATTTGTCTGCAGATTAGAATCACTTGGAAACCTTCCAAAGACCTAGCCATATGCCAGACCAATTAAATCACTAGTTCTCAAGATGGGGCACATACATCAATATTTTTTGAAGCTCGTCAGATAATTCTGATGTGCAGATTTTGGGACCAAATCTAAATGCCATTATCTCATCTGTGATTTGAAGTTTGGGGGACTAAGCAGCTTATGTTATCCCAGCACACATATCCTGTACGTCTCAAAAACACAGTTACATCATGAGCACTGGTCTACAAAGGACTGCAATTCTAGTCTTGTGGGTGAGAAAATGGGGAAAATTCAGTCACAAAAGCTTTTCAGTCACAGCATTCTGAAGTAGAAAGGAGTGCTGGGAACAGGCAGCAGATCACCCTAATTACAGTAACTGTGGTTAAGGTATGCTGTGGAAAATGGGACTCTAGGGGGAAATGGGAAGCTTTTAAGGGCGGCTTGTTGAATGGAAATGGATTTAAGGCCTCAGATTTCACAGCCTTCTATGTGGACTCCCCAAGGTACTGTTTCAGTTTCTGAGCCACAAGCTGGAGCCCAGGAAGGACATGAAGAAGGAGAAAAGTCAATAAGAGACTGAGCCATCTAATGGAGGCTGCACATTGGGATAATGTGAGGTGAGTGAGAGAAAGATGAGAGGTCGAGAGATAGGGAAGTATTTTAAAACCCTCACCCCCATTCATGCAGACACAATTGACAATGGGAAATTCCACAACTTCTGTCAAATTTTCCAGCATTAAAAAAATAAATTTAATGTTTATTTATTTTTGGGAGAGAAAGAGAGCACAAGTGGGGGAGGAGCAGAGAGAGAGACGGAGATACAGAAACCAAAGCAAGCTCCAGGCTCTGAGCTGTCAGCACAGAGCAACACCCGAGGCTGGAACCCATGAACCATGAGATCATGATCTGAGCTGAAGTCCGGCACTTAATCGACTGAGTCACACAGGCGATCCCAAATTTTCCAGCATTTAAAATCTCTGACAATCTGAAAGTTGTTTGATTTTTCTTTTTGTTTTCGACACTATCTTTCTCCATAAATGAAATATCTCAAATTGTAAAAGCCATTGTGTGCTTTACTTTACTTTAAAAGGAAAAATGAAGTGGGGTGCCTGGGTGGCTCAGTTGGTTAATCATCTGACTTCAGCTAGGGTCATGATCTCAGTTTGTGAGTTTGAGCCCCATGTTGGGCTCTGTGCTAACCTTTCAGAGCCTGGAGCCTGCTTCGGAGTCTGTGTCTCCCTCTCTCTCTCTACCTCTCCCAAGCTTGTGCGCTCTCTCTCTCTCTCTCTCTCTCTCTCTCTCTCTCTCTCTCTCTCTTAAAAATAAATAAACAAACTTTTTTAAAAAAGAAAAAAAAAGTTAAACTGTAGAGGAACAGAAAAAAAATACCAATAAGAAAAGTCATAGGAGAGAGAAAGAAGACTAGGTCTTCAATGTTGTTTATATTAAAGATTCCTTTTTAGTTCATTCTAGTGGTTTTTCAATGCCTACTGGGTACTAGTTCATATCTAAGCAAGCTAGAGGTGGAAGGAATATAAAAACATAGCCTCTTCATCCTGGGAATAGTCGGAAAGATAAGGAACCACCTTAAATATTTATTCTGAGACACACATGTGCACTTCATACACTGCAATGCAGATGTGTGTGTGTTAATACTGAAAAAACTGCCATGAAAAGAAGAATCAATAGTGTCAGGACAAAGAATAATTTCTAGGAATAGTTGCTTATGCACAGCTCCACAAAGGGGGTGTTAAATTCAGTTGGCCATACCAAAAGCCACAGAGATAATAGTGTTTATGTGGGCAACCACACATCCCATAAGCATTGATCTGGGGCCATATAAGCTGAATTCTGTGGAGAAATATATTCTGCAGACAGAGTCCTTAGTCACAAGTAATACCCAGTCTAGGTGGAGAGATCCAGTGTGCATGGGAGGAGCTCTCCGCATCACAACAAACACAACCCCTTACAAGGTTTCTGAGAACACAATCTGTGGAAAGGAAATTTCCAAGAAAGAGGCACTAGGAGCTCTTTGCAGGTGGGTACAATTATTGATTACATGATTATTTTGCAAAACTAATTTGCTTAAATGAGGAAGAGAAGTGTTCTAACATTTACTGAAAACCTATCATGCAAAAGGCACAACCTCAACATTTTTCTTATTCTATACTCACAACAACACTGAGAAGCAAGTATAATGACCCCATTTTATATAGAGAGATAAGCAGAGGTTCAGGACTATAAAAGTGGTAAGAGTTATGTTGTTAACAGCAGCTGATAAACACATATTCCTCCTGCCTGACTCTATTGCAATCACTCTACCTGTATTAACCACTAATGCTCCCAACATGTCCAACTATTTTGAGACAAGGACCCTGAAGCTGAGTAGCCTAAGTTGCAAAGCTTGTGGAGCTGGGTCTTGAGCCCAAGCAACTAGGTCCTTAATCACAATGGCTTAAACTTGGTAAAATCTGCAAAGAACATTCAGCCGGCTAAACATATGAGTTCCTATTGTGAATTCCATTTGCTTTTGTGGAGAAGAAAGGAAGGAAATAAAGGTAACTGATAATAGAGCTCTAGGGAACAGGTCTTCAGTCAAGGGTGATTTTCCCCAGCAGGGAATATTTGGCAGTCTGCAGACTTTTTGTTTATCACAACTGGTAGGGAATGCTATTGGCATCTAATCAGAGAGTTCAGAGATGCTGCTAAATGTACTGCAGTTCACAGTATAACCTCTAATAGCAAAAAAAAAAAAAAAAAAAAAATTATCCACAGCAAAATGTCAATTATGCCAAGCTTGAGAATGCCTGCTCTAGAACAGTTAGGAGGATTTTGGATCTGGCCTGGAAGTTCAAAAATTTGTTGACCAAGGCTCATGCTGCTTATGGATAAAATTGGGATGACTGACTAGATTTCTCTCAACTATAAAATCTCATGGTTATGAAACTTTTGAGATATCAAACAACACAAACTGTGCCTACAAAATGCGAAAACAGGGAAAACATGAGAAAATTCTCTTCAGAGGAATGTTTTCAAATGCACTGGAATCTTCTTTTATGTCAGGTTATGGTTATGATTGCCATTAAGAGGGTAATCTACAGTTTGCAAGAGGAGGGGGCATGCCACATCATGCAGGGCCACAGGGGAAAGAAGCATCAGGGTTGGTAAGGAGGCAGAATGAGTGAAAGGAAAAAATAGGTAAAAGCTTTTACTGTAATTTTTGTGAGAAGGATTGGGTCAGGCACAGCTGAGCAGGTTTAGGATTGGATAGTTTGAATAACTTTGGTTGGCTTTGAGCTATAGGGGTGTCTCTAGTGGTCTAGAACCTGTCCATGGGGTGATTATAGCATATGGATAGTGTCCCTCACTGATAAAGGGAGGCAGATGGGGGGGGTGTATGTACTCAGGATTTGTCAGTTTTCACAACAAAGACATTAACCCTGTAAGTTGTTCACTATGTCTATGAATTAGCAAACCTAAAAGAGGCAGATCCTTCCAGTGTCTTCAAGGCCTCAAGATGTCAAAGCACCATAAATATAGGAAATGGATGCAGTGTATTTATATCTTCACTAAAAGCTCATCTTGAATGTTTAGGTTTAACAGTGTTAACTTCTTGTGCTCAGCTCTGGAGACAAGCTTTGAGGTGGGCCCTGCTATACTCTGAACACACTTTGACTCATTTCTAAGGAATCTGTATATGTAGCATGAGCATCCTGGAAACAGTGATGTTTAAGACTATAGATAATATGGGTCCTAGCTATGCATAGCAAGAAATGCCAGGATGAGCACTGAGGAAAACCTTTTCCTTGCATAGCCCACTGAGATCTACCAGTGTGAGACCTGGGAAAAACCCTGGATTCTAAGCTCCTTTATACTTTCAACCAAAAGTTCTGGGCAGTGGATCTCAACTCAGACCACATATCAGACTAGCCTGGGAGCCCTAAGAAGCAAGGATGCTCAGGGCTCACTCCCAAGAATTAGATTCAGGGAAACACAGATGACCCAAAGATTACATAGCCCTGCTGGTGGTTTTGAAGGACATGCAGATGAGGGCCACAGTCTATCACATCTCTGACATGTTGTACCTCCAAACACTTTGCTGCCCTTCCAGTCCTGTCCCGGTAACCCAATGGTATCAGCCAGACCCAACATTCTCTCATATACTCAACTCATTATAGAATACTGGGAAGTTCATTTTATTTATCTTCACTCTCTCCATTTAAGTCATTTGCTATCATACTCAAGCCCAGAAATATAAGCTAGAATTAAAAGCATTCCCTAGGATTTTGGATACTGGAAGCAAGGAAGGCAGCAGGCCACAAAGTCTCAGGGAGTTTGCCTGGTGGGCAGTTCTCTGCTGTCTGTCTTACTGCGAAATGTGTGGTCTGAGTTTGTCACTCATCCACACCTTCTAAAACTGCCTTTGGCTGACTTCTTTCTCATCATAGCTTATTTTGATATTCACTGAGATTGACTTTACTTGAAGGAAAGTAAGTTGAGAAGGGAGAACTTTAAGGGCCCCTGATACTTCCAAGGGCAACTATTGAAACTGGTTTTCCTACTCCTATTATGAAGTTCACAGATTTATACCTATAATGAGTCCTGTTCTCTATCAAATAAGTTTATAAACTTCTTCAAGTGAGGTAACTGTATGAGGGATGAGGACAACGAACTGCCAGAAATTTACTTAAGAGCAATTCCTGCATCAGAGAACAAAGGGCATGTTTAGGACTCCTGGGGGTCAAGGTGTCAAGAGAAAGGTGGCACGGCACAGCTTCACTAGCTGGTAAAATGCACCTGTTGGCCATAGAAAAAGTTCTCACCTATTTCTAAGAAAAATTCATCACATGGATCCTCAAGTAAATAAGAATTTTGAAGCATATAACTCACATATTTGTAGATATAGTTCTTAGATTAGGTATGAAAGTAAATGTTTTATTTTTAATTTTTTTCCTGCATGCATATTTACTCATTTGTGTATTATTAAAAATATTGCTAAGTATGTACATTTCACAAAACATGGGGTGTTCTAAATTTTTTCATGTTTATTTATTTATTTATTTTTATACAGAGCAGGGGATGGGGCAGACAGATAGGGAGAGAGAGAGAGAGAGAGAGAGAGAGAGGGAATCCCAATCATGCTCCGTACTGTAAGCACAGAGCCCAATACCAGGCTCTATACCACAAACTGTGAGATCATGACCTGAGCCGAGTTCAAGAGTTAGATGCTTAACCAACCAAGCTACCCAGGTGCCACAAAACATGGTGTGTTCTAATGTGTTGTGGTTCTTTTTCTAGTTTTTTAAGATGGAAACTTTGATCTCTGGTTTTTAGTCTTTCTTCTTTTTTAACACGTGCATTTTGCATTGTAAGTTTTCCTCAACGGGTGCCTGGGGGGATCAGTCGGTTAAGCATCTAACTTTCGCTCAGATCATGATCTCACAGTTCATGGGTTCAAGCCCTGCTCAGGCTCTGTGCTGACAGCTCAGAACCTGGAGCCTACTTTGGATGCTGTGTCTCCCTCTCTTTCTTCCCCTCCCCTGCTTGCACTCTGTCTCCCTCTCAAAAATAAACATTAAAAAAATTGAAAAAATAAGTTATCCTCTAAGCACTGCTTTGGCTGCATGCCATGTCTTTTATAGTACTTTTTCATCTTGAAATAATGCTGAACCTATAAAAACTTTCAAAAATATTAGGAAGAACTCCCATATCCCCTCTGTCAGCTTACATAATGGTTGCCCTTTGCTGTTTTCATTCATCACCCACTCTCTGACTCAGAGTGGATACTTCAGAGCACTTGATGAATTGGTTTACTTCCTCCCCACAGTGAGGCTTGGCAAGAGACAAGCAGAGGGCCCTGGAACCAGTCCTCCACCGGTGGCTTTGTCCTCACAAGTCTTTTTAATAAGACCCCAATGCACCTGTTCCTCTTCAGCATGGTTGTGGTAGTCTACACACTTGCCATGGCTGGCAACACTGCCATGGTCTTCCTGATCTGGGCAGATGCCCGGCTCCACACACCCATGTATTTCCTCCTCAGCCAGCTGTCTTTCCTGGACATCTTCTTCACCTCAGTCACCGTCCCCAAGATGATAGCAGGCTTCCTCTTTGGCTGGACTAGCATCTCGTTTGTGGGCTGTGGGGCACAAATGTTTTTCTTCATGTTCCTTGGGGCCACAGAGTGCCTCCTGCTGGCCCTCATGGCCTATGACCGCTATGTGGCCATCTGCAACCCTCTGCGTTACCCATCACTCATGAGCCACCAGACCTGTCTGCTCATGGTGGCTGCCTCCTGGCTGGGAGGGTCTCTCAATGCCTCCATCCAGACTGCGCTGACCCTGCAGTTTCCCTATTGTGGCTCGAGGAAGATAGCACATTTTTTCTGTGAAGTGCCTTCACTGCTGAGGCTGGCCTGTGCTGACACGGCCTCCTATGAGCAAGTGCTGTTTGTGACAGGTGTGGTAGTCCTTCTGGTGCCCATTGCTTTCATCACCATGTCCTATGCCCTCATCCTGGCAGCAGTGCTGGGGATGCACTCTGTGGAAGGGCGTCGGAAGGCCCTAGCCACTTGTTCCTCCCACTTAACAGTTGTCAACCTCTTCTATGGACCCCTTGTCTATACCTATATGTTACCTGCATCCTACCACTCTCCTGGCCAGGATGACGTGGTGTCCATCTTCTATACAGTCCTCACACCCATGCTGAACCCTGTCATCTACAGTCTCAGGAACAAGGAAGTAACAGGAGCAATGAAGAATGTCATAGGGAAGTGTGGGATGGGCAAGACTGCTTAACACTCAGGAGAGGGGGCCTTCCACCTCTAGGATGTCCCTGTGGCTCCAGGAGACCATTCTAGGATTTCCTCCTGAGAAGAGAAGTGAAGAGTCCCAAATCCACATAAAGGGAAGTGAAAAGGCAACCCCTTATTCCTCTCCATCTGCTGCCCTTCTCTTCAAAGAGTTGTCCAGATTGTCAGTGTCCACTTCTAACTCCCCTCCCTCACCTCAACAAACTCCAGTCTTGTTTCTGTTCCAGCAATCCCTTGTCCAAAGAGCAATCTTTCATCATCTCTGTCACTAAATGTCCAAGAGCATCTCTTCTCCCCAAAGGACCCCCAAAGCCCTTCTTCTCTGGCAATTTCCCCAAACTTCTCCTTCATCCCTGTCCTCCAGCCACACTGTCCCCCTTGTTGATTAGAATTCCTAAACACAATCCCAGCTTTTGGTTCTTCAACACACAGTTCCTGATGCCTGGGTGCTTTCCTCCACATTTTTGCATGACTTTTTCCTGCATTACATTTAGGAACTGCTCAAATGGAATTATATCAGAGATGCCTGCATTGGCCACCCTGTCCAAAATAGAATCCCCATCCCATCCCACCATCTGTCTCTAACTTAATTTGTGTATTCAATGTTTCCCTTTAGAATGTACAGTTCAGGGGAGTTGAGGTTTTAATTTTTAGTGTTGTACCCTCATCTCCCTGAAGAGTGCCTGGCACTCAAAGTCCATCAGTAAATACTTGTTGAATAAATGGATAAACCCAACGAACATTTCTTACCTAATCCCAAAAGTGTTGGCACTGTTGCTAGTTACTCCTTGAAAATCTCTCCCCTTCCTTTGATAGCGACACCACATTTCTGTTTTGTTTTGTTTTGTTTTGTTTTGTTTTTTCCTACTCTGGCCTATCTATTCCCATTAAGTGATGAGGGACTTAAAACATTGTGGTATATCCTTCTCTTCTCACTCCACAGTCTCTCAAGTCACTCTCATTCATGGCGATGGTTTCAGTTACCACATAACACCAAAGTCTGTCATACATATTATGGGCCAGCCATATGTCTCCTCCAAGCTCAATACCCACACTGGATGTTACAGAGGCATCTCAAATTCATCATACCAACAAAAAAAATCATGATATCCCCTCTAGGGCTGGTAACTGAATGAGTGCTCCACAACATCAGCAGGACTCTGTCACCACCCATGCCTAATTTCTCACCAAATCCTGTCCATTTGACCATCACTTCTTACCTTTTGATGAGATGCAATCCTCGGGGAAACTAACACCACCAGAGTCAAAATATATAGTCATTGTTTACTTGGAACAAGTAGAATTTTCCAAACAGGTCTCCCTGCTCTTTTTCTCACCCAACCCCACATATACAACCACAGCTTATTTTCCAAGAGAGCCAAAAGGGTCTCTAAACACAAATATAATCACATGCCAACAACTCCACTCTTTATCATCCCCTTAAATCCCTTTAGAAATTCTTATTCCTCTTAGCTGTATCACCATCTAACATAGAAGGCAACAGGGAAGCAGGGAAAGAGAAAAAAACCATCCTTGATTTCAAGCTAGACCATACTTTACCATCCCAAGTCTTTATTATATAAAGCAATCATCATAAGAGATGCCAAAATTACTTCTTGTTTTAAGACATACCTAAAAGTCTTCAGAGACCAAAAGTCATCCTTAAAGTTCAATCTACATCTCCTTTTACTGTAGCTGGATTAATTTTTTCTAAATTGACTCTTCATAAAAATCAAGAACAGCATAGAGAATTGCATTCTCACTTGAACACTTCTACTGCATTTTCTCTCCAAAGAAGAAAAATTTTTTTCTTTTATAGTTTATTGTCAACTTGGTTTCCATATAACACCAGTGCTCATCCCGACAAGTGCCCTCTTCCATGCCCATCACCCCCCTTCCCCTTTCCCCCTCCCCCATCAGCCCTCAGTTTGTTCTCAGTATTCAAGAGTCTCTCATGGTTTACGGCCCTCCCTCTCCCCAACTATTTTCCCCCTTCCCCTCCTCCATGGTTCTCTGCTAGGTTTCTCCTGTTCCACTTATGAGTGAAAACATATGGTATCTGTCCTTCTCTGCCTGACTTATTTCACTTAGCATGACACCCTCGAGTTCCATCCACGTTGCCACAAATGGCTAGATTTCATTCTTTCTCATTGCCATGTAGTATTCCATTGTATAGATTAACCACATCTTCTTGATCCATTCATCAGTTGATGAACATTTAGGCTCTTTCCATGATATGGCTAGCTATGGTTGAAAGTACTGCTATGTAAATAAGTCAGGCGGAGAAGGACAGATACCATATGTTTGCACTCATAGGTCTAACAGGAGAAACCCAACAAAGGACCATGGGGAGGGGAAGGAGGAAAAAGAGTTAGGGAGAGGGAGGGAGACAAAACACGAGAGACTCTT
>CM053572.1:1980315-1996514 GCA_028646485.1 Cryptoprocta ferox
ATTGTTAATTTTTTGAGGAACCTCCACACTGTTTTCCAGAGCAGCTGTACCAGTTTACATTCTCACCAACAGTGAAAGAGGGTGCCCGTTTCTCCACATCCTTGCCAGCATCTATAGTCTCTTGAGTTGTTCATTTTAGCCACTCTGACTGGCGTGTGGTGGTATCTCAGTGTGGCTTTGATTTGTATTTCCCTGATGATGAGTGACACTGAGCATTGTTTCATGTGTCTGTTGGCCATCTGGATGTCCTCTTTGGAGAAGTGTCTATTCATGTCTTCTGCCCATTTCTTCCCTGGATTATTTGTTTTTCGGGTTTGGAGTTCGGTGAGTTCCTTATAGATTTTGGATACTAGCCCTTTATCCGATATGTCATTGGCAACTATCTTTTCCCATTCCATCGGTTGCCTATTAGTTTTCTTGATTGTTTCCTATGCAGTGCAGAAGCTTTTTATCTTGATGATGTCCCAATAGTTCATTTTTGCTCTTGATTCCCTTGCCTTTGGGGATGTGTCAAGTAGGAAATTGCTGCAGTTGAGGTCAAGGAGGTTGTTTCCTTCTTTATCCCAAGGGGTTATGTGGCCAAGACTGTATAAATACATACCCACCATCTGATTCCAGAAGAAGATTCCTTCACCACCATGAGGTGGCCCCCACCTCATGCTCCATAGACATGATCTTACACATCCTTTGACTCCTTAGCACTTATCCAAATAAAGGAGAAAATTGTAATTTGCAATTAGTAATGTATCTGACCTCATGCCCAATAAACATATGGGCAAACTTTGAAAAATGACATGTAAGAGAGAATCTGTCTGCTTATCCCTTCCTGTGATACAGGGAGCAAGTTGTTTGCTAATGTCTAGTTTTCCTTTCTTTAAAAATAACCCCAATTTTAACTGAGCATGTACTGCCTGGAATAAATATATTTTCCAGTCACCAATGCAGCTAGATATGGCTATGTACACAAGTTGTGGCCAGTAGACTGTAAGTATAAATGTATATGTCTTCCAGTAGTGTCCTTAGACATCAGTGTGGGATCACACTCTTCACTTCACCCTCTTTCTTACTGGCTGACATCTAGTCATGACAACCAGGGCTTCAGCAGACATATTGTACAAGAGACAGAAGCAAGCAAATGAGAACGGCAAATTAACAATATAGAGGGAAACTGAGTTAATGAAATAATAGAGTTAATCAAATATTCTGGGGTTTTTTGGCACTTACAGTGAACTTAATCCTAACATCCTTTCACACCACAAAAGTGACAGGGAGAGAGCAGGCCCTTTTTGTGGCACAGGAAGAATTAATGTGTTGGTCTCAGATTGGAATACCAACAAAAATCTTGCTGAAAAGTAAGTTCAAGTACACTAAGAAGCACACTTCAGAATGCAACATGGGGACTATCAGAAGATCAGTAGCTCTGAGAATTTGATCTACACATGGAAAAAAAAATGGCAAACTCCAGTTAGACCTTGAACTTACTTCAGACTATACACATCTCAGAATTTCCAATTTATGATGTAGGCCACTATTTTTTTTCCTTTATTTTATTAGAACCTGAAAATGTGAAAATGGAAAGATTTGAAAGCTGAGTTATCAGGGGATATTTTCCAAGTGACATGGTGAAGCTACCAAAATGAAGGTGGAAAAGCTTGGAGGTAAATTTCTGGAACAATAAGGGGAGACCTTGGTCAAATACTTTTGCCTGAGAAGAAAATGGAGGAAGTATAGTGACAACTCAGGAGAAAGTGACAAAAGTACCTAACAATTATCAAATCCTTCCCAAAACAAAGGACATAACATTATTATATTACAAACTTGCCCATCGTTTAACTCTATCCTTAGCAAAAGCATTCATTTGAACTCCCTGTGTGAGTTCCCTGCCCCTCCCTTGGGACTATCCTTCTGAATTTGTGAGTGCAGTTGATGAGACAATGAGACAAATACAAGTTGTCTGCACACATTCTCCTTAAGGCCAGGTTTCCTAAATGCATTTAATAAGGCAACACCTACTTAGGGCTGAACTTTTGTCTGTTTTTTCATCGATTAGCCTCAATCTTTAGATCATATTGGCTCATAGGAGGTAACAAATAAAGAGTTATTGAGTTATTTTAAATTATCTGTGTGGACAGTTTTCATTATCTTTTTAAAGACTAGATTGGAGGAAATTTCTACTTATAAACTCCAGGATAATACATTTTCTATAAATAAACAGTTTGAAAGCACTTTGCTGTTATGGAAAACAGTTTGGTGTTTCCTCAAAAAAGTATACATCCTCAGGTGTACATCCAAAGTAACTGAAAAAGCGTGTTCAAACGAACAATTGTACATGAACGCTCAAAGCAGTATTATACACAATAGCCAAAAGATGGAAGACACTCAAGTGTCTATCAATTGATGAATGGGTAAACAAAATGTAATATATTGATACAATGAAATAGTATTCAATCATAAAAAAAGAATGAAGTGTTGATACATGTTACAACAGCTTTTAAGGATGAAACTTGAAAATATTAAGCTAAATAAGAGAAGCCAAACACAAAAGATCACACATTGTAGGATTCCATTTTATTAAATGTCCACAATAAAGATAAATAGGGAAAACTCATAGAGACATAAGTCAGTGTTAGAGGTTAGAAAGACAGGAGAATGAAGTGTGACTGCTTAATCAATATGGAGTTTCCTTTTGGGGTGATGAAAAAGTTCTGGGACTAGGTCGTGGTACTGGTTGCACAACATTGAGTATTTACTAATGCCACTGGTTGTGTACTTTAAAATGGTTGAAATGGTGAATTTTATGTTATGTGTATTTTGCCACAATAAAAATAAAGCACTTTTTCATTTAATCCTTATAACCAGGGCTGATGTCCAGACTTCTGAATCCAAAACCTATAAAACTTCCACCTTGTCCAAATGATGACTTCTACATGGAGCACTAATCATTGGACTAAAAGAGAGGGCCACCAAAACCAGGCCACCATTTATCACCTCATTCTTTCTCAGGATCTCATGCAGACTCTGCCACCTGGAGATGACATCTTAGTCTGGTGTTTATAGCCTTCCTCATCTGGCTAGCTTCTCAGCAATCCTCTGCCAGCATTTACCTTCCACTCCAGGTAGACAGGTCACTGTACCACCTCAAATACCTCCATTATTTTCTGACTATACATTTGCCCCTGTCCCTTTTCTATGTTTAAAGCCTGACACTCAATCTATAAATATAACATAAGAGGAAATTTTCTACCTCCCAGAATCCTTCTTCATAAGGCCTATACTGTGATATACCTACTGTGTGAAAATGCAGATTGTCTATACTCTCATTTTCCTAGTATATTCTTTACTCTCTCCTCTAAGCACACCCAAGTAAATTGGAAAATGGATAAATTTTATAGCCTGTGCATTTGTCTATATCCACATCAATATCTATGTTTATATCCATATTTATATCTCTATTCCATCACCCCCTTGGAGTGACAGAATTATATAATTTTGAAAATAATATATAACTATATTATTTACCTATATAAAGCCTACAGTAGTTCAAAGCAAAGAAACTAATCAAAGATAAATAGGGGCATTACATAATGATACAATGGTCAATTTTTCAAGAAGAAATAATTTGTAACATGTATTTGCCTAAGAACAACATTAAACCACATGAAACAATAGTAACTGATATTTTTCCTAAATTATTGTTAGACCCCAAACCACAGAACCAGGAAGTTCTGAATACATCAAGTAAGATAAACGCCATAAATATTATACATAGACATTTTATTTTTCAAACTATAGAAATGACAGGTAAAGAAAAAAATCTTAAAAGAAGACAGAGAAGGGGCGCCTGGGTGGCTCAGTCGGTTATGCATCCGACTTTGGCTCAGGTCATGATCTCAAGGTTCGTGGGTTCGAGCCCCGCGTCGGGCTCTGTGCTGACAGCTAGCTCAGAGCCTGGAGCCTGTCTTCGGATTCTGTGTCTCCCTCTCTCTCTGACCCTCCCCTGCTCACGCTGTCTCTCTGTCTCTCAAAAAATAAATAAAAATATTAAAAAATTAAAAGAAGAAGAAGACGATGACGACAACGACAGAGAAGAAGAATGAAGCTGGACCACTTTCTTACATCAAACACAAAAATAAATTCAAAATGGATGAAAGATCTAAACGAGAGACAGGAAACTATCAAAATCTTAAAGGAGAACACAGCAGCAACCTCTTTGACCTTGGCCAGAGCAACTTCTTACTAGACACGTCACTGAAGGCAAGGGAGACAAAGGCAAACATGAACTACTAGGACTTAATCAAGATACAAAGCTTCTGCACAGTGAAGGAAACAGGGGCAGCCTTGGAATGGAAGAAAATATTTGCAAATGACATATCTGATAAAGGGTTAGTATCCAAAATCTATAAAGAACTTAGAAAACTCAACACCCTCCAAAAAAATAACCCAGCTAAGATATGTGAAAAAAGACACAAATAGGCACTTTTCCAAAGAAAAGAAGATACTCAGATGGCTAACAGACCCATGAAAAGATGCTCAACATCACTCATTACAGGGAAATAAAAATCCAAACCATGATGAGATACCACCTCATGCCTGTCAGAATGGCTAAAATTTACAACACAAGAAACAACAGGTCTTGGTGAGGATGCAGAGAAAGGGGAACCCCTCTTGCACTGCTGGTGGGAATGCAAACTGGTGCAGCCACTCTGGAGAAAAGTATGGAGATTCCTCAAGAAATTAAAAATAAAACTGCCCTATGATCTAGCAATTGCACTATTAAGTATTTGCCCAGAGGATACAAAAATACAGATTCAAAGGGGTACATGCACCCCCAATGTTTATAGCAGCATAATCAACAATAGCCAAATTATGGAGAGAGCCCAAATGTCCATCAACTGATGAATGAATATAGAAGATATTCCATATATATGGAATATCACTCAGCCCTCATAAAGAATGTAATCTTGGGGCACCTGGGTGGCTCAGTTGGTTAAGGGTCTGACTTCGGCTCAGGTCATGATCTTGCAGTTTGTGAGTTGGATCCCCAGGCCTGGCTCTGTGCTGACAGCTCAGAGCCTGGAACCTGCTTCAGATTCTGTGTCTCCATCTGTCTCTGCCCCTTCCCCTCTCGAACTCCATCTCTCTCTCTCAAAATAAATAAACATTTTAAAAATTAAAAAAAGAATGTAATCTTGCCATTTGCATTGATGTGAATGGAGCTAGAAAGTGTTATGCTAAGCAAAATAAGTCAGAGAAAGACAAATACCATATGACTTCACTCATATATGGAATTTAAGAAACAAAATAGATGAACATATGGGAAGGAGGAAAAGAGGAGAGAGGGAAACAAACCACAAGAGACTCTTAATTATAGAAAATAAACTGAGGGTTGATGGAGAGAGGTGGGTGGGAGATGCGCTAGATAGGTGATGGGTACTAAGGAGGGCACATGTTGTGATGAACACTAGGTATTGTATGTAAGTGAAGAATCACTGCATTATACTCCTGAAACCAATTGCACTATGTGTTAACTAACTAAAATTTAAATTTAAAAAAGAAAGAAAAGGAAAGAATAAAAAACACTACCTATAGAGGAGAAAAGAATGACATCTGGTTTCTCTTTAGAAACAAGGCAGGCAAAAAAGAAATAGAGTGCAATATTTAGTGTTGAGAGGAAAAATATACTAACCTAGAGTTCTGTACCATGTGAAATTATCCTTCAAAAGTGAAGAAATAAAGACTTTTATGGGTTAACAAAAATTGTAGGAATTTGATGCTACTAGCCTGTCTTGCAAAAGATGTTTAAAGAAGTTCTTGAAAGAAAAGGAATATTATTTAAGTCAGAAACAGATCTACACAAAACAAGCAAGAGCATCATAGAATAAATAAGTAAAGGTAAAATTAAAGTTTTTGTATCTCTTATTCTTAATTGATCTAACAAATAAGGGTTTCTTCAAAATAATATAACACTGATGTATTTGATTATGTATGATATATATATGTATATATATATATATGTTTATGCATAGTTATGTATAAGTAAAATGAATGTCAGAAATGATAAAAAGGACTAAAAAGGAGGAATCAGAAATATTTGGTTATTATAAAGTACTTTCACTACCCATGAAGTGTCACACTTTTATTTGAAGTGAACTTGGATTAATGCATTCTTAATATAGTAAACATTATGTAAAAGTATATTGCAAACTCTAAAACAACCTGTTTAAAACATAAGAATATTTATAACTAATATGATAAGAAGGAAGAAAAAAAGAAACATACAAAATACTCAAAATTACAAAATGCAGAAAAAAAGTGAAAGACAAAAACAGAAACAAAGAACTGGGTCATAAAGAATAGAAAGCAGTCACCACAATGTTAGATATTAATACGACTATGTCAATAATCATTTTAATGTCCATGGTTTAAATATACCAATTAGGGGCACCTGGGTGGCTCAGTAGGTTAAGCATCCAACTTTGGCTCAAGTTATGATCTCATGGTTAATGAGTTCAAGCCCCGCATTAGGCTGTGTGCTGTCAGTGAAGAGCTCACTTCAGATCCTCACTTTGGATCCTCTGTCTCCCTCTCTCTCTGCCCCATCCTGCTGTCACCTGCATGAGCACGTGCCCTCTCTCTTAAAAATAAATAAACATAAAAAAATGGGTATTGTCAGGGCACTGGGTGTCTCGGTCTGACTCTTTATTTTGGTTCAGGTCACAATCTCACAGTTGGTGGGATTGAGCCCCGCATCGGAGTCTGCTTGGGATTCTCTCTCTCTCTCTCTCTCTCTCTCTCTCTCTCTCTCTCTCTTTCTCTCTCCCTCTCTCTCTCTGCCCCTCTTCTACTTGCATGCTCTCTTTCTCAAAATAAATAAATGAACTTCAAAAACTAGAAATTGTCTCTTAAATTTTGTATGGAACCACAAAAGACCCCGAATTGACAAAGCAATCTTGAAAAAGGAAAACATTGGGTGCCTCGGCGGCTCAGTTGGTTAAGCATCTGACTTCGGCTCAGGTCCTGATCTCACTGTCCGTGGGTTTGAGCCCTGCATCAGGTTCTGCTGACAACTCAGAGTCTGGAGCCTGCTTCTGATTCTGTGTCTCCCTGTCTCTCTTCCCCTCCCCCTGCTCGCGCGCTCTCTCTCTCTCTCTCTCTCTCTCTCAAAAATAAATAACATTAAAAAAAGAAAAGAAAAAGAAAGTTGTACACAATCACAATTCTGCACTTCACGTTATATTACAAAGTTGTACTGATCAAGACACTACAAACAGAGACACATAGATCAATGGCTCAAAAAGAGACACATAAATCAATGGAACAGAATAGAAAACCGAGAAATAGACTGTCAACTATATGGTAAGCTAATCTTCGACAAAGCAGGAATGAATATCCAATGGAAAAAAGACAGTCTCCTCAACAAATGATGCGAAAACTGGACAGCAACATGCAAAAGAATGAAATTGGACCACTTTTTTACACCATACACAAAAATAAACTCAAAATGAATTAAAGACCTAAGTGTGAGACAGGAAACCACCAAAATACTACAGGAGAACACAGGCAGTAACCTCTTTGACATCAGCCAGAGCAACTTCCTTCTTCTCTGAGGCAAGGGAAACAAAAGCAAAAATAAAATACTGGAGCTTTATAAAAATATAAAGCTTCTGCACAGTAAAGGAAACAATCAATAAAACTAAACAGCAGCCTATGGAATGGAAGAAGGTATTTGCAAACAACATATCTGATAAAGGATTAGCATTTAAAATCTTTAAAAAACCCATTAAACTCAACACCCAAAAATCAAATAATCCAGTGAAGAAATGGGCAGAAGACATGTATACACATTTTTCCAAAGACACTCAAATGGTCAACAGACACCTGAAAAGATTCTCAACATCACTCATTATCAGGGAAGTACAAATCAAAACTGCAATAAACTATCACTTCACACCAGTCAGGGATGGCTAAAGTTAACAACACAGGAAATGACATGTGTTGGCAAGGATGTGGAGAAAGGGGAACCCTCTTACACTGTGTTAGTAGGTATGCAAACTGATATAGGCATTAAGAAAACAGTATTGAATTTCCTCACATAGTGAAAAATGAACTACCCTACAATCTAGCAATTACACTACTAGGTACTTACCCAAAGGACACAAAAATACTGATACAAAGGGATACATGCACCCTGATGTTTATTTCTCTATTCATCACTTGATGGACATTTAGGCTCTTTCTATAATTTGGCTATTGCAAATAATTACAATATTACTCAGCCATAAAAAAAGAATTAAATCTTGCCATTTGCAACAACATGGATGGAACTACAGAGTATTATACTAAGTGAAATAAATCAGAGAAAAACAAATACCATATGATTTCACTCACGTGTAGAATTTAAGAAAGAAAAAAAATGATCATAGGGACTGATAGAGAAGCAATATAAAAACAGAGTCCTAACTATAGAGAACAAGCTGATGGTTACCAGAGGGAAGGTGGGTAGCGGGGATGGGTTAAATAATTGGTGGAGATTAAGGAGTGCACTTGTAATGAGTACCGGGTGTGGTATAGAAGTGTTGAATCACTAAATTGTACACCTGAAACTAAAAAATGTCAGAGTAGATCAAACATAATACCCAATTATGTGTTGTTTGCAAGAAAGTTACTTTAAACATGAAAACATATGTAAATTAAAAGGACATATATGGACAAGAAATATATATATATATATATATATATATCATGCTAAAACTAATCAGAGAAAATAGAAGTAGCTTAGCTAAATTAATTTCAGACAGAGCAGACTTCATAGCAAGGAGACTTGTCAGGAATAAAGAGGGCATTATATAATGATAAAGGAGCCAATTCTCCAAGCAGACATGACAAATCTTAACATGTATGCATCTAACAACACAGCATCAAAATACATGAGCAAAACTAATAAGAACAGCATGGATAAATAGATGAATCCACATTATAATTGAAGACTTTAACACTAGTATATCAGAAATAGATTGAGGCATAAATCACTAGGACATGGTTGAACTCAACAACACCATCAGCCAACTGGAGATAACTGAAATCTATAGATAATTTTTTCCAACAATAGCAGAACACACATTCTTCTCAAGCTTACACAGAACACTCACCAAGATAGACCGCATTCTTCACCATAAAACACACCTTAAATTTAAAGGAAAAGAAATCATTCACTCTCTGCTTTCAGACTACAAAGGAGTAAAATTAGAAATCAATAACAGAAAGATAACTGAAAAATCTAAAATACATGGAGATTAAAAAACACACTTCTAATTGTCAAAGAAGGAATCTCAAGAGAAATAAAAAAAATATTTAGAACTAAACGAAAATGTGACAATTCATCAAAACTTGTGGGCTGAAGGAAAAGTAGGTCTTTTTTACTTTTTAAATTTTTTGTAATGTTTATTTATTTTTGAGAGAAACAGAGACAGAGACAGAGTGTGTGAACGGGGGAGTAGCAGAAAAGAGAGGGAGACACAGAATCCGAAGCAGCCTCCAGGTTCCAAGCTGTCAGCACAGAGTCGGATGTGGGGCTCAAACTCAGGAACTGCGAGATCATAACCTCAGCAGAAGATGGATGCAGAACTGACTGAGCCACCTACACACCCCTTAAATTTTTTAAGTTTATTTATTTATTTTGAGAGCGAGAGAAAGCACGCACAAGCAGGGGAGGGGCAGGGAGAGAGAATCCCAGGCAGGCTCCGCACTGCGGCGTGGCTCATACCCGCAAACAGTGAGATCATGACCTGACTGAAATCAAGAGTTGGATGCTTAACTGATTGAGCCACCCATAGGATCCTGCTCTCAGCGGCTGTCCTCACTATTCTACCTAGCAGCAGCAGCAGCCCTGAAGTTTGAGCTGAAAGCCTGTATACCATTGAAGTTCTGTTAGCTCCAACTTAAGGCATTTCCTCCAAAAATCCTCTCCTGCCTATTATTTTACCCTTTATTTGTGACATTCCCACATATCTTCATACCTGGAAAGGAACCAGGAGGACTGCACCCAAGAGGCAGGTGGATTGGCGGCCTTTATATAACTTTTGGATACTCCATCCCTAATCTACCCAGTCCCAGGGACAAAGTCCATATCTCCTTGAGGAGCTTTTGTTTTGTTTTGTTTTTTTCAACTGTCTTCTCACAAAGACTTTCACTGCCCTTGATCACTTAAGTAGTGTGTCTATGGACAACCACCAAGACTTGTGGTAGAGGAGAGCAGATGGCTGGGACAGGGAGACAGAGGGCTGATGGAGCCATTTTGTCTCTCCCTTTCTTGCTGTCTAACTGGGGACACTGGCAAAGCAGTGTTCTCTCAGGGACTCCTGGCCTGTTCCCTCTATAAACTTCACCACATCCACCTCTGATATCATTTCCTCATCAATGATTTTAGAAAAATAAATTATCTCCTCCTATTCCTCAGAATCCTGCACAAATCAGAAGAAATGATAAATGTGAAATCAATATGATAAGTCAAAAAACTTCGTGCAAGTGGTGAGGAAAGTTGGTTCTAGATCAGTGGTTCACAACCAGGGTGCAATTTTGCTCCCAGGGTCATTTGGCATGGCCAGAGACATTTTTCACTGTGATAACTTCAAGTGGATACTGCTGACATCTAGTGGATAGATGACAGAGAAGTTGCTAAATATCTAACCATGTACAGGAAAACCTCCCACACAAAGATCTTGTCTAAAACATCAACAGTGACAAGAGAGAGAGACCCTGCTGTCGACCCAGATTTGTTGGGCTAGATCCTGACTAGCTGTATGACAACAGAAAAATTATTTAACGTCTCTGTGTCTCATATTCCTCATTTATAAAATATGGATATTAATCCTCACATGTAAAATAGGGATATTGTTGCGTTAATAAATGAAGACCACCCAAATGAGAACAGACAAAAGTTATTTATTTAGAGCTTGCTATAGCAAGGGAGTTTGCCAGCATCACTTGTATTTTGGCAGAGTCTCAAAGGCAGGCAGAAAAGTGGAAAAGATTTACAATAGAAAAAAGGGAAGTCTTTAGATATGCTCTGGTTGGATCTTGTTGACATGGGGGAAGTTTGAGGCAGGATAACTAGACATGGGTCCTATGTGATTTGGCCTTCTCTGGTTGGTCCTAAGTTGAAAACGAGAACAAAAATTAGGGAAGCTCTCAGCTATTGACCAAGTCCTATTTGGGATTTTAATTCTACAGAGGTTGTGATTTGGCTTCCTGGACTGATATTCTGGAGACTTTTATTTTACATATAGTCTAGCCATTGTTTACATATTCAGTGACTTGTTATTATAAGTCCTTGAGAAATGTGTAAGGAAGGTTTTAAAAATAAGGTCCATGCAAAGATGATATATGGTATCCAAGGGCTGAGGAGAGAATTTAAGAAAGAGCAGACTTAGAAGGATACCCCCTTTTCAAAGCTGGAGTTCAGACCTCATTGAGGAAGATGCAGTTGCCCACTGGATAGCAAACAAATTCACTGTTTTGCCCAGGCCTGAGCTAGTCTGCAGTCACTGGGAAAGTAGGCACCAGTTGGGGCACAGGTGAGCTGCTGTTGGTTGACAGAGCATGGGCATGCAGGCTGTGTTGAGGCCGGGAGCATGCGGTGTCTGATTTGGGAGGGCTTCCAGAAGGTGGTCACCAGACTAGGGGACCATCAGATGTCCTCCCATACACACCACTAAAACCTTCTTTCTGGAGGGCCTAACAGCATCCTGTGCTGAAAAAGCCTAACATCTGGGGCACCTGGGTGGCTCAGTCGGTTGAACACCCGACTTCGGCTCAGGTTATGATCTCACAGTTCGTGGGTTCGAGCCACGCGTCGGGCTCTGTGCTGACAGTTCAGAGCCTGGAGCCTGCTTTGGATTCTGTGTATCCCTCTCTCTCTGGCCCTCCCCTGATCATGATCTGTCTCTGTCTCTCAAAAATAAATCAATGTTATTTAAAAAAAAAAAGAAAAAGGCTAACATCACACTCTCTCTCAAAAGAGAAATACTTAAAAGAATACATCCACTATCACAAAGCATGTATTAAAGAATAACTTGAGAACTGATGCATTTGAGAACCAGTAAAGGGAATAAATATAGATTTGTGCATATCCCTTAGGGTTATCATAAGAATAAAGTTTAAAAATAAAAAAGAATAAAGCTTGCCAACTCATCAAGTCCAAGCTCTTTATCCTAGCATTTAGTGAAACCCAGCACATCCCCTGCCTTTTTAGGTCATAGCATTTAGGATCAGCCTGGAGCACAGTGGGCAGTCACCATCATCAGGAATGGCCCCTCCCCAAACATCCATCACCCCTAACAAGACTTAACACCCTGTTTACTTCTTATTTGAAAATCACTCATGCCACCTGTCGCTCATGATTCAGGTGGGAAGCTGTCTTCAATCTCATTAAGGTAGGACAGCTTCTTTACCTCTGTATCTTCCAAAAATACCCAGCACAGCATCTGAACAAAGTAGTCACTTAACCAAGAATTTCTGGCCAAGAAAAATAGTGACTGACTCCTAAATTCAGTGCAAATACCACTTTTTCATAGGCTACACAAAGTGTGTTCCTGAAAGTTCATTCAATATAGGAAATTATCACAAATACAGTAGAAGAGGTTGGAGTATAAGGGATTCTAATGAATTGGGACACTTTGTGAAGTAAATAATTACTTCTGCTTAAAAAATTGCAAATCATCATTTTGTGTGTGTGAAAACCAATTTATACATTCCTACATTATATGATATTAAGTGAAATGTCCATGTCCATGTGATCGTTTTATTCTTTTATGAAGATGTGGGGGAAGAGTTGTATGGGCAGCTGTTGTATAGAAATGCCCATTTTGTTACCTTATTTTTCTCAAAATCCTTTAGCAGCTTCCTACATTCTTCAGAGTACCAGCCAAAGTCTTCCCGATGGCTCAAGAGCCCTTCCATACCTGCTTGGCCATGTTACCCATTCTCTTCAAGTTATGTCTCCACTATCTAACTTTATACTACTGGCTCTTCCGCAGCCATGCCAAGCACAGTCTGGACTTGGGGTGTTGGCATTCATTAGCCCCTCTGACTAGAAAGCTTCTCCCTAAATACTGCCATGGAGTCCTCCTGTCCTTGCTCCCCACTCAGAGAGGCTTCTTTGATATGACATGTGATGGGGCAGAATTCTCCCTGGTTGGAACTCTAAACACCTTGCCCTGATTTCCTTCTTTTCTTCCTTAGCACAAATCATCTTCATATACACCATATATTTCCTGGGTCTTTTGTGCGCTGCTTCTCACTCCTATCAGAAAATAAGCTCTATGTTGGGAATAGTTTCATTAATTACTATATCTCCAGAGCTTAGAATAAGCACTTTGAACATAATAGTTTTGCTTAAAGTTTTAATATATAATATTACAATATGTAATATATATGTGTGTAATATATATATTACAGTATATGCCATATATATGCATATATATATACACATATCCACACACATATATTTATAATGGAGACTTTGGAAGGTAAATGTTTGATATTAAGAAATTATTGTTAGATTTTAAATAAAAAGAAAAATAGGGAGCCATATGGTTTTGACAACTGAGACTCATGTAGCACACACATGGGAGGCAGTAGAGAGAAGAGCTGACCTTCCAGGGAAAGTTGGAGTGTGGTGCTCAGGAAACTGGGGATACACAGAGGGGCCTGCAGAGACAGGTCTACGAGATGACAGTACGTGAAATGAGGGTGGGCCTTGGGGGGACAAACGGTGGAGGCAGGGTGGACCCTAGTGTAGGGAACACAGGTGGCAGTCCTTCCTACAGGGAGCAGCCATAGCAGTACTTGCCATTGGTGCCCCCTCCCTCCCTGAAGCAAGGTCTGAAAAAATTCCCACATTTTGCTTCTGCCCTCTGATCCTATTGGTGCCACAAGGCTATCCTGAACAATGAGGGTCCAAGCTATGCCCATGCACTGTATGTTTGGGCTGGCCTGGAGGTCCTCTGTTGGTGTGGGAAAGATCATGGTGGTGGTGGGGGATCTCTGTCACCACCGACTTGTCCCTGAAAACTCCATCTGGGATAATGTAGGCAGATCATGGGAGTCACCCTGAGCACCCTTTCTGCCCACTTATGGCCTCACCAAGGCAGGAAGTGTTTTCCATTTCAGCCTCAGCTCTTTCCTCCACAGCTACCTCAAACAGAATGTCGGAGACCATGAGCTGCTGCAGAGCCACTGGGTCCTGGTCTTCATCCCCACCTTCATCCTTCCACCTGACAGCTCTCCTGGGCTGGGGGGGGAGGTGCTTGAAGTGCAAGGTCCTCTGGTCCTAGGTGAGGCTGATGTATCTGTCAGCGACACTTCCCAGTCACACATTGGGAAACACCTTGGGTGTTCACTCTATTTTCTGGTGTTAGAGTGTGTCTTACGTAAGAGAGAGGTAGGATGTCCAGTGCCTGCTGTAGCTCACATCCCTACTAGGTCCTTTAGGTGCTTCCTGATAGAAGACCAGTGGGACTCCAGGGAACATTGTCTGCCTGTCCCCTCTGGCTCTTCACTGAAGCTTCCCCTAGTAAAGCACAATGGCAACACGGTCACCCCAGCCCTCCTGACCACAGCTTTCTTTGAGACCTAGACAGTAATATTCATCTTATTTTACAAATGAAGAGACTAAGGAGCAAAAACCTAGAGATCTTCCCAGGGCCATGTGGGTGGTAGATGGCAAAGACAAGGCCTGAAGCTGTGGCCTTCACGTCTAATGGGAGCTTTTCAACCAGAGCAGAGAGCTCAGGACCAATCCTGATAATGCTGGTAGATTTCATCTTGTGGACCACTAACTCCATACTAACATCTGAAGAAAGGAAGGTCCAGTGTTACAAGCGCAGGCTCTAGAAAAACCATGGGCAGTTTGTCTTGCTCACTCTGCAGAAAGTTTCTTCATTGTGCCTACACCCTACACTGCGGTCATTATGGCCCAGGGCTGCCTTTCAACATGTCTTGCTGAACCGTTGTCGCTTCTCCACATCTCCTAGATCTCAGCCCAGGACCAGGATAGAAATAGCGTTTGGAGAGTGAAGACCTATTTGAAGCAGAAACAAAAAGGCAAAAGAAGAATCATCTGAATACCCATTCAGCCCTGAACAAGCTGCAGAATATTCTTTCAATACATTGTCACATTGGAACCATTGGCTGCTTTTTTCCCCTTATTTCTTTTTCTATTTTTTTTATTTATAGTTTATTGTCAAGTTGGTTTCCATATAACACCCAGTGCTCTTCCCCACAAGTGCCCTCCTCCATGACCATCACCCCCCTTCCCTTTTCCCCCTCCCTCTTCCACCCTCAGTTTGTTTTCAGTATTCAAGAGTCTCTAATGATTTGCCTCCCGCCCTCTCCCTAACTCATTCCCCCCCTTCCCCTTCCCATGGTCCCCTGTTAGGTTTCTCCTGTTAGACCTATGAGTGAAAACATATGGTGTCTCTCCTTCTCTATCTGACTTATTTCACTTAGCATGACACCCTCGAGGTCCATCCACTTTGCTACGAATGGCCAGATTTCATTCTTTCACATTGCCATGTATACATTCCATTGTATACATAAACCACATCTTCTTGATCCATTCATCAGTTGATGGACATTTAGGCTCTTTCCATGATTTGGCTATTGTTGAAAGTGCTGCAATGAACATTGGGGTACATGTGCCCCTATGCATCAGCACTTCTGTATCCCTTGGGTAAATCCTCAGCAGTGCTATTGCTGGGTCATAGGGGAGTTCTACTGATAGTTTTTTGAGGAACCTCCACACTGTTTTCCAGAGTGGCTGTACCAGTTTGCAGTCCCACCAACAGTGTAGGAGGATACCCGTTTCTCCACATCCTCGCCAGCATCTATAGTCTCTTGAGTTGTTCATTTTAGCCACTCTGACTGGCGTGAGGTGGTATCTCAGTGTGGTTTTGATTTGTATTTCCCTGATGATGAGTGATGCTGAGCATCATTTCATGTGCCTCTTGGCCATCTGGGTGTCCTCTTTGGAGAAGTGTCTATTCATTCTCAAGCTGTTCCAAAAACTAGAAATAGAAGGAAAACTTCTGATCTCATTCTACGAAGCCAGCATCACTTTGATTCCCAAACCAGACAGAGACCCAACAAAAAAAGAGAACTACAGGCCAATATCCTTAATGAATACAGATGCAAAAATCCTC
>CM053572.1:1996614-2039130 GCA_028646485.1 Cryptoprocta ferox
CACAGCTAATATCATCCTCAATGGGGAAAAACTGAGAGCTTTCCCCCTGAGATCAGGAACAGGACAAGAATGTCCACTCTCACCACTGTTGTTTAACATAGTGCTGGAAGTCCTAGCATCAGCAATCAGACCACAAAAGGATAAAAGGCATCAGAATTGGCAAAGAAGAAGTCAAACTTTCACTTTTCACAGATGACATGATACTCTACATGGAAAACCCAATCGACTCCACCAGAAGCCTACTAGAACTGATCCAGGAATTCAGCAGTCACAGGGCACAAAATCAACGTACAGAAATTGGTTGCATTTTTATACACCAATAATGAAGCAACAGAAAGAGAAATCAAGAAACTTATCCCATTCACAATTGCATGAAAAACAATAAAATACCTAGGAATAAACCTAACCAAAGACGTAAAAGATCTGTATGATGAAAACTATAGAAAGCTTATGAAAAAAATTGAAGAAGACACACAGAAATGGGACAACATTCCATGCTCATGGATCGGAAGAATAAACATTGTTAAAATGTCATTATTATCCAAAGCAATCTACACATTCAGTGCAATCCCAATCAAAATTGCACGATCATTCTTCTCAAAGCTAGAACAAACTATCCTAAAATTCGTATGGAACCACAAAAAACCCAAAATAGCCAAAGTAATACTGAAGAAGAAAACCAAAATGAGAGGCATCACAATCCCAGACTTTAGACTCTACTACAAAGCTGTCATCATCAACACAGTATAGTATTGGCACAAAAACAGACATATAGACCAATGGAATAGAATAGAGAACCCAGAGCTGGACCCACAAATTGATGGCCAATTAATCTTTGACAAAGGAGGAAAGAGTATCCAAAGGAAAAAAGACAGCCTCTTTAACAGGTGGTGCTGGGAGAACTGGACAGTAACATGCAGAAGAATGAAACTAGACCACTTTCTTACACCATACACAAAAATAAACTCAAAATGGATCAAGGACCTATGTGAGACAGAAAACCATCAAAACCCTAGAGGAGAAAGCAGGAAACAGCCTCCTTGACCCCAACTGCAGCAATTTTCTACTGGACACATCCCCAAAGGCAAGGGAATTAAGAACCAAAATAAACTATTGGGACCTCATCAAGATAAAAAGCTTCTGCACTGCAAAGGAAACAATCAAGAAAACTAATAGGCAACCAATAGAATGGGAAAAGATAGTTGCAAATGGAATATCGTATAAAGGACTAGTATCCATAATCTACAAGGAACTCACAAACTCCACGCTTGAAAAACAAATAATCCAGTGAAGAAATGGGCAGAAGACATGAATAGACACTTCTCCAAAGAGGACATCCAGATGGCCAGCAGGCACATGAAACAATGCTCAGCATCACTCATCATCAGGGAAATACAAATCAAAACACTTATTTCTATTTTGAATCTCTATAGCACAAAAATTGTGTGGCTTACTCAATTCAAGGCAAAGCTAGTTAAGCCCCTTTTAGTTTTATTCTCTTATCACCCTTCGTCTCCCTCCGTTTTTTCTCCATCCATATTCATCTGCCTTGGTGTATTTAATATAGATCCTTACAATCAACCTTCCACGCAGTAACAAATTTTCCCTGAAAGATATTTAGTGTTCTGTGCGTTTTTAATTTTCAAAATATCATTGTTTTTCTAGCTTCTTATTCAGTGCTACATCTGAGATCTCTATATGTTTCTGTGTGTAAATCTAGTTCATCATTTCTTACTGTGGTGACATTTATCACCCTTGACTTCTCCTTCCCCTGAATGATGGACATCACGGCTCCTCCAAGAAAATTGGCATACTTGTCTCCTGATGGATTTGTGGGAAGCATTCTCTAGGCTACATATTCCAGAGTGAGATTTCATGATTAATATTCCCATCACCAGATTGTACCAGTCTGGTTCTGCCATATCACTGCAAGCACTAAAGTCAGAATTTTAAAATATGCTAAATGATTATGTGGTTGTGTGCATTTGCTTTTCTCTGCTGATAAGTGAGGTTTGCAGAGGTTTCCTGCCCTCCAATAGATTGGTCAGTTCAATCTTAGAAGCTTATTTTACTTTCCTTTTCACAAACAGTGAATATTAGTTTCCTCTTGGTTTAGTTGAGAAAGCTGGTGTGTTATCTTCTTCTATATTATTTTGGTGAATGGCAGTGAGGAAAGTTTCAGGCTTTTTTCTCTCTCAATTCTGTGTGGATGGGAATCAAACATCATCAGTAATGACAAATAAATGATACAGTTTGAGTTCTATGTCACGGTGAGATACATAGGAGCCTTTTGGCCAGTATTAGCTCAGGAACTGAGGGCATCTCTTTTTGCAGTAGGGTTGAGAACTTTTCAAAATAGAAGGTCTACATTGCTCCAATCTTTAGACCACATTTCTCTATGTGAGAATTTTAAATATTTGTAGATTTCAGATATATAGATTACAGATCCGTCTCTACCAAATTACGACAAAACTCCTCTGTCAGGCCTTCAAGGTTCTTTTAAATTGTGATAAAAATTTACCCCTTAGCCATTTTTAATCATTCACCTATACAATTTAGTGGAATTACAATGTTGTGCAACTATCACTACTATCCATTTACATAATTTTTTCATCATCTCAAACAGAAACTGTACCATTAAGCAATAACTTCTGATTCTTCACTTCCCTGGCTTCTAGAAATCTCCATTCTACTATCTGTTTCTATGAATTCGACCACTCTAGAGAGCTCACATAAGTGGAATCATAAAACATTTGTCCTTGTGCCTAGTTTATTTCACTTAGTGTAATGTTCATCCATGTTGTAACATGTATCAGAGTTTCATTCCTTTTTAAGGATAAATAATATCCCATTGTATGCACTTACCACATTTTGTTTATCCTTTCATCTTTTGATGGACATTTAAGCTGTTTCCACCTTTGGGCTATTCCAAATAACAATGCTTTGAGCATTTACATACGCATATATGTTTGAGCACCTGCTTTCAATTCTTTTGGTTACATACCCAGAACTGGAATTTCTGTATTGTATGGTAATCCTGTGTTAACTTTTTAGGAAACTGTCAAACTGTTTTCCACTGGGGCTGCACTATTTTACATTTCCACCAGCAAGGCACAAAGGGTTCCAATTTTTTTCGGGTTCTGTTTTTTTAAACATTTTTTTTTTAAGAGAGAGAGAATTGGGGAAAGGACAGAGAGAGAATTCCATGCTCAGTGCAGAGCATAGGGCTTGATACCATGACCCAGGGATCATGACCTGAACCAAAATCAAAAGTCAGACACTCAACCAACTGAGCCATCCAGGCGCCCCCAACTTCTTCGTGTTCTTACCAACACTTGCTATTTTCTCTTCATAATATTCATCTTAATGGATACAAAGTGGTATCTCATTGTGACTTTGACTTGCACTTCTCTAATGACTGGTGATATTGAGTATCTTTTCATATGCTTATTGGCCATATGTACATCTTTACAGAAATCTCCAATCAGACACTTTGCCCATTTTTTCTTAGTGTTTATTTATTTTTGAGAGAGAGAGAGAGAGAGCACGAGCGGAGAGAAGCAGAAAGAGAGGAAGACGCAGAATCTGAAGCAGGCTTCAGGCTCCGAGCTGTCAGCACAGAGCCTGACACAGGGCTTGAACCCACGAACAGTGAGATCATGACCTGAGCCGAAGTCAGATGCTTAACCGACTGAGCCACCCAGGCGCCCCCCTTTGCACATTTTTAAATCATGTTGCTTTCTATTTCAGTTTCTGTGTTGTTGTTGTTGAGTAATAAGAATTCTTTATATATTCTGGATATTAATCCCTTATCACGTATATTATTGGCAAACACTTTCTCCCTTTCTGTGGGTTGCCTTTTCACTGTTGATAGAGTGCTTTTAATGCACTAAGTGTGTTTAGTTTTTACAAAGTCCAACATATCTATTTTTTCTCTTGATGGTTTTGATATCATAGCCAAGAAATCATTACTAAATTCAATATCATTAAGATTTTGCTCTATGTTTTCTTCTAAGAGATTTATAGTTTTAGCATGGTCCTTGATCCATGCTGAGATAATTTTTGCATATAGTATAAGGAAAGAGTTTAGGGGCACCTGGGTGGTTCAGTCGGTTAAGTGTTCGACTTCGGCTCAGGTCATAATCTCACGGTTTGTGAATTCAAGCCCTGCAATGGGATCTCTACTGACAGCTCAGAGCATGGAGCCTCCTTCAGATTCTGTGTCTCCCTCTCTCTCTGCCCCTCCCCCACTCATGCTGTCTCTATGTCTCATAAATAAATAAACTTAAAAAATAAAAAAATAATAAAAAAAGGAAAGAGTCCGACTTCATTTTGTTGCATGTGGATATCTAGTTTTTCCAATAATATTTTTAGAAAAAAACTTTTTCTCATTCAAAACTTGTCCTTTTCTCCTGACACTCTTGTTAAAAATCAATTGATAATGTACCTGGAGGGTATATTTCTTAGCTCTCTATTCTATTCCAATGTTCTATATGTCTGTCTTTATGCCAGTACCAAAGTATTTTGATTATTAAAGCTTTCTAGTAAGTTTCAAAATAAAAAGTGTGAGACTTTCACCTTTGTTCTTTATCAAGATTGTTTATGGGATACTTTGGGTTTCATATGGATTTGGTGATGGGTTTTTATGGGTTTTTCTATTTCTACAAAAAATACCAATGTGGTTTTTATAGGGATTTCATTGATTTATTTTTTAACACTTATTATTTACTTTTGAGTGAGAAAAAGATATGGAGAGAGGCAGAGAGAGAGGGAGACAGAAGATTCAATTCTCTGTCCCTGCCCCCCTCCCACCCAGTATGGGGCTAAAACTCACGAAGTGTGAGATCATGACCTGAGCTGAAATCAAGAGTCAGACACTTAACTGACTGAACCACCCAGGTGCTCTGGGATTTCATTGATTTAAAAGGCTTTTATCTGCAGGAAATAATGTTCCAGAAATTATTCTTAGGCAACTAACTTTTTGTTTCATTCTCCCTGCGTGTGCCAAACGTGCTGAAAATTGTGGTTAGAGAAAATTTGTAATAGCAAGGGATTTCACATGTGGAAGCTAGCTTCACCGTTTTGTTTACAATTAGGAAACTGCAGCTCAAAGAAGTCACTGACTTTCCAGGGCTATCCACTGAGTAAGTGGATTAAAATCCTTACTTATCTCTTCATGATCAGTACTGAGATGTTTCATCATGTTAGGATGTTTCTTCAAACATTATTGTCTTACATTCTTAGATGTATTCTTCATTTTCAAAGCATTCAAATGTAGCATTTTTTCTCTATTGAAGAAAGCGCTCCACTTCTACACCACAGGTTGAATGTAACAGGAGAATTGTAGACTGGGATTTGATATTGTTAGATTTGACTTGTATTTCCCGTGCGGTAAGGATAGGGATGATGTGCATACAGAATTGTTGTTATCATGCAGAAGAAACCAGGGAAGCAGCAGGAGGAATACTGAGAAAATACTTGGTGAATGTAGGGCAGCTGCTCCACCATGGCAACCTGGCAAACTTTCATGTATCCAGTCCATATAGTGTGCCTGAGCTGAGTCTTAGCAGAACATCTCATGACCCCAAGAGAATGTGGGAGTCATATGAGAAGCTGCTTTGAGGTGGTCTCCAAACCACCTCCCCACTTTCCTTGGGATACTGTCATGAGATGATTTCTCATTACCTTTCCAATTCTGAAATGGTGCAAGGTTGCCAGTTCCACCATCTTTAGGGTACAGCTGCAGATTGGTCTGGGCCCCTCAGTAGCAGAGTGCCTTGTTATTCAAGTTACAGTCATTAGGGTCCTATTGTTTTCTTGTCATCCTTGGAAGGGCCACAGGGAGCTGATACTTTTGACTGATCATTTTGCTGACTATGTAAGTCATAAATTGAATGTACAAAGGGCTGTTTCTTTCCTGGTTAAACCTGCCAGGCCTGGTCCTTCCTTGTCCTTGACAGTTAGGAATCATAACCTATAAGCATTCACCCATTATTTAGCAAATCCCAGAACTCTTAACCTGGGAGTTTGCCTTACTTACTAGGAGACGTTGTTTTATACATAAACAATGAATATTCCTCAAGTAGGCCCAAGAAGTATTGAGATAGATTTCAGCAGGGGTTCTAGAGCCACTTGGAGTTTTTAAGGGACTCTAAATATTTTACATATAAGAATTCCCACTGACAAAAAAGCATTACCCCTGCTCTGCCTCTGGGAAGTTCTGGGTATACTTTCATAGAGACTTTACATTAGAGAAGAGGACTTCTTAGGTAGGAAAACTCTCAGAAATGCTTTTGTTTTTCTCTGTCTCTGAAAGCAGGAATATGTTGAATATTACAATGATGTGATGCTAAAAAGCATGGCAAAGAACTTTTCTAAGACATAAGGGGTTATCACTTTACAGTGGTGATGAAAGTGTGCAGGTCAACCTTACATTCAGAGTGCATCACAGAACCATCCATCCCAGCCCCCAAGACACTATTGTTGTTGTTTTTCTTAAGTAGGTTTCATGCCCAATGCAGAGCCCAGTGTGGGGTTTGAACTCACAACCCGGAGATCAAGAGTCCCATGTTCAGCTGACTGAGCCACCCAGGTGCCCATGCTATTGTTTCTTAATCATTCCCTTACGGTGTGTGTGTGTGTGTGTGTGTGTGTGTGTGTGTTTCATTTTTTGGTTCATATGTTCTGAAAGTAATCACATTTTATTTTCCACTCATCTTATACATTCAGCTAGCCTATGATGAGCATCTATGTACCATCTCAAAGATTAGTGGTTTTCAAATTTTTAGAACTGATCCACATAGGGCAGTCATATGAATAGGTTTATGTCTTGGTTTTATATGTTATATGTATGTTTCTATCTTGCTTCCCAGGGCTATTCTTTGACAATAACTCCTCCTATCCCTTGTGGAAAACTGTATTCTTTTTGAGGATTCAACCATTGCCTAATCCACCCTCTGCATGCCCTTGTCAATAGCTATTGAGCTGATTCAGTGAGGATTTAGTACCCGCTTACAATTATTCTTCCCACCCAAAGTCCTACAGTGACTCTGGATATCTGATTTAGGATCCTTATGAGTTCTCCACCAAATATCCCAATCGCAAGTGATCTTTATAATTCACTTCAGCCATTGCCTTCCACAGTCATACTAAAGATTATGACCAAGGATTGTTTCCCTCTGAAATCTTTCCTTCAGACACCTCAAATAAAATCAGTGGAAGGATCGATTTTCTTAACTAGCCTTGTGTACAACATATTCAAATAAAACCACCTGTCTTTCCAAATACATGGTGTTTTCAGGACTGTTCTTCCTCCTTACTACCATAAATTCCTGCTTATCTCATTTCTCTACTTACTGCAGTTAGACTCATTAGTCAATTTTTTTCCACAAGTTATCTAGGTACTACCATAAACAACTCTGTTATGTGCTATTTAAGCTATACTCATCTTAAAAAAAAAAAAAAAAAAAAAACCTCCAACCCTGCACTAAACAGTGTGCTAACTTTCTCCCAACTATACCTGGCTGCCAAACTCCATAGAGAAAAGGCGTGCAGCCTTCTAGCCAAGACTGGAACATTGAAATAGCCATCACATAAAGCCTCAGTTGAGAGGCTAACATTTTCTTCATAGGCCTTCTAGATTTTCCTAGTTAGCTTTCTCTCCCATTCTAAAAAGCACCACCCAGCTCAAATTTCCAATCCCACCATTTCCCAGTTCCTGTTAGATTGTATGATTCTAAGTTGAACCCAAGATTCTTGCTTACTCGTATATACACACTGCATAACACCCTGCATATGAGGGTCATTAGGGCCTGTGAGTTTGATGAGATTATCAACACTTTAATTAGGTATTGAGCAAGGTGATTAGATAGTCACTCCCATGATTATGTGATGTTGTACATGACTTCATCATAGCAGACTAGAGAGATTATCCCGAGGCTCTCAAGAAGTTGTTGGCATGTTTGAGAGTGCCACATGCCTAGGATATAAGGACGACTTCCAAGAACTAAGAGTAACCCCGAGCTACCAGGTGACAAGAAAACAGAGACCTTAGTCCTAGCAAGAAACCAAATTCTGCCACAACCTGAGTTAGCTTGGAAAAGGACCCCAAAAATCAGATGGGACTGCAACCTGATCGGTACCTTGATTTCACCCCAGTGAAGACCCAGCTAACTGGTGCTGGACTCTTGCTTACAGAAACTGTGAGATAATAAGTGTACGTTGTTTTAGGCCACTAAACTTGTAATGATTTCTAAACAGCAATAGCAAACAAGTACAGAACACGTAACTCCTACTTTATAGGAACACAAACCAGAAAAAGGAATCTTTTTTTTTAAACTTATTTCCACTTACTTTCAACTTTCATTTTTCCTCCTCAGTCCCATATCCTATTTAAATAAAAGGCATACTTCTCATACTCCTTACAGGCTTTCTTAGACAAATATTTAAACACGGCCCCATCTCTCTTAGTTTAATACAAACTCCTTTAATCCCAATTTTCCATCCAGTTTCCTCCCTTTCTTTAAGACCCAGTCAAGATTTCTAAATTTGGTGCAGTCTAGAGTCAACATCTTCCCATTATGAAATATATAAATTTGCTATAAAATTGTAGCACATGTTTGCCATACTGAGGTAAACTTATGAGACTGCTTATAGGTGAAGATGACTTGTTTAAGTGCACCACACATCCCAAGACAGTGGTCCTCCATGTGTGTTTCCTTACTAAGAAGCATCAGCATCACCTGGAAACTTGTTAAAAATGCAAAATCTGAGGGCGCCTGGGTGGCTCAGTCGGTTGTGCGTCTGACTTCAGCTCAGGTTATGATCTCATGGTTCGTGGGTTCGAGCCCCACATCGGGCTCTGTGCTGACCGCTAGCTCAGAGCCTGGAGCCTGCTTCAGATTCTGTGTCTCTTTCACTCTCTGCCCCTCCCCTGTTCACACTCTGTCTCTCTCTGTCTCTCAAAAATAAATAAATGTAAAAAAAAATTTTTTTTTAAAGCAAAATCTGGGGTCCCATTCCAGAACTGTTTAGTTAAACTCTGGAACAGGGCCAAACAGTCTGTGTTTAACAAGCCCTTCAAGTGAGTCTGATATACTCAAGTTTGATTCTGAGTACACCCAGATTTGGGGCAGTGGGGGTGGGAGAGGATTGGTATCTCCCTTTACCTGTAATCCATTTTTAGTACACTGTTTGAGAAGCACCAGACCACTGAAATTATTATTGCTGTAATTACCAATAATTATCAGATCTAAGGGACACAAATTAGTTCCAAATTGGGTACATTTGAGGTATTCCATGTTTGTCAAATAAGGATTAAACTGGTTCAGTTTAGCTCCTAAGAGTTTTTGATGGGTGAAAACAAAAAAGAAGGACTGGAGATATGAATTCATGATTGACTTCTATCTAGGAAGGAAACATCTCCCTTCTCTTTATTTGCTATGTTCCCTTACTCACCAATAGAGATGCTCACTAATCCTTCTTGGATTCATACATACTACCTAACATGTATAGGTGCATGTTACTTATAATAAAATAGGAATCATTAGGTGTTGTACTTGTATTGAATGCAGATAAGGATATTTAAACATCAAATGACTGCTCTGATTAGAAAGGGTCCAGAAAAAGTCTGCTGAGAGGAGGATCTCAGGGGGAACATGACAAATGTTGAAAATGTTGGAAATCTGCTTTGATGCCTATCAAAGATCACCAGGAACACATTTGTAGCCAACAAAGATAGGTTTATCTATTACTTTATGTAACAAGGGACCAAGAGACTTTGAACCAAGTCTCAAAAAGGATGAATTAAGGATAGAATATTAATAGAATTATTCATAGAAGTTAGTCATAGGACAGTAGATTGATCAGAGTTTGGAAACCAGAGAATTGCTGACACAGTAAACAATCATATCTTTAGAACACCTGTGTACAGTTACTGTTAGATTTGTTTATCTTGAAATACATGGATCTGAACTGAGTGGTGTTTAAAAGACCTTGAGCTTGGATACTCACTGATAGTCATGATGTTTTGGGACAGTGTATCTGTTTTGCAAGTCATAGTGCAGTCCATTTTCAAAAGCTGTGTTTTTTGCTTCAAGTGATTTTCCCCTGATAATCTTACAGATGGGCAATTTTCCACGGTATTACTTGTGTATTGGAGAACTGTGCCCCAGAGTACTAGCCATCACCTGGTGATTTATCTGAGTAAAGCCAGACCTATGAAAATGGTGAGGTATGGAGATCATAGAAACTCAAATCCAATTTAGAGTTAATCACAGGTTTCTTGGGGGATTGGGAACAGAAAGAAGTTAGGACAATAACAGAGTCAAGTGAAGATATAACCAATGGGACAAGTGGAGCCAACCATCATACTCTTCAATTATAGTCAATGTAATGGTCTGAAACCAAGTTGGGGTGAAGCAGTGCCTGGTCTCTTCATATGAGGATGAATCCAGCAGGTCTCTACTGGGATTGGAGTCTGGACTGGCAGTGACCCTCTTGTATCCCCATTACCTTAATTGTGATCTGTCAGTCTCAATAAATTATCTGATTCCAGTCTTACTAGGTAGGAACATCTGAAATTTTTGTATTTCCTCTCTTCATTTATTACACATAGAGTTTCTACTCATAAAATGTTAATCTAGAGAGGCTCTTTACAGTAGTTATTAACCATATGTGACAAGTGCTTCTAAGGACCTAATTTATTTTATCTTAATTACCTTAAATTTAAAAATGAACACTTTATTCAGTGACTGGGAAACTTTTTAGTATGTTTGAAGCCTCTTCAAATGTGAAGGTGCCAATTGCTAAAATGATCTGCTTTTTAGTATGTTTGAAGCCTCTTCAAATGTGAAGGTGCCAATTGCTAAAATGATCTGCTTGATGAGTACAAATAAAGTTGGTAGAAAAGACTTAAGAAATGACAGTGGGGGTGAATCTGTAGGTGGTCCTAAAATTCAGAAAAAAAGAGTTTGAATCTGATGAAGAAAAAATAAAAGAACAAAAGAAAGAAACAAAATGATGTCTGAGTGAATCTCCCTTTCAACTATAAATTTTATAAGATCAAAATAAAGATTAAGGATTTCTCCTGGAAATTAAATGTTCCCATGAAAATTGAAATGTTTTCTAAGTGTAAAATACTGAACTTTGAAAACTTAGCACAAAAAGAAAGACGTTTAAACTATTTCATTAATATTTTGTATTTGATCACATATTGAAATGCTAATATTTTGGATATATAGGGTTAAAAATATATTATTAAAGTTAATTTCACTTGTTTCTTTTTATTTTTCTTAGTGAAGCTACTGGAAATTTTTAAAATACAAGTGTGGATCACATTTCATTTCTACCAGACAGTGCTGGTCTAGATTACCAAAAGTCCAATGAGATACTTACCTTAGACATTTTATATTTTCTCCCTTGTAAGGTGGTATCTACCTCTTCACTTGAAATTTTATATAGTGTCACTCTTAAAAATTTTTTTTCTTTTGAAAATAAAGTTAAAAGCTCTCCTTTCTTACTAAAGAGAAGAAACCAGAAGGGGTCTAAGTGCTCAAATGTAGTCTGGTGAGAACAGGAGTGACAATGTTGGAGAGACCTGGAATGGGAATTAGAGAATTAGTAATGGCAGATCCTATTCAGGGACAGCTGTCTGGGAGTTAGGAATTTGATTGTGTGATTGTGTGAAAGTAGAGTGCAGGCAAAGGGCACAGTAGAGGAGCTCAATGTGATAGCTTCTGAGTTTGGACTATTTAGGTTTTAATTAATTAAAATTAAAACTTCAGTTTCCCATTTTAACTTGCAACATTCCAAGTATGCAATTACTTCAAGAACCAAGTGGGTTACTTGTATTATTTTTCTAAGGCTACTGGAACAAAGTACCAGAAACTGAGTTACTTAAAACAATGGAAATGTACTCTCTCACAGTTCTGGGGGCCAGAAGTGTGAAATCAGGTTTTGGCAGGCTGTACGGGAGAATCTGTTTCTTGCCTCTTCCAGCTTCTAGTTGCTGTCAGACAACTAGGTTGGTTGTGGGGATATTACTTTGTTTGTGGGGATATTACTACAATCTCTGTTTCCATGGTCTCATAGCCCCCACTTTTCTGTGTCTTCTCCTCTATGTTTGTCTCAAAACTCTTTTTGCTTCTCTCCTATAGAGATACACGTGATTGCATTTAGGGCCCACCCAGATAATCTAGGACATATTCCTCTTCAAGATCTTTAACTTAATTACATATTTTGCCATATAAAGTAGTCTTCACAGGGTCTAGAGATTTGGATGTGGACATAACTTCGGGACCACAATTCAATCCATTATAATATGTATTGGCACAAATATATAACATTTTCATCATTGAAGAAATTTCTTTTTCATAGGGCTATAGAGGAAAGTTATGAATCAAAAGTCAAAACACTTGATGAATTGTCAGAAGTAGCCCAGTAACTGGTGAATCTGTCACAAAGAATGAAGGCAGTAGAGGCAAATGTTGAAGGAGTGTGAGTATTTTAATTGTAGTAAAAAAATAAACACATAAAATTTTCCAACTTAATCATTTTAAGTGTGTGATACAGTCCTGTTAATTATATGCACATAGTTATACAACAGATCCCCAGAACATTTTTTATCTTTCAAAATTGAAACTCTATACCTCTTGAATAACTCCTTTCGCATCCCTCCTAGCCCGTCAATCACCATTCTACCTTGTTTCTAAGAGTCTGACCACTTCAAATACCTCATATAAATGGAACCAAGCTGTATTTATATTTTTGTGACTTGTTTCTTTCACTTAGCATAATATTCTTCTAACAGGATTTCTTTCTTTTTTAGGGCTGCATAATATTCCGTTGTGTGTGTATACCAAATTTTGTTTATCCGTTCACCCTTTAATGAGCATTTAGGTTGCTTCCACAAAGAAGTAGGGTTTCTGCAGCTGCTGCAAAAGCAAGTCCTGAAAACATCCATAAGAGAAAACCATACAGAATAACTCATAACGGTTATTCAACACATACTGACAGCACATTTATGCCCCAGACATGGTGCTAGGGACTCAGAATACAGTGAATCATGCAAGTTCACAAGATCTCTGACACTCGAAGGGCTCAGTCCAGGGTTTCACTGTCAAGGAGGTTTGGCACGGGTTAGAAAAGGTTCTGAGGTGCCACAATCACTCTAGATGCATTGACCGCTTGGAGGGGAGGTTGGCAGGAGTGGTCAGAGATTTAAGCATCTAGACACCTTCTCCTCAGAGTTTTTTAGAGGAGGTAGGGAAGAGGACTAGTCACTGTTAAGAGAACTATAATGTGATGGGGTGCGCGAACGCCACAGAACCAGGAAAACACGTACTCCAGGATCTCTGGGTTTTCCCAGTTCTCTGAATTGTGGAACAGCCCACCAGACTTTTTCCTGTCACGTGGGACCTGAGGTCTCAGCACCTCATTGGCCAGGACGCTGGGTGGGCGGGAAGAACAAGAGGGACCAATGGGGACGGGCCCACCGGGAAGCCGGCGCCGGCTCGCACGCACGCGCAGTGCGCTGAGGCCGGCCACGGGGAGAGCCGCGCTCGGGCCGCCGCGGCAGGCGTGGGTGCGGGCGTCCTGTGCTCTGGCTCGCCGGGCCGCGCAGCCAGCCTGCGTTCTGTGGAAAGTGGCAGGTAGGCCAGTAGCTGCCTCAGGCCTGCTAGCACAGGCCGTTTCTGAGTCGCAGGCGCCTCCAAAACCCGATCTTACGGCAGTGCACCTGGCTCCAAGCGGCGGAGAAGGCGGTTCAGGCGCCAGAAGGGCCCCCTGGGAGGAGTGCGAGCCTGCTGTCCTGGCTGCGCCTTCCCACGGACCTTGACTGACTGGCTCCCGTTTTTCACAGGGAACGGACCCGGGCCTCAGCCATGAATGCAGCAGCTCCAAGCAGCCTCCTCTTGGCCTGCAGCTTAGCCTTCGCGCCGTGGTTTGCAGGTGAGAGAGGGGGTGGGGCCCTGGCCACGTGCCCCGTTGTTCCTGCCCGAATTCCTACACACTCCTCCCTGCCCGCAATCCGGCCTCTCCGTCTTCGCGCGTCGCTCCCTTGCCGCTTAGGTTCCGTAGACTCGGTGACGCTTCCCTTGCCGGAGCTCGCCCAGCCTGGCACCCAAAGTGAGCGAGCAGACGTGGCTCCTGCGCTCAGAGCTCTTCCAGCGCCTGACTAGTACCGGCCACAGAGTCCTGATGGACTCAGCCGGGCAAACAACTGAGCCCGTCCTCGCGTCTTGTACTCTTACGGAGAGCAAGAATTCGTTCCCGATTCTTGGAGTTGTGCGAAAGATGGGACACAGCGAAGTGGTAGCGCTTAAGAAGCTTTTGTTAAAGGATGGCTTTTTGTTTTTCTCCAGAGACCACCTCATATTGGGGGAAGGGAGGAGAGAAAAATGTCCACCACTAACATGTGACTCATGGGCCCTTCAAGTAGTTCTGGCTCTCCGTGGATTTCCCCGGGGGGTTATGAGACCCTGTGAACAGCCTCTAACCACCCCTGGTTATTCACCACTTGCAGGATGTTCTGTATCTACTTGTGGGCAGGACTCATTCAGTTCGTGCCACAGGATCATTTTTAAGTGTATCAGTTATGGGAAGTTATCAGGGAAAGCACAGTAAACAAGGATAAGATTGTTATGCAGACTTAAGTCATTTCATCCATTGATAAGAATTTCTAGACATCTGGAGTCATCCCCCTTCTTTCTGGTAGGTGGGAGACACCCTTACAAGGGTGTTGTTGTTTTTTTTTTAATGTTTGTTTATTTTTGAGAGACAGAGCATGAGCGTGAGCAGGGGAGGGGCAGAGAGGGAGACACAGAATGGGAAGCAGGCTCCAGGCCCTGAGCTGTCAGCACAGAGCCCGACGCGGGGCTCGAACCCACGAACAGCGAGATCATGACCTGAGCTGAAGTCGGACGCTTAACGGACTGAACCACCCAGGCGCCTCTTACAAGGGCGTCTTATAAGATTTCCCTTATTAATGTAATTTACATATTTCCCATATAGATGTCTCTTACAGAAGAGAGCTTCTCCTATGTTTGCAGTTTCTACAAAAATAACCTAAAATAGTCCTTATGCACAAGAGACCTTTTTCATTTTTTTTTTCCCAGTAAACTCCACGGGCTCAAACTCATGACCCCAAATAAAGAGTCACATGCTCTACTGACTGAACCAGCCAGTCATATTTTGGGGTGGCAAATTTTGCTTTCCTACACTGACTTATCTCACTTAGCATAATGGCCTCAAGGTCAATCCATGTATTCACAAATGGAAAGATATCCATGTAGTTATTGTTCTTTTTAAATGAATAATATTCTATTGTGTATGTATATCCACTCATGCGTCGATGTAACCTTAAGCTATTTCCATGTCTTCGCTATTATAAAAATGCCGCTGTGAACATGGGGGTACAGATGTCTTTTCAAGGTATTTAGGTTTCCTTTGTGTTTTTTTTTTTTTTAATGTTTATTTATTTTTGAGAGACAGAGTGCGAGCAGAGGAGGGGCAGAGAAAGACAGAGACACAGAATCTGAAGCAGCTCCAGGCTCTGAGCTGTCAGCACAGAGCCCGATGTCAGGCTCAAACCCACCAGCTGCAGGATCATGACCTGAGCTGAATTCGATGCTTAACTGAACTGAGCCACCCAGGCGCCCCAGGTTTCCTTTGAATATATTTACAGAAGTGAAATTACTGGACCATATAGTATTGTTTTAAAAAAAAGTACCTTTGAAGATCTAATTGGCTTTATTAAATGTTTCATGAATTGGGCAGCATTCATTCCAACAAGCAGTTGGGAGCTCCACTGAGCTGCAGAAAAGGAAAAGTTTTTAAAGGCCGTGAAAATCCATTTTAATAAGGGAATTTATTGGACATTTGGGTGGCTCAGTCTGTTACGTGTCTGACTTTGACTCTTGGTTTCATCTCAGGTCATGATCTCACGGTTCGTGAGATCAAGCCCCATGTTGGGCTCTACACTGACAACATGGTACCTGCTTGGGATTCTTTCTCTCCATCTCTGTCTGCCCCTACCACACTCCTGCAGGAGCGTGCTCTCTTTCTCTAAATAAACTTGAAAAATAAGGGAATATGTAAGCAAATAATGTATTGTTTAGGCAAGTTCATCTTCCTAAACGGGAAAGAAAGAGTCTCTCAGGGGATTGCCTCCCAGAATTGACAGGAAATTCTTTTGGCTAGTTATAGGTTACATGTATGAAGCGTTGAAACTGTATAGTTAGGTTATGTATTGGATCTTGGTTTAATGATGTGGGACCTTAAAGTAAGTGACTCCATTTTGGGACCATGGGTTGTTTTTTTTTTTGTTTTGTTTTGTTTTGTTTACAAATCCTTCCTTTTGATCCCATGCTCAGCTGAGAGATGTGACCAAATTTTAAGGCATTAGTGCCACCTTCAGCTACCACTTTGTAGTTCTCACAGCTTTTGTTGATCCTGTTTGTGGTATTCACAGGTCATGACATTTTTGTTTAATTTCTTTGGTATTCATGGGTTCCTTCAGGCTCACAGTTTTTAAGTCATCATCTTTTTTTTCTTTTCCTGACAGTTCAGTCCTAGGGAGATTGTTTGGTTGGTGGTTAGTGGCTAAAAACACGCATTGAAAGCTTTTGAGAAAATATAATGCACAAGGGAGGTATTTATGATTATGATAGGCAAGATAATTCCCAATATTTGGAGTGCACTTTGGAGCTATGGTCTCTGATATTCAAGTAATCAAAATCAAATAATAAAAAGAAAGACTGTGTGGAATAATTCATTTCTTAAGTCAAGTTGCTTGTTCTGTGATCTTATGTAACTGAGTTTCAATTTCCCTAGAAGCATTAATCCAAGTACAACAAATGGTGTTGGCCATAGCATCGACACCTTACTCAGCTAAAAGACCACCAAGAGTGATGTGGTTTGAGGTAGTGGGATTCAGAGCCAATGGCCAAGAAAGAATTCTTGAGATGTTTTCGGTGCAAAAAGGTGTTTTTTATTATAGCCCAAGGACAGGACCTGTGGGCAGAAAAAGCTGCACTGGGTTTGTGAGGAGTGACTAATTATATAAGATTTTCTATCCTTTGGAGGGGAGGGTGACATTAGGGCTCTAAAAAATTGCGTCTACAGGTTTCCGAAGATTACTTTTTTCTGGTAAATCATTTAAGACAGTTGCAAGATGGAGACTCATGTCCTGCATGACTATGATCTCTGTTAACCATTTGTTTTTCACTTTCCTTTGTTCTTGGGCAGCCAAGGAGTACCTGAGGAATGTCACACATACCCCACCTGGAGGGGGGATGGGTTGCTGATATTAGCTTGTGCTTTGCTATCAGCTTGCCTTTTGCTCCCTCATCAAAGAGCTACTCTATTATCAAACACAACTTTGGCCAGAGAATCTAAGGACCTTTGTTGAGTAGCCATTGAGCAACAGATTCTGCAATATTTTTAAGAAATAATGAGAGGGGTATTTTTTTGTGTGTTTTTAAATATTATATTCTTATTTACATTTATTCCTAACCAGGAAAGTTTGGTCCTGCCAAGGGAAGCAAATCGTGAGTCGTAAATGCTTCCTGGTAGGTCTCTTCCAACTTGATGGTGTAAATCCAGGGGAGCTGACCAATGAGATATCTTATTTCACCTGCAAAAAGTTAGGAGCACAGTTAAATAACCTAAGAGGTATTGCCAGGCTCTGTGTCAACTATCTAGGCATTTATAGACCCAAGAAGAATGATAACCACTGCAAAAGACAAACCGGCTTGGGACACAAGCCACTAGGTGGCACTGTTAATGGACAAATAGGGTGTTTTGTTTTTGGTTTGGTTTTGTTTTGTTTTATAATGACAGATACGGCAGTCTTAAAGACAAAGTTTTTCCCCCTTTGAATGGCCTGTGAGATCTAGATGATGACCTTATCTTTCGAGGACGGTGTCCGAGTAAAGCAAAGAAAGAGAGGAAAGGGTTTTGTGTTATAGTATACATTCTTGATCCAGAATCTTGGGCACAAGTAGTTTACCTCAGTATTTATCCCTAGTTAGTTCGATTTGGAGGTCTCCAATGCCTGTATAAGACCAGATATCATGTGGACCCTTTTTCATATGTGAGAGTCATATCTAAGGTTTAAGTCCCTGAAATTTGCCTGCCATCTGGGTAGTGAATCTCCCTTCCAAGAAGATTCAGGGGCTGTTTTTATTCATAGCCGTTCCAGGTGAGAGGGTGGGAGAGAATTGGAGACATTGGTTTGGAGAGTTATAGCCAGATTTTTTAGAAAACTAGAATTCAGGGTCTAGACCAACTTACAGAAATATAACAGAACTTCAAAAGACAGTTAAAGGATTAGACTCTAATATAAATAAAGAGGTAGGCATAATTTCTTTTCTTTAAAATTATCCTCATTTTGAGGACACCTGGGTGACCCAGTTGATTCAGCATCTGACTCTTGATTTCCCTCAGGTCATGATCCTAGGGTTGTGAGATGGAGCCCAGTGTAGGGCTCTGCACTGAGAGTGGAGCCTGCTTAAATTCTCTCTCTCTCTCCCTCTGCCCCCCTCTCCCTTGCTCTTGTGCTCTCTCTCTCTCTCAAATAAAAAAAATAAATAAATAGTAAAATTGCCCTCATTTTTTAAATAATAAAACTAATTTGTTTGTATTAAACTCTGCCTGATATGAGAACAGTGATTGATTATGTAAGTTCTTTTTTTAATTTAACAGATTACTGGATCCTTAAAGGTTATATTCCTGAGGTGGTTGAAACTACAGTTAGTTTAGGTATAAGATCTTGGTTGACTGATATGGGGCCTACATATAAGTGACTCTATTTGGGACCTGTGGTTTTCCATTTAACAGTAGTTCTATTTTTAAATTTTTGAGGATTCTTTGATCCTTCGTGGCTGTGCCAGTTTACAATTCCAACAAAAGTGTACAGTGGTTTCCATTTCTCCACATCCTCATCAGCATTTATTGTGTTTTTGATAGAATTCTAACGGGAATGAAGAGGTGTTTCACTGTGGTTTTGATTTGTATTTTCCTAGTGACTAGTGATGCTGAGTATTTTTTCATAAACCTTTTGGCCATTCTTATATCTTCTTTGGAAAAATGTCTATTTTGGTTTTTTGCGTATTTTTTTAAATTTCTTGAACGTTTATTTATTTTTGAGAGAGAGAGAGACACAGAATGTGAGCCGGGGAGGGTCAGAGAGAGAGGGAAGCAGAATCAGAAGCAGGCTCCAGGCTCTGAGCTGTCAGCACAGAGCTTGATGTGGGGCTCGAACCCGCACCACCAACCATGAGATCATGACCTGATCCAAAGTTGGCCACTTAACCGACTGAGCCACTCAGGCACCCCTTTCTGCATATTTTTAATTCAATTTTTCACAAGTGTTCCTCTCCCCCTCAACTGGGGTAAAAGCAAATTTTAGAACATATTTTTTCCTGTCCTTTCCCATTGTTTTTATTTACTTTTATTTATTTGTTTTTAGTTGTATACATTTTAAAAATGTATACAATGTACACATTAAAGTAAATAATACATGTTTATACTTAAGTACTTAAGTATACAAATGTGTACTTAAAGTAAATAATATATGCCGATAGTATAAAACACAAAAAATAAAGAGTAGAGAGTATATCACGCTCTCTTCTTTAGCCCCCCAGCTTTGTGGAGGCAACCACAGTTATCTCTTTCTTGAGTTCCTTTACAAGGATGATCTGTGTATTTACAAACATGTCCAAATGTATCTTTTTCTTCCCATGGCAGCATTTCATGCCTGGTGGTCTAGAACTTGCTTTTTTTTTTTTCCTTAAAAGAACATTTCAAAGAGTTTTTCATGGATGTAGAACAACACATTATGTATCTGCTTCATGGATATGCTAGAGTCCATCTAGCCATGAGCATTTCAGTTGTTTCTAATCATTTTTTATCCCAGAGAACACTGCAGTGAATGTACAATTACATATGTAGGAAAATACCTAGGAATTGCTGGATCAAAGAGTTTGTGCAATCTAAACTTTTTATTACAATTATCAAATTGCTATCTAAAGAAGCTGTACTAATATATCCACCAGAAATAATGGAGAATGTCTGTTGCCCATATTCTCACCGACACATTTAGTTTTAGTTTGTATTCCTCTTACCACAAAGCCTTTAGAGCAATGTTATCCAATAGAATGTTCTGCAGTGAAAGAAATGTCTGTATTTGTACTGTCCAGGACAGTGTCCACTAACCATGTGAGGCAACCGGGCATTTGAAATAAGACTGGTACAACTGAGGAACTGAACTTTTAAAAGAAATTTTAATTAAATTTAAATAGACACATTGGACAGGGTAGCAGAGTAGGGTATGAAAAAGTTTGGAAGGAGAGAAAAGGAAATATGAGACATAATGCTGTGAAATTATGAATTGGAAAGTCTTTTTAATGTTAATGATTGGAATTCTTTGTTATTTTCTTTTGTTTTTTTTTAATTACTTTTGGCTCTGTACTGTGCTTCGTGAAGAAAGATTCTTTAGAAAGAGCAGGCCAGGTTAATACTGGATCTCTAAGATATTTATTCTGTAGAAAGCTCCAGCCATCTCTGGATTCTGCTTCGTTTTGTCGTCATGACAGCACATGGCTTCCATCCTCCAGATGGAACCCTCCCAACTCCTGCTCCTGCCCCGGGTGGAGGGCCTGCTGCCCTCACATTTGCAGGGTAATATGGCTCAGTATTCAAAAGCTAAAATAATGGTTAAAATAGGTTCCATCCTCTTAGCTGGACCTAAAAGGCCCAGAATATTAATATTCCTTTAAGTTGCTCACCAGAGATTTCCAACACTGAGACATCTTTACTCTGCTCCTTAGCCTACCTCCTTTCCCCACCTCACTTTTCCTTCACTTTGGAGGGAATCATGAACATGTGCATGGACACACCAGTCCTCAAGTCAGTCCAGGCTTCCCACTCCTGCCACTGATGAAAACTGCTTGGTCTGTTTGAGCAAGAAATTCCAGGTTTCTTGGTACCCAGGCAAGGTTGAGGGAGAGTGTGCAAGCTCTGAGTGGGCTTTTCACCTTGGTCTCACACGCTGCTCACCTTGTGGGAGTTGGCAGAGTCAAAGAAGGGTTAGGAGAAGTCCTGCTGGAAGGAAAAGGTAAATTCTGCAGATAAATAGTGTGAGTTTTACTTCCTTTTTTCCTTTTGCCCTGCCTTTCCTCAGGTTTCCACCTCTTCGTCTGTAGTTCCCTTCTCTCTCTACTCTGCTCCAGGACCTTTTTTTTTTTTTTTTTAACTGCAGCAACCAAGTCCAGTCTTTGTCTCAAAAGCAAATGGTAATGAGGACACTGAGATGGAGACAAAGTGTCAGTGGACATTGTTGTAGGGCCCCAAAGGCAGAGAATGCAAGAGGAACTAAGGCTCCTTCTTGTCAGCTGGAGCCTCTTCTTTAAACCTCCTGTACATGCTGCATCCTGTGCCCTTTATTTATAAGACTGAATTATTCTGCATCAGCATGTGGAAGTAAATCTGTTTTCGGCCTCCATTAAAAAAGTTACCCTTTCAATACAGCCTTTCCTGATCACCTTGTGAATTGCAACCATACCATACACTTCTTATCCTTTCTGTTTTTCTTTCTAGTATTTGTCATTGTTTTATATACCATGTATTTTTCTTCCTTCTTTCTTTGTACCTACCTCCCCCACCAGAAGGTAGCTCTGTGAGGGCAGGAATTTTTGTGGTAACTCCTCTGTTGAGTGTCACATGTGGAATGCTGCGGTGGAGTATAGGGGAAGGTGAAGGGAGCAGACCTAGTCAGTTCTAGTCAGCTTTGTGAGCATGGGTACATTTGCCTGCCAGTGGCAAATAGCCAGCCCGCTTTTTTGTCTTGTTTTATTTTTTTCTTTTTTCAAACAGCCTCCTGGGAGATTAAGATGAATGACATAGATGAGAAGGATGTTGATGAATTCAACTCCAATGGCTTCAGGTGCCCAACATGCTTTGCAGTGATGGGAAGAAAGTGTGACAGTGAGCTCAAGTGGTGCACAGCAGATAAAATGAAGTGTGTTGAATTTTCTGGCATCATAAACACAGGTACTTTTCTGATAAGCAGTATCATGTAGACAGTACAAGTGGTACTCTCGCCCAGCTTAGGGGCATGTGTCCCAAGGGTAGTGTTGAGGAGAATCCAGCTTTTGCCCAAGTTTCTTAGAAATGAGGATACAGCCTCACTCTGAAAATATGTCTAATTGGCTTTCTCACATTCTTTCATTGATTTATAAAATTTTACATGATTTTATCAACAAACTCTGCTAGCTTTGAGGAACTTGGTTCAGCATACTGGATGAACCTTCATCCTCTGCAAACTTCAGCTTTTTTTTAAATAGGATTTTGTTGCTTAGTATTTTTGTTTTAAGTGTCTGTTTATTTTAGAGTACAAGTGGAGAAGGAGCAGAGAGAGGGAGACAGAGGATCTGAAATGGGCTGTGCACTGACAGCAGAGAGCCTGATGTGGGGCTTGAACTCACAAACCATGAGAATATGACCTGAGCTGCAGTCAGAAGCTTAACCAACTGAGCCACCCAGGCACCCCTGTTTTTTTTTTTTAATATGAGTAATTTGTGCTCCGTACCACCACCAGGGTTAATTTTCAAAGTAAAAGCTTTGGAGAAAGGCAGTGACTAAATTTAAACTTTCTTCAAAGAGATTGTAAAGCATAATTTACTACACTTGCTCTAAGAAAATCCAACACAAAATTCTAAATTCAAGACACAAATTGGAAATGAATTAGAAGCACTAGTATTGTAAGGACACCTGGGTGGCTCAGTTGGTTAAGCATCTGATTTGGGCTCAGGTCATGATCTCACCATTTCCTGGGTTCAAGCCCCACATTGGGGTCTGTGCTGACGGCTCAGAGCCTGGAGCCTGCTTCAGATTCTGTGTCTCCCTCTCTCTGCCCCTCCCCCAGTCGTGCTCTGTCTCTCTCAAATATAGATTAATGTTAAAAAAATTTTTTTAAAGAATAAGAAGCATTGGAACTGAACCTGCAATATCTCTGATGTATGCCTGTATATAAATGAGAAATACAAGGAAATACCACACAAAAAAAAAAAATAATAAGAAGCAGTAGTGTTGTGTAACATGAAGAGCAGTGGGCAGAGTTCCATGAGGGTTGGGTTATTTGCATAGTTATTCTTTACCTTCTCACTTTCTCCTGCTGACTCTGGGAGTTTAGCCTTCTTGGAGTTCATCCTCAGTGAGATAATTAAAGGGGTTAGTCATGTCAGTTGATCTTTTGGATTCTTATGTTTCTACTTGCTGTAATTTGCATAACAGAGTGATTCTTTGCTTTATAATAACAATCACTGGATATGGCACACAGAAGAGGCTAGATGAAATTACCAAGAACATATCGTGGCTGCCATGTGTAAGAATGTACCTAAAAACACTTCGAAAGACAGAGAACACAATCACAATGATAACTTTTTTATGGCTCTTGTTATTTCTTTAAAGGTAACTCAAACCAAGAATAAAAGGAGATTAGATTCATGTCTCATCATGGAGGGTATATACATAACTGAAATACAGATACATGCAGCTCCTCACAGTCATTTGAAGACTTATAAGAACTAAGGACTAAGAACAAGTTCTAACTACCATCTGTATAAAATTTCAATAAAAACATGCTAGATACCCAAGTGATATGTAGATTGGAAAATATTTTACTTAAGGAGGGTTTGGAAATACAACAATATTTGATTGAGATATGTTGTGAGGGGATTTAGGCATCTGGAGGCTGTGTGTTTGGAGGATGCCATTCCAGCCCATTGTCTCTGCCAGAGACAGTTGTGTTGAATGACTCACACACAAGTATGGCCTGGCTTACATCTTGTGTTCAGTCTGGGTGGGTAAAAAGGGGTATATAAGAAAGGAGGAGGAGAGTGGCAATCTTTTTTTTTTAATGTGTTGTTGTGTTTTTTTTTGTAGGTCTTAAAGACATTGCTGTTGAAATGAAGAAATGCATACAAGCAGACCTATGCAAAGAGACAGTAACTTATATGGGTTTTCCAATTGCTAATGAGAGTAAAAATTGCAGATCAGCCATCAGAAATGGGGCCAGAGTCAAACCCCCAAGTCCCATCTTCTTTGTTCTCTTTCTTGAGAAGCTGCTTCATTGAGCTCCTGCAAGAGCCCAACTATCTCCACTTATTAATTAAATGTGGTATGGCTTTTTGGTTTTGGATTTATGGTCTTCCTTCATGTCTCTTCATCTTTTGATAAGTATACTCAGTTGCCCATTTACTCATTCAGCAAGGTTTACGTATGGTGTGTCCAGTTTCACCCAAAGTGGGTGAAGACCAGAGTCAATCAGTGTTGGGTCCCTGCATTTGAGAAGATCCCAGGGCATTTAGAGAATGAGGACATGGCATAATTGAAATGCTCCAAAAGCAATACAAGAAGTAAGAGTAAGAGTGATACTTCTGTTCACGTACCCTGAGGTGATTGCTTTAGATGCAAAGTAGAAGTGTAAGAGTATGGATTCTACTAGGGCAAGGCTAAGATTTTAGATGAATTTTGAGGAGATATATAATATTTGACAGCAGGGATAATGTGCATTGGGGTGTGGAGTTGGGGGAGTGGGCAGATGCTACGTTCGTTAGCTGAGTTTATCAGTAGGGGGAGTAGGGGAGAGGAAGGTATCAGTAAATATATGGTTCTGGCTGAAAGCCTCTTTCTCTGAGTGACAGAGGTGAAACACAGTAAACTCATTGAACTAAGCACAGCCCTGCTCCCACCATGATAAGAAGCTATTCCTCTCAGTTCACCGAACACATGGTCTGAAGGATGATTTCTCTCAGTGGTTCTCACGCCTGACTGCTCATTACAATCACCTGCTGGCTTTTTTTTTATTTGTTTTCTAAGCTTTTATTTTTATTCTGCTTAGTAAATATACACTATTTCATTAGTTTCAGATATACAGTAATAGTGATTCAACAGTTCCATATCTCACCCTGTGCTCATCACAAGTGCATCCTTAATCCCCATCACCTATTTGACCTATTACCACACCCTGCCCCACTCCCCTCTGGTAGCCATCAAATTGTTCTCTATAGTTAAGAATGTGTTTCTTGCTTTATCTCTCTCGTTTTTCCCACTTGTTTTGTTTTTTAAATTCCATATATGAGTGAAATTGTATGGTATTTGTCTTTCACTAATTTATTTCACTTATTTCACTCTCTACCTCCATCCATGTCATTGCAAATGGTGAAATTTCATTCTTTTTTATGGATGAATAGTACTCCATTATAGATATACCAGTCTTTATCCTTTTATGTATTAATGGACACTTGGGCAGCTTCCATATCTTGGCTACTATACAAAATGATGCTCAAAATATAGGGGTGCATGTATCCCTTTGAATTAGTATTCTTGTATTCTTTTGGGTAAATACCTAATAGGGTGATTAGTAATCATAGGTTAGTACTGTTTTTAACTTTTTGACTAACTTCATACTGTTTTCCAGAGCGGCTGCACCAGTTTGCATTCCCACCAACATTGTAAGAGGGTTCCCCTTTCTCCACCTCCTTGCCAACACCTGTTATTTCTTGTGCTATTAATTTTAGCCATCCTGGAAGATGTGACATGATACCTCACATTGTAGTTTTGATTTGCATTTTCCTGAAGTAAGTGATGATGAGCTTTTCTTGTCTTTTAGCCATCTGAATTTCTTTTTTGGAGAAGTATTGAGTGTTACAATTTTTTTATATATTTTGGCTACTAACCAAAACATACCAGATACGTCATTTGCAAATATCTTCACCCATTCTGTAGGTTGCCTTTTAGTTTTGTTGGTTGTTTCCTTCACTGTGCAGAAGCTTTTTATTTCGATATAGTTCCTACAGTTTGTTTTTGCTTGTTTCCTTTGCCTTAAGAGACATATGTAGAAGAAGGTGCTATCACTGTTGTCAAAGAAGTTTCTGCCTATGTTCTATTTTATGATTTTAATGGTTTCTTGTCTGACATTTAGGTCTTTAACCCATTTTGTATTTATTTTTGTGTATGGTGTAAGAAAGTGATCCAGTTTCATTGTTTTGCATGTTGCTGTCCAGTTTTTTCATCATTTGTTGAAAAGGCAGTCTTTTTCCCCAATGGGTATTCTTTTCTGCCTTGTTGAAGATTAATTGACCATAAAGTTATAGGTTCATTTGTGGGTTTTCTACTCTGTTCTGTTGATCTTTGTGTCTACTTTTGTGCCAGTACCATTCAGTTTTGATCACAGCTTTGTAATGTGCATTGAAGACTGGTTTTGTGATGCTATAAGCTTTACTTTTCTTTTTCAAGGTTTCTTTGGCTTTTCATGCTCTTTTATGGTTCCACACAAATTTTAGGTTTGTTTGTTCTAGCCCTGTGAAAAAATGCTGGTGGTATTTTGATAGGGATTGCATTGAATTTGTATATTGCTTTGGGTAGTAAAGAAACGTTCACAATATTTGTTCATTCAGTCGTTAAGCATGGAATGTCTTTCCATTTCTTTGTGTCCTCTTCATTTTTTTTCATCAGTGTTTATACTTTTATGAATACAAATCTTTTACCTCTCTGGTTAGGTTTATTCCTAGCTCTCTTCTCATTTTTGGTGTAATTCTAACTGGGATTGAATCCTTAATTTCTAGTTCTGATACTACATTATTGGTGTAGAGAAATGTAACAGATTTCTCCATTTTAATTTTCTATCCTTCAAATTTACTGAAGCCCTTTATCAGGTCTAGCAAATTTTTGGTGAAGTCTTTTCAGTTTAATTTTTTTTTCTTTTTTTTTAAATTTTTACTTTTATTTATTATTGAGACAGAAACAGCATGAGTGGGGGATGGGCAGAGAGAGAGGGAGACACAGAATCTGAAGCAGGCTCCAGGCTCCGAGCTGTCAGCACAGAGCCCGATGCGGGGCTCGAACCCACGAACCGTGAGGTCATGACCTGAGCCGAAGTCAGACGCTTAACCGACTGAGCCACCCAGGCGCCCCGGTTTTATGTAGTATTATGTCATCTGCAAATATTGAAAGTTTGACTTCTTCTTGACAATTTGGATGACTTTTATTTCTTTTTGTTCTCTGTCAAATGCTTTTTCTTCATATATTGAAATGATCAGACGGTTCTTATCCTTTCTTTTATTAATATAGTGTATCATGTTGATTTATTGGTGAATATTTAACCACCCTTGCATGCCAGGAATAAATCTTACTTGATCCTGGCTAACTGATTTTTTTAAATGTATTGTTGGATTTGGTTTTCTAGTATTTTAATTGAGAATTTCTGCATCCATATGCATCAACAATGTTGCCTGTAGTACTCTTTTTTAGTGGAGTCTTAATTTGATTTTGGTATCAGGGTAATGCTTAACCTCAGGGAAGGAATGTGGAAGTATTCCTTCCTTGTATTTTTTTAATAGTTTGAGAAGAACAGATACTAACTCCTCTTAAAGGTTTGGTAGAATTCGTCTGTGAAGCCATCTGTCCCTGGACTTCTGCTTGTTTGTAGTCTTTTTGTTTTGTTTTTTTCACTGATTCAGTTCCCTTACTGGTTATTAGTCTATTCAAGTTTTCTTTTTCTTTCTGTTTTAGCTTTTATAGTTTATATGTTTCTCGGAATTTATCTGTTTCTTGGAATTGGTCCGATTTGTTGGCATATAGCTTTTCATAATATTCTCTTATAGTTTGTATTTCTGTGGTGTTGGTTTTTATTTCTGTCTCTCATTTGTGATTTTATTTATTTGGTTCCTTTCTCTTTTCTGTAAGTCTGGATAGAGGTTTATCAATTACTATTTTTTTTCAAAGAAGATGCTCCCAGTTTTATTGGTCTGTTCTATTGTTTTTGCAATCTCTATATCATTTATTTGTGCTCTAATCTTTATTGTTTCCTTCCTTCTCTTGGATTTAGGCTCCATTTATTGTTATTTTTCTACCTCCTTTATTTTTAGGTTGGGTTGTTTGAGATTTTCTTCCTTCTTCACTAGGGCTGTATTGGTATATATGTCCCTCTGAGGATTGCTTTGGCTGGATCTGGAAGGTTTTGGACACTTTAGTTTCATGTTCATATGTTTTCATGTATTTTTTTTAATTTGTTTGATTTTCTCGTTGACCCATTTATTGTTTAGTAGCACGTTGTTTAACATCCATGTATTATGGTCTTTCCACATTTTTATTGTGGTTGATTTCTTGTTTCATAGCATTGTGGTCAGAAAAGATGCATGATATGATTGCAGTCCTTTTGTATTTGTTGAGGCCTAAATTGTAACCTATTATGTGATCTGTTCTGGAGATTATGCCATGTACCCTTAAAAAGAATGTGTATTCTGCTGTTTTAGAATGGAATGTTCTGAATATATCTGTTAAGCCCATCATTTCAATGTGTCATTCAAAGCCATTGTATCCTTGTTGATGTTCCTATTCTTCCTATTTAGAAGATCTGACCATTGATATAAGTGAGGTGTTAAAGTCCCCTACTATGATTGTATTATCAACAAATAGTTCCTTTATGTTTGTTATTAATTGTTTTATGTATTTGGTTGCCTTCATGTTGGGTGCATATATAGTTATAATTGTTAGGTCTTGTTGGATTGGCCCCTTTATTATGTTACAGTACACTTTTTTGTCTCTTGTTACAGTCTTTGTTTTAAAATTCAGTTTATCAGCAGGAAAGAGTATCAAAGGGAAAAAAGTCTTTTCAGCAAATGATAATGGGAAAACTGGACAGTGACAGGCAGAAGAATGAAACTGGACCACTTTCTTACACTATACACAAAAATAAATTCAAAATGGATGAAAAACCTAAATGTGAGACAGGAAACCATAAAAATCCTAGAGGAGAACACAGGCAGCAACCTCTTTGACCTCGGCTGCAGCAACTTCTTAGTAGATATGTCTCCTGAGGGAAGGGAAATAAAAGCAAAAATGAACTATTGAGACCTCATCAACCTCATCATAAAAAGCTTTTGCACAGCAAACAATCAACAAAACTAAAAAGCAACCGATGGACTGGGAGAAGATATTTGTAAATGATGTATTCGATAAAAGGTTAGTATCCAAAATCTGTAAGGACCTTACCAAACTCAACACCCAAAATACAAATAATCCAGTTAAGAAATGGGCAGAGGACATAAATAGGCACTTTTCCAAAGAAGACATCCAGATGGCTAACAGACACATTGAAAGATGCTCAACATCCCTCATCATCAGGGAAATACAAATCAAAACCACACAGAGATACCATCTCACACCTGTCAAAATCATTAATATTAACCACTCAGGAAACAACAGATGTTGGCGAGGCTGCAGAGAAAGAAGAACCCTTTTGCACGGCTGGTGGGAATGCAAACTGGTGCAGCCACTCTGGAAAACAGTATGGAAGTTCCTCAAAAAATTAAAATAGAACTTCCCTATGATCCAGCAATTGCACTATTAGGCATTTTTCCAAAGGATTAAACAATGCTGATACAGAGGCACATGCACCCCAATGTTTATGGCAGTGCTTTCAACAGTAGCCAAATTATGGAAGGAGCCCATCCATCAACTGATGAATGGATGAAGAAATGGTCGTACCTCATGCAGGTCAGAGTGGCTAAAATGAACAAATCAAGAGACTATAGATGCTGGTGAGGATGTGGAGAAATGGTCACCCTCCTACAATGTTGGTGGGAATGTAAACTGGTACAGCTGCTCTGGAAAACCGTGTGGAGGTTCCTCAAAAAACTATCAATAGAACTCCCCTATGATCCAGCAATAGCAGTGCTGGAGCTTTACCCAAGGGATACAGAAGTGCTGATGCATAGGGGCACTTGTACCCCAATGTTCATAGCAGCACTTTCAACAATAGCCAAATCATGGAAAGAGCCTAAATGTCCATCAGCTGATGAATGGATCAAGAAGATGTGGTTCATCTATACAATGGAATACTACATGGCCATGAGAAAGAATGAAATCTGGCCATTCGTAGCAACGTGGATGGACCTCGAGGGTGTCATGCTAAGCGAAATAAGTCAGGCGGAGAAGGACAGATACCATATGTTTTCACTCATAGGTCTAAAAGGAGAAGCTTAATAGAGGACCATGGAGAGGGGAAGCGGGGGAAAAAGAAGGAGAGGGAGGGAGGCAAATCATGAGAGACTCTTGAATACTGAAAACAAACTGAGGATTGAAAGAGGAGGGGGAAAGGGGAAGGGGGTGATGGTCATGGAGGAGGGCACTTGTGGGGAAGAGCACTGGGTGTTATGTGGAAACCAACTTGACAAACTATAAATGAAAAAAATAAAATTTGTTTAATTAGAAAAATAAAAGATAAAATACATATTAAAAAAGAAATGGTGTGTGTGTGTGTATATACACACACACACACACACACACAGTGGAAAACTCAGCAATGAAAAAGAATGAGATCTTGCTATTTGCAACAATGTGGATGGAACTAGAGAGGGTATTATGCTAAGCAAAGTAAGTCAGAAAAAGACATCATATGATTCACTCATACATGGAATTTGAGAAACTTAACATAGGGGAAGTGAAGGAAAACTAAGATAAAAACCTAAGGGGAGGCAAACCATAAGAGACTCTTAAATACAGAGAACAAACTGAGGGTTGCTGGGGAGGAGGTGGGTGGGGAAATGGGTTAAATGGGTGACAGGAATTAAGGAGGGCAATTTTTGGGATGAGCACTGGGTGTCATGTAAGAGATGAATCACTGGGTCTTATTCCTGAAGCCAAGACTACAGTGTATATTAACTAACTTGAATTTAATAAATAAATAAGTCTAGTTTGTCCAATAAAAGTATTGCTACTCCAGATTTCTTTTGACAACTATTTGTGTGGTGAATATTCTGCATCTCACTACTTTCTATGTGCAAGTGTCTTTCTCTCTAAAATAAGGATCCTGTATGTACGGTATAGTTGGGTCTTGTTTTTTTTTAACCCATTCTGACACCTTATGTATTTTGATTTATGTGTTTAGTCTATTTACATTCAAAGTAATTGTTGATAGATATGTATTTATTGCAATTTTATTAATGTCTTATCATTGTTTCTGCAGATTTGTCTTATCCTTTCTTGTTTTTTCAATTTTGGTCTTCCTATCCACTCAAAGAGTCTCCTTTAATATTTCTTACAGGACTATTGAGTAGTCATGAATTTCCTTAGTTTTTGTTTGTCTAGAAATTCTTTATCTCTCCTTCTATTCTGAATGATATTCTTCTTGGATAGAGTATTTTTGCCTGCAGATGTTACCCATTCAGCACTTTGAATATATCATGCCACTCCTTTATGGCTTGCCAAGTATCTGTTGAGAAATCTCCAGCTAGCCTTATGGGTTTTCTCTTGTAAGTTAATGACTTCTTTAGTCTTGCTACTTTTAAGATTTTTTTATCCGTATATTTTGCAAATTTAATTGCAATATGTCTTGGTGTTGATCTGCTTTATTGATTTTTTTATGGGGGGTTCTCTGTCCCTCCTGGATCTGGATGCATTTCCTCCCCCAGATTAGAAAATTTTTCAACTATTATTTAAATAAATTTTCTGGCCCCTTTTCTCTGTCTTCTATTTTTGAACTCCTATCATATGAATGTTATTACATCTGATAGAGTCACTGAGTTTCCTAAGTCTATTCTTGTGTTGCTCAGCCCTTACTCTTTTTTGTTCAACTCATCAGTAATTATTTCCTCTGTTTCTTTAAGTTTGCTATTCACTGTATCAAACCTGTTTCCAATATCATTTATTGCACACTTCATCTCTGATTGATTCTCCTTTAACTCTTTTATCTCTGTGGTAGGGGTCTCACTGATGCCTTCTATTCTTTTCCCAAACCCAATGAGTATCCTTATGATTGTTGCTTTAAGTTCTCCATCAGGCATGTTACTTACATCTGTTTTGCTCTTGGCTCTGGCCCTGGAATTATCTTGTTCTTCATTTGGGCTGAATTTCTCTGTTTTGCATTTTGTCTAAGTCTGTGCCTTCTTCTCTGTGTTAGAAAAGCCACTTATGTGTCCTGCTTCTGAAAATAATGACCTTATGAAGAAGAGTTCATGTTGTGTTTTCGCTGCTCCGTCCTTCAAGCCACTCATCTGCAGAGGCTATTCTTGTTTGCTGTGGGCAATGTTTGCTCCCTACCCTGAATACATTGAGATTCAACTAGATTGCTCTGGTCTGCTTATGAGATGAAACCTGACACCACTTCTACCCAGAACTGAGACAGACCTCTCTGGTCAGGATATGTGGTGTAGGTAGGGGTTTGTGCTGGCCTTCTGATAGAGGTGCCTGCTACAGTGGAACTGAGGCAAGCTTTACTGAAAAGGGAAGTCCTACCAGAGCACATGGTTATAGGGCTTTCTGTAAGCGAGTTAGCCAGCCAATGTGGGCATGAGGTTGCTTCCTGCAGGTAGCTCTGTGTTTGTGCTGGAGCAGGGGGATGGAAATAGTACCAGCCAGCTGTTTTGTTCCTAAAGAGGTGTCTCCTTGAAAATTACCTCTCAGAGATGCACTCTGAGAAGAGCAAATAATCTCCCCATTGTGTGCCCCAGGCATTCTTCAGATTACTGTTTCCATTCTGTCTGCCACTGGGTTGTTGCCTGCTTTCTCTCTAGGAGCAGCACAGTGCTTCAGGACTCTATCCCAGCCAAGCCCATTGACCTTTAATACTCCAGACTTTAAGCCCCACTGGTTGTAAGAACTCATGAAATTCTGTCCCTCTCATTTCTAAGCCTATGGCTTTGGGGAAACATTATCCTGTGCATTCCCCTGTATGCTTCTTTCTCTCTCTCACTTTCTTCAAACCACAGCTAGCTTCTCTCAGCAGCACCTAGAATGAGTTCTCCATCATTTCCACCTTCCTCAACATGACCACTTCTCTCCATTTAGTTGTGGAGTGTGTTCTACCAGTCCTCAGGTAGATTTCTGGGGTTTTAGGATGATTTGATAGTGATCTAGTTGAGTTCCTAGGATGAGACTAGTCTAGGATCCTGCCATTTTCTTCTCTTCTGACTCTTTTTTTCTATTTTAATTTTAATTAGCTAAAATACAGTGTAATAATGTTTTCAGGAGTATATTTCAGTGATTCATCACTTACATACAACACCCAGTGCTCATCAAAATAATAAATGTTTTCTAATACCTATCACCCATTTAGCCACTCTGCCACCGACCTCCCTCCATCAACCCTCAGTTTCTTCTTTATGGTTAAAAGTCTCTTGTGGTTTATTTCCCTCTTTTCTCTTTTTTCCCCTTCCCATATATTTAACTGTTTTGTTTCTTAAATTCCACATATGAATGAAATCATATTTCATTCTTTGTCTTTCTCTGTTGATCGTTGCAAATGGTCATGAGACCATGACCTCAGCCAAAATCAAGAGTTAGACACTTAACTGGATGAGCCACCACGTAACCCCACCTTATGTGTTTATTGGAGCATTAATCCATTTACACATTTATAGTAAGTATTCATAGATATGAAGTTAGTACCATTTTATTACTTGTTTTGTCATTATTTCTGAAGATTTTTCTGTTCCTTTCTAGTCTTTGTTGCTTTTGGTCTTGCCCACTCAAAGACTTCTTTTATTATTTCCTGAAGTACTGGTTTAGTGGTCATGAACTCCTTTAGTTTTTGGTTGTCTGGGAAACTCTTTACCTTTCCTTCTATTCTGATGACAGCTTTATCAGATAGATCATTCTTGGCTGCATATTTTTTTCTCATTCAGCACATTGAATGTATTATGTCACTGTCTTCTGGCCTGCCTAATTCCTGCGACTTGGTCCGCTGCTAACCTTATTTGTCTCCCCTTATAAGTTAGGGACTTCTTTTGTTTTGCAGCTTTTAGGATTTTTTCCTTATTTTTATATTTTTCAAAGTAACTACAATATGTCCTGCTGTTTGGCTGCTTTGTTGATTTTGTTGAGAGTTCTCTGTGACTCCTAGATTTGGATGTCTGTTTCCGTCCCTGGGTTAGGGAAGATTTCTGCTATCATTTGCTCAAATAAACCTTCTGTCCTCTTTTACCTCTCTTCTTTTCTGGGATTGCTATGATACAACTGTTATTATGCCTTATGGAGTTGCTGAGTTCCCTAAGTCTACATTTGTAATAGAAGACTTTTCTTTCTCTCTTCTTTTCAACTTCATTCTTTTCCATAATTTTATCTTCTATATCTCTTATGCATTTCTCTGCTTCTTCCATCCTTCTAGTCATTACATGCACCACATAACTTAGAATCTCAGTTATTGTACTTTTCATTTTGGCCTGAGTAGTTTTTCAGTCTTTTATTTCTGCAATAAGTAACTCTATGGTGTCTTCTATGTTCTTCTCAAGCCCAGCTAGTAACCTTATGATTGTTGTTTTAAATTCTGGGTCAGGTGTACTACTTAAATATCTTTTGATTAGATCCCTGGCAATGACCTTTTCTTGTTCTTTCTTTTGGAATGAATTCCTCTGTCGACATCTTGTCTAGGTCTCTATCTTCTTCTATGTGTTAAGAAAGCCTGTTATGTTTCCTCCTTCTGAAAGTAATTGCTTTATAAGGAAGAGGTCATATAAGTGCCAGGGCCTGGTACTTCAGGAAGTGTCTCTGGTTTATGGTGTGTGCACTTAGCTGCTATGTTTTAGTTGTTCTTTCCCTCACGTCAATCAGAATTTCTCCTTGTCTGCACTGGGAAGTGTTTGGACCTTGGCCAGAATGTGTCGAGTTTTAACTGGGTATGCTTTGGTCTGCTTCTTAAAAGAGATCTGATGCTATTTCCATTGGAGTTGAAGCTTTGCAGCACTCGATGGTTAGTAGACTTGGTGCATGCTAGGAGTTGGTGTTTATCTTCCGGTGTATGGACCCCCTGCCCTGGTTCTCAGTCACACTTGCCCAAGAAATGCAGCCCCTGCAGAGCGCAGGGGAGCAAAGCTTGATATAATGGTTTAGGCAGCCACTGTTGTTGGATTGTGCTGATTACTGAAGTTAGCTTATGCTGAAGGGTGGGGGAGAAAATTGGTCCCAGCCCCCTCTCTCATCCCTGAAGAGGGGAGTTAATACCTGTCACTGTCTGGAAAGCCCTCCCAGAAAATTGAATTCTCCTTTCACGTGTCTCAGGCACCCCTCGTATCTTTGCCTTCACCCTTTCTCTATCTGGGCCTCTGGTAGCACAGTGCACCTTACGGTCTTTCCCAGGCAGGCTGGCTGAGTTTTAAAACTCCAAACTTTAGGGACCTGGCATGGTAGGGACCTGCAGTGGTCCTCTGGGGGAGTGTCTTCCTGTACTGGGACTGATGCAAATTTGCCTCAGAAAGGCATTCGCACTAAAGTGCAGGGACATGTAGTTTGGAGTAAAATGCAGCAAAAAGTCAGTGTCCAGGTTAGCTGCCCTCAACTGGTGTCTCTGTGCCTATGCTAGGAGGTGAAGGAGGGAAATGGTACCCTCCAGGTCTTTTGTCCCAGGAGAGGCAATGCCACCTCTCCCAGATGTGCTCTAAGAAGCAGGAACCATCTTTCCAGAACATCTCAGAGGATCCTTAGATTGTGCCACCTGCGCCTCTAGAGTTTTCTTCTGCACTCCTCTCCACAGGAGTACTGCAGCACCCTCAGGGCTCCCCACCAGCCATGCCAAAGACCTCTAAAACTCCAGTCTTTGAGCCTTGCTGAATGTAAAACTCACAAAAGCCCCTCTCATTTTCCCCAGTCAGTGGTTTTGGGAAAGTGTTTTTCTTGTGTAATCCCCTGTGCACTTCTCCCCGCCCCACTCTCTCTTGCCCCTCTTCATGACCAGGGCTCCTTCCCCTCCACAGTACCCACGATCTATTCTCCTCAGTCTTTGTCTCTCTACCTTCTACATTCTACCTGGAAGTTTGTTCTCTGTCAGTTCTCAGATCAATTTCTTGGGTATTCAAAGTGATTTGATATTTATCTAACTGTGTTAAAGGAATGAAGCAAGCCTAGGGTCCTTCTATTACTCCACCATCTTTGCTCCTCTCCCTATTTTCTGTCTTGAAGAAGAGGACAAGTCTGTTCTTTCAGGATCCCCTGACCTCACAGGGGCTTCCTCCTGGAATTTAGAGGCTGCTTTCTACCCCCATATTCTTACCCCTAGAATATGGTGATCAACTGGCTGCCTCACTCATAACTGCAGTGCTCTTTTGGAGACATGATAGTTGGCATGTACGTTGTTTATTATTCTTAGAGAAAGAAGTACATGGAAATATTAGCAATACTGCTAAATAGTTGAATACTGAAAGGAAAATATGGGGAAAAAGAAATGGGAAGATAATGGATAGAGATGAGAAGGAATCAGAGATGAAAAAGAATAGGTTGTATGTATTAAGAATATACTGTGTACTGACATTGTGCCAAACACTTTCAACTGAAACAATAGCTGAAGAGCATTTCTTGATACATAGACTCATTTACTCTATAACCCTTTGTTATGGGTTGAATTGTGTCCCCCACCAAAATTCATATGTTGAAGTCCTGACCTCTAGTATCTCAGAATGTTGCTGAATTTGGAGACAGAGACTATTTGGTTGAGTCACTAGGGTGGGCCCTAATCAGTCAGAGTGGACTGATATCCTTATAAGAGAAGGTTAGGACACAGACACTACCTTAGACTCTCTGAACTGCAATAACAAAATAATACACACATGGTGGTTTATGAACAACAGAAATTTATTTCTCACAGTTCTGGGGCCTTGAAGTCCAAGACCAAGGGACCAGCCGACTCAATGTCTGGTGAGGATTCTCTTCTAGGTTCATAGCCATCTTGCTGTGTCCTCACATAGTAAGAGGGGTGAGGGAACTCTCTGGAGCCTCCTTTATAAAGGCACTAATGCTATTCATGAGGGATGCATTCATTGAAAGTCTCCGCCTCCCAATACCATTTCTTTGAGGTTATAAACCAGCATATGAATGTGGCAGTAGGGCACAAACATCCAGTCTATAGCAGTCATGCATTGTGAAGACACAGTGAAAAGACAGCCTAAAAGGCCTCAGAAGAAAACAACCCTGATAGCACCTTGGTTTCAGACTTCCAGCTTCTAGAACTGTGAAAAAATATTTTTGTTTGTGTGTTTAAGCCACCTTATTTGTGTCAGGTTGTTATGGCAGCCCAAACTGTTTCCAGAACATGGTGATTGGTTGAGAGGCACTATGACACAGAGAATAAGGGCACAGCCTGTGAACTGACCACTTGGGTTGGAGTCCCCATCCTGTGCCACCTTTTCTCTATAAAGTGTATGTGATGATAACAGTAACAGTGGCCCTCTAGAGCTGCTATGACCTCTTCAGTAGTTGAATCAACACAGCGTTCCCGATTTTTATGCCAAGGGTTTCCTTATAAAAGGTCTCCTGTGCAAGCTCCATCTTAATTTACTGCCTCTCTGGCATTTTTCCATTTAACCATTTTCTAGCCTACCATTTCTCAAGTGGGGACTTCACTTGTATTCCTCAAGCCTTGCCTCAGTTTACCATATTTATATACCAGCATTGACTCTACTTCCTTTTTCCTCCCTGAGCTTTCTCTACTACTATAATTATTTGTGCTTAGAATCCCATCCAGTTACATGCAATCCTGTCATTGTTCTCTGTGGATTAGCTCCTTATCCCTGAGGGAGGGCCCTATGGTTTTTAGTTTACATCACTGTGCTGAGCGCACAATGGGAATGCACATAAAATATGAGGATAGTCAGTGAGTCTTGGGCAGATAAGGCTCTGCCCCCTGCATCCTCAAAAGCCAAGAAAGGAGAAAGTGGAGGTAGGATTCAAGAGCCTGTACCTTACTCCCTGGGGAGAACTCCAAGGAGAAGGCAAGTCTACAATCTGTCAATATAGATTTCAGGTGCAGACAGTCTTATAGCGTACTGGGCCACAGCATGATAAGACAACAGATTGCTTCCCAGAAGATAATCACTACATGTGGGGCATTTTTTAAAATTTATTTATTTTGAGAGAAAGCATGAACTGGAGAGGGGCAGAGAGAGAGAGGGAGAGAGAATTCCAAGCAGGCTCTGCTATGACAGTGTGGATCCCCACGTGGGGCTCCATCTCACAAACTGTAAGATCAGGACCTGAGCCAAAATCAAGAGCCAGATTCTTAACCGACTGAGCCACCAAGGTGCGTGTGGGGCATTCTTTTCTTTTATGTAACTTACTGCACCCTGCAGGAAACTGAATTTGGAGAATCAAAAGATCCATCTGAGCAGGCCACCAGGTCTCTCAGTTGTGTTCAGCACCACAAAGACATCATACAGTTTGGATCCTATAAGGGCTCTCCCTGGCATCACATGAAGTATGGCTGCGACCACCCCTGAAATGTGAGGACACAGCTTCTGGACTCCCAGTATACACACCTACCTTCCTTCCTTGGTTCCTAGAGTCAACTTCACAGATCACATATGTCTGTATCCTTCATCCCTGGCACATCCACCCTGAGTACATGTTGTGTTTCCTAGATAGGAGAGAGTCTATTATACCTGGGACTTTACAAGCTATGGGAAACAAACTTTCTGAGTCTAAGTTGTTCATTTGAAAGCATTTTCCTTAACAATGGGCATTTAAGGGTTAGCAGTGAAAAATGGGAATATTAGGAAAGAGTGTGTTCTGGAGCAAGTGTGAGTTTCTGGTTGAGTGACAAAGGTGAGATTACAACAATTCTTAGAAACGCTGTTTCAATTTCCTTACTTGCTACTTGGGGTGAAGAAAGAACCCATTAGAAGAATGAATAAATTTTTTTAACCTAAAGTAATAAGGAATGATTACACACGTACTTAAGGAAGTATCAACAATTTAATTCTGCATTGTCTTGGGAATGCTGGGAAGGAGAGTCATCTGAGGACTCCAGCCTTTTCAGGTTTGTAGCATTATGAACATGGTAACAATGGAAACCTCAAAGCAAGACTTTGAGCAAGAAGGGACCATCAAGATTGATGAGGTGATGAACATCAGTGGGGGTCTCCACCACTTTGTTCTACACAGTAGGTACGGATTTTTTACATTTTTTACAACCTTTTACATGTTGATCAGAAAAGAACTGACAACGTCCTTTCTGTATAGTCCAATACTAGGTTAATTCCCCAATTTCTATCTGAAAAGTACATGTGCTTCTTATTACAAATATATACTTTCCTCCTACTTAGGAAAATGGCAAATCCTTCTGCAGGTCTCAGAATCACATAATGCAAAAATTAATCATAGAGTTTTTGTTATAGCAATAATGGTAGTTATGATGAAAACCAGAACTGGGGGGCCAGAACTTCATTGCTAATTACTCAAGGTCCTTTCCAGTACATCATGATATGACATGTTCCTAAGTCTCAAACTCTACTATAGGAGACATATTTGTTCTCTTCTCCACCCCTCTCCTCTGCTTTCTTCCCCTCTTCTCTCTTCTCCTGACGGATGGCTCCCTCTATAGACAGTACTTGATCCTGTATCAGCCTTTGTTGTACATGGTGGTCAGTCTCTAGTATGTCCTGCAATAGCTCCCATCTCCTAGTATTCGTATCCTTGTGTAGTCTTCTCCCATATTGTACCAGAGTTCATCTACGCAACCAAGGGCATATGGCAGAAGTGAAGAAATGTCACTTCTGAGATTAGATTACTTTGAAACTGCAATATCTCCCTCCTCCTTCCCTCTCCTCCTCTTCTCCCTCTCTCTCTCTCTCTCTCTCTCTCTCTCTCTCTCTCTCTCTCTCTCTCTCTCTCTCTCTCTCTCATCACTCTCTCTGGGGGAAGCTAGCTGATACAACATGAGGACATCCAGGCAGCCCACAGAGAGACCCATGTCAATAGGAACCAAAACTGACAACCATCTTGGAAACAGGACTTCTGTCCAAATGACCACAGGCCCTGCTGATGGCTAGATTACAACTTCATAAGAGACTCAGTCAGAACCACTCAGCTAAGCCACTCCCAGATTCCTGACCCACAGACACCATGAAATAATAAATAGTTCATTGTGGTTTTTTTTTAATTTTTAACCTTTATTTATTATTAAGAGAGAGTGAGACAGAGCATGAGCAGAGAGAGAGGGAGACACAGACTCCAAAGGAGGCTCCAGGCTCTGACCTGTCAGCACAGAGCCCGATGCAGGGCTTGAACCCACAAACTATGAGACCATGATGAGCCAAAGTCGGACGCTTAACCACCTGAGCCACCCAGGCCCGCCAAATGTTCATTGTTTTAAACTGCCAAGTTTTGGACTAATGGTTACACAGCAATAGACAGCTAATACAGCTATACCCTTTGATAAAATGAACACCAAAGAGCCTGAGGAAATATCCATACCTATGCCAATAACTTCCACACACTTTTTCTCTGTACCAGTGCAAGTGAGAAGAACTGGGTCACAGGAAATGTCATACACATTGTAGCAGGCAGGACATTTAATTCCATTGGGTTTTGAGGACTTCTGAGGCACTAAGTGATGAAAGAAAATTTTCATTTTAAAGAAAGGAAAAAAAGGAGCAGAGAGCATTATTACCACCCACACAAGATCATGGTTATTTCAGGATTCCTGTACCCAAAATAAAAATTATTTAAAACTGGATAGCAAGGAGGGTGCAGGGGGTAGGTAAGTATTAAGTGGGAATATATAGCCAAAATACTCATAGAAATTTTCTTTATCCATTTCTTTCATGAGTTGACGCTCTGCCCTGGCTGAAGAAAAAATGATTAGAAAGTAAAAGATAATTTGTGGTTAAAAAAAATACGATTGAAGAATTTTATGGTTTGAGATTTCACACTTAAGTCTTTAATATATTTTTAGTTTATTTTTGTGTATGGTATAAAAAAAAAGTGGTCCAGTTTTGTTCTTTTGCATATAGCTGTCCAGTTTTCCAGCACATTTTTTTTTGGGAGACTGCCTTTTCCCCATTGTAAATTATTGCCTCCTTTGTCATAGATTAATTGACCATATAAGTGTGGACTTATTTTTTGGCTGTCTACTCTGTTCTGTTGATCTATGTGTCTGGTTTGTTTTTGTTTTTGTTTTTTGCCAGTACCATACTGTTTTGATCACTGCAGCTTTGTAGTGTATCTTGAAATCTGGGATTATGATACTTTCAGCTTTATTCTTTCTCAAGATTGCTTTGACTACTCAAAGTCTTTTGTGGTACTAATCTTAGTATTATTTGCTCTAGTTCTGTGAAAAATGATGTTGCATTTTTATAGGGATTGCATATCTGTAGGTTGCTTTGGGTAGTATGGACATTTTAACAATATTGGTTTCTTCCAGTCCCTGAGCAAACATATGAAATCATTTCTTTGACACCAGCTATAGAAACTTTTTTCTATATATGTCTCCTTAAGCAAAGGAAACAAAAGCAAAAATAAACTATTGGAACCTCACCAAAATAACAAGCTTTTGCACAACAAAGAAAACCATCAACAAAATAAACAGGCAACCTACTAAATGAGTGAAGATATTTAAAAATTATATATCCAATAAAGGGTTTATATTCAAAATACATAAAAAACCTACACAATTCAATACCAAAAAAATACACAAATAATGCAATAAAAAATGGTCAGGCATTTTTCCAAAAAAGATATATAGATGACCAGCAGATACATAAAAAGATGTTCAACATCACTAATCATCAGGAAAATGCAAATTAACACCCTAATGACCTTTATACCTGTGAGAATGGCTAAAGTATTGGTGAGGATGCAGAGAAAAAGGCATCTTCATGCAGTGTTGATAGGAATGTAAATTGGTAGAGCCACTGTGGAAAACAGTATGGAGGTTCCTCAAGAAATTAAAAATGGAATTACCATATGATCTAGTAATTTCATTACTACCTATTTACCCAAAGGAAATAAAAACACTGATTTGAAAAGATATATGCCCCTCCATGTTTACAGTAGCTTTATTTACAATAGCCAAGAAATAGAAGCAACCCAAGGGTTGTCATCCATGGACTAATGAATATATAAAGAAAATGTAATACACACACACACACACACACACACACACACACACACACACACGAGGATATTACTCAGCGATAAAAAAGAATGAGATCTTGCCATTTGGAAAAACCTGGATAGATATAGAGGGTAAATGCTAAGTGAAATAAGTCAGTTAGAGAAAGACAAATGCCGTATGATTTCACTCATATGTAGAATTTAAGAAACAAAATGAATAAACGTGAAACTAGAGACAGACAAATAGAATAAACTGGTGGTTGTCGGAAGATAGGTGGAATGGGTGAAATAGGTGATGGGAATTATGAGTACATTTATACGATGAGCATTGAGCAAAGTATAGAATTGTTGAACCATTATATTGTATACCTGAAACTAAAAAAACACTGAATGTTAATTGTACTTCAATTTAAAAAATACTGTTAAAGGAGGGAGGAATTAAATAGGCAAGGACAAATAACTTTTCAACTGGAATGGAAAAGCAAATAATTTATTTTTTTTAATTTTATTTTTTTTTAAACTTTATAGTTTATTGTCAGGTTGGTTTCCATATAACACCCAGTGCTCTTTCCCACAAGTGACCTCCACCAAGACCATCACCCCCCATTACCTTTCCCCCTTCCCCTTCCCCCCTCA
>CM053572.1:2039630-2076474 GCA_028646485.1 Cryptoprocta ferox
GCCAATTAATCTTTGACAAAGGGGGAAAGAGTATTCAATGGCAAAAAGATAGCGTCTTTAATAGGTGGTGCTGGGAGAACTGGACAGCAACATGCAGAAGAATGAAACTAGACCACTCTCTTACACCATACACAAAAATAAACTCAAAATGGATGAAGGGCCTGAACGTGAGACAGGAAACCATCAAAACCCTAGAGGAGAAAGCAGGAACCAACCTCTATGACCTCAACCGCAGCAATTTCCTACGTGACACATGCCCAAAGGCCAGGGAATCAAGAACCAAAATAAACTATTGGGACCTCATCAAGATAAAAAGCTTCTGCAAACTGCAAAGGAAACAATCGAAAAAACTAATGGGCAACCGACAGAGTGGGAAAAGATAGTTGCAAATGACATATCGGATAAAGGGCTAGTATCCAAAATCTACAAAGTAGTCACCAAACTCCACACCCGGAAAACAATCCAGTGAAGACATGGGCAGAATACATCAAGAGACACTTCTCCAAAGAGGACATCCAGATGGCCAACAAACACATGAATCGAAGCTCAGCATCACTCATCATCAGGGAAATACAAATCAAAACCACACTGAGATACCACCTCACGCCAGTCAGAGTGGCTAAAATGAACAACTTAAGAGACTATAGATGCTGGGGAGGATGTGGAGAAACGGGTACCCTCCTACACTGTTGGTGGGAAAGTAAACTGGTACAGCCACTCTGGAAAACAATGTGGAGGTTCCTCAAAAAACTATCCATAAAACTCCCCTATGACCCAGCAATAGCACTGCTGGGGATTTACCCAAGACATGATATTTCTATGGGATTCTTGCCAGAAATGTGGAACTTCAATCTTATGATGAGAAAACTTCAGGCAAGCTTAAATTGAAGGGCATTCTGAAAAATAACTGGACAGTAAAGGAAAAACTCCAGAACTGTCACAGATTGTAGGAGGCTGAGGAGACATCGCGATTAAATGCAAAGAGTTGGATCCTGTGGCAGAAAAAGGACATTAGTGAAAATCGGTGAAATGCAAAGGTCTATTACTTAACAATACTGTGTTAATGCTAACTTCCTAATTTCATTAATTGTAGCATGTTATGTAAGATGTAAACATGAGAGGAAGGTGGATGAGGGTAGTGCTAGAATTCTTTGTGCTGTTTTACAACCCTTTTTGGTAAGTCTAAAATTATCTCAAAATAAAAAAAACTAAAATAAATACATCAACAAGAATAAATATGGTGATGAGCTACTGCCAGATGGTAACTTTGCTCTTGATGCATTGTCAGCAAGCCTGGGAAATCAAGACCCACATTGGTTTATACACTTTTAAAAAAAATTTTATTATGGAAAACTCCATTCTTCCAAGTCCAGTTCAAGGCCCATTTTATTTACTAAACTTGTACTTCTGTGTATATTGGATTGAATAGCTTTCTTGTTCTTTGGGTATCTGATACAGAGTCAAAAACTCTGTCTTTCATTGTAGGTTCTCTGAGAAGAGATATTGGGGCTCTGTGGCTACATTCCATTCTGTGCAGGGCTATGAGACCAGCAGGAGCTATGAGGTCAGCAGGAGCACGAACAGCATTATATCTCTACCTGTGAGTTTAGGCAGGGGAGTCTATCAGGCTTCAGCAACTCCTCTGTATCCCTCTTTGGGCCCTGTGGACAATGTCACCGTGGGCCTGTGACCAGAGCCAGGACCATCACTGAAGAGCCAGATATTGGTCCTAGGGTTAACGCAGGGTATTACAGGAATGACTGGGCACCCCCTAAGTGTGCAGGTGGGGACAGTGACATGTCAGTCCCTAGAAGTGCAGGGCTGTAGGAAGAAAATGCCAATAAGGTGAAAGGGTCTGTTCCTCAGAAGCAAGCTGAGCGTATTAGGGAGGTCCTGGAAGCCCACACATTAAGGTGAACAGGTTTCAAATATAAGAAACTGGGAGGTGGTGCTGGACAGAAGCTGAAAGAAAGCCCAGCCCAGAGCATATCAGGACAGATTGGGCCAGCCAGTGAACCAGTGCTTTAATAATGGAGAAAAAAGTGGCTGTTACAGGGATTTGCCTGGAAGGCTGTGACTGCTATTTACTGAGCAGTTAGCAGGGAAAGGGTGAGGCATTTGACGGTGATAATTGGATCTCAGAGTAGCAGCCCCAGCAGAAGGAGGCTGGCAAAGGCTGCAGGGGTGAAAGAGACTTTGGAGCCTGTGTCCGGGGTCGTGGGCTCATTGGATATGGGTGTTGAGGAACTGCCGACAGCAGGGGTAGTCAAAGTGGCATTGGGAATGGCGGTTGAGGAGGCGTTGGCACTGTCTACACACTCAAACTTTCGGAAGATGACTCCTCCAACGGTCCGGTTCTGAACAGACAAGAACTGACAGTTCGAGTTACTGATGTTGGAACAGCCTTTCAGCACAAGCGTCTTAGACTCTGTGAATGCAGTAAGGAGACAGTAAGGACTTCACATCTCTTTTTGCCCTTCTTCCACAAGCCTCTCAGCAACCTGCAACCTGTTTTATTTTTATTTTTATTTTTTTTGCAGGTTTTCCATGAGCATTTAATACACAATTCAAGTATAGCTTCTTCTGCATCAAAACAAAATGGAATATTCTTTTTTTTTATGGATTAAAATTTTTCTTTTATTTATTTTTATTTATTTATTTATTTTTATTTTTATTTTTATTTTTTTAAACTTTATAGTTTATTGTCAGGTTGGTTTCCATATAACACCCAGTGCTCTTCCCCACAAGTGCCCCCCTCCATGACCATCACCCCCCTTCTCCTTTCCTCCTCCATCTTCAGCCCTCAGTTTGTTTTCAGTATTCAAGAATCTCTCATGATTCTGCAACCTGTTTTAGATCTAAAACAGGAGTTTGGAGGAAGGACATAGGATCAAGAACACCAAATGGAGGGGTGCCTGTTAAGCATCTGACTCTTGATTTTGGTTAATGTGATAATCTCGCATTTTGTGAGTTCCAGCCCCACATGGGGCTCTCCACTGACATCACAGAGCCTGCTTCAGATCCTTTCTCCCTCTCTCTTTGCCTCTCCCCTGATCTCTCTCTCTCTCCCTTTCTCTCTCTCTCTCAAAATAAATGAACATTTTTAAAAAAGAATACCAAATGGTAATGGCAGAGGGACCACAGAAGTCAGAACCCAGACCCTCACCTAACTCCAGAAGAAACTGAAGCTCCAGAAGGTGGATGCAAGCCTGAGATCGCAGAAATGGGCCTGGGACTCAAATATCAAGTGTTTTCCTGAGGAGCTGGCAGGTGACAAAATCCAGTGATGGGCTCAAACATCCTGAAGCCCTCTGCTCTTGATCTAAGAAGGACTTCTCCCAGGCTCCCCTCCTCCAGGTTCTGCTTTCCATTCCCACTTTTCTCTCGACCTGAGTTCTCTCTGCCTGAGTTTTTCTAAGAAAACTGGAGGTTATCTTAATTTTAAATCAGCTGGAGGTGATCTTAATTCTAAATCTGAATTATATTGTATTTAACCCTGTTAAAGGTGCAGGTCCTAGGAAAAGGACAAGGGAACTTGCAAAGAAGATGTGGTTGTGATTGCAGCTACCATTATTGAGCTCATAGTATGTGCCAGTATTGCTCTAATGGCTACAACTTAAACAACCCTTGGGGACAGGCAGTTCACAGGGGAGGAAAGAACTGGAGGAGGTGACTAGCTAGTTAGAAGAAGGGCTACAAACTTGCTTTGAGAAGGAAGGAAAAATCTCCAAATCCCTTTGAAGAAAACAATAAATTATTTTTTATAGAAAATAGCAGCACTGGTGATTGAATTAGAGTGAGCTACAAAAATGTGTTGGTTGGCACATATTGGGGGGGAAAGTGGGCAAAAATAAACAAACAGATGAAAAAAAAACCCTACATGTATGATGGCTTTGATCTGTCTGGCTTTCCAATCAAGTCAAACACTATGGATTTAAAAAAGAAAAATCCATCCTTGGCACCAGAAGATACCTGGGAACAAGCTGAGTGGAAAGAGAAAGTCTTTCTGATGTTATTGTTATTCTAAGACATAGTTTAGATTTAAACATCAGAGCTATGTAGACATCCTAGAGATTTTAATTTTTTTTGAAAATCATTAAACACATATCACTAAGTGAAAGAAATCAATGTGAAAAGGCTATATACTATATGATTCCAAATATATGATATTCTGATTAAAGCAAAGTTATGGGGAGAGTACAAAGATCATAGATTGCCAAGGGTAAGAGATTAATTGAGGATTTTTAGGGCAGTGAAACTACTCTGGTAGATACGTGTAGATACACTTGTCAAAACCTGTGGAATATGCAGTACAAACAGTGGACCCTAATGTAAACCTTGGACTCTGGGTAATAATGATATGTCAGTGTAGGTTCATAGATTACAACAAATGTTCCATTTTGGTGCAGAATATTGATAGTAGGGGGAGGCTGTGTATGTGTGGGGACAGGGGTATGTGAAAATCTACCTTCCTCTCAGTTTTTCTGTGAACCTAAAGCTGTTCTAAAAAATGTGTATTTTTTAAAAAAGTAAAAAGAGGTTCAAGATACTTGTGATGTTTGACCCCACAGAAAGACCTGCAATTACATGTAAACATGAATTTCTAATACTATAATTGCCATTAGCAAAAGTTGAAATTAAACTGTACTTGGGTGTTGGTGTTCTTAAATTATTACTATTCTGGGCCATATTGTGACAGAGTCTCACTGGCTTTTCTAGTTTTAGCTTCATGTCTCTTCCTTTCCTTTTGGGCCACCACTAGACACCATTAGAATGCATTTCCACCCTCCAATGCAGTTTTGGTTCCAGCCAACAGAATCTGAGAGAGTGATGAATCCACTTCCACTCCTTGCCTAAAATAACCTGTCAGCTTGGGTGTATGGGTGGCTCAGTTGGTTCATGAGTTTAAGTCCCCCATGGGGCTCTTTGCTGTCAGCAGGGGGCCCACTTTGGATCCCCTGTCTCCCTCTCTTTGCCCCCCTCTCTCAAAAATAAATAAACATTTTAAAAAAGATTTTCCTGCCTTCCTCCACTCCTTCTCTTTCCCCCACCTATTTGTGAGATGCAAAGAATATAGCAAGCAGCTACCAAGTCCTGGGTAGGTGGGAACCAGAGCCTCGAGATGGAAGGAACACTAGCCCCAGGACTCTGCAATCAACTGCCATATGAGCAAAAAATAAACATCTGTTACATTGAGCCAGAGAATTTAGAGGTTGCTTTTTAACAGTAATGAACATAACCTAACTAATAAATATATTATTCTTTAAATACTTAGGTATAATATCTGCTTGAATTGTAAAGAATAATAAACGTATTAGCTGTGTATTTTATAATGATTAACTTGTGGGGCTCCTGGGTGGCTCAGTCAGTTAAGCCTCAGACTCTTGGTTTCAGCTCAGGTCATGATCTCACAGTTTCTGAGTTCAAGTGCCACATCAGGCTGTCTGCTGACAGCACAGAACCTGCTTGGAATTCTCTCTCTCTCTCTCTCTCTCTCTCTGTCCCTCCCTTACTCTCTCCCTCTCTAAACAAATAAATAAACAAATAAATAAATAAAGGTTAACTTGTATTTCCTAATGGTTAATATCAAATTACTTTTGTAGAAAAGAACAATTTGTTGGCAATTAAATCCCAATCTGACTCTTTCAGTCAGGTGATCCAAGTTGTCATAAGCCGACACTTCTCAGTGACAAGTAGAGAAAAAAGTGTAAGTATTAAGAGGAAATAAAAGTCAAACACGCACCTCCACAGAACAATCCAACCTAGTAAAGCAATAAATGCCAGGAGTGACGTTATGCACTTAAACAGGCCTGGCTTGATTATAAGCCACAGTAGAACAAGGTTCAAGAGGTGGACAGCCCAGAAGGAATGGTTCTGGACTAAGGAGACAGAAATAGCAACCAGCTCAAGCCTACATAAACAGCCTCACTATCTCAAAGACATTCTGACCTTGTTTTTTTTTATCCTACTAACCTCTCCCAGCCTTCTTTTGTTAAACCAGAACTTATTACCCAAGACTTGATGTGTTTTCAACTCAAGTCCCATAAAAGGCAATTTAAACCCTAAGACATACCAGTCTTAAATTCTGCAACTAGATTGACACACCGTTCTTCTTTATAACATTTCCTGGATTTCACAACACAGGAACTTTCATTAGATCCATAACATGCAGGACACTCTGTGTTGTTGGACACATCTTCCAGTGGAGGATCTGGAAATAATAAGAGTAATTTAGAACAGTGTTATAACACAGAACATGGCAGTGCCTTTGTACTGAAGGAGACAAGCAAGAAAGTATGCTGGCCAAAGGGATCTCGAGAATGGGCAATTGCATAAAGACACTAGTAATCCCAACCAAATAGTTACATATCCCACCAAAACATTTATAGCACACAACCCCACACACTTGCCCTTACAAAGGGCATTCAGTTGTGAAGAACTGTGGTCAGTGGGTGTGTTGGGCTGAGAAGGAAGGTAAGAATTTTATCTAAAACCGACCAATGACAACATTAGCCAGCTATACTGAACATGCTAATAAGTGTATAGCTATTACTAAATCTTTATCTGAATAAGGGTGTCTGGGTGGCTCAGTCAGTTAAGCATCTAACTGTGGCTCAGGTCATGATCTCACAGTGAGTTTGAATCCTGTGTTGGGTTCTGTACTGACACCTCAGAGTCTGAGGTCTGCTTCAGATTCTGTGTCTCCCTCTCTCTCTGCACTCCCCCACTCATGCTCTGCCTCTCTCTCTCTCTCTCTCTCTCTCTCTCTCAAAAATGAATAAACCTTTAAATAAATAAGTCTTTCTCTGAATAAATGAACACATGCCATTATTTAACAAAATTCTACTGAGACCCAGTTCTGCTATTAATGACCTGTACTAGAACTATGGCCAATTAACCCTGCCTTATTGGACATGTTTTTTCTCTTTGGTGGGGGAGAGGGAGGGGGCACCTGGGCGGCTCAGTCAGTTAAGCACCCTATTCTTGATTTCAGTTTAGGTTCAAGATCTCACGGTTCATGAATTCAAGCCCCATGTTGTGCTCTGCGCTGACAGCAAGGAGCCTGCTTGGGATTTTCTCTCTCTCTCCCTCTGTCCCTCTCCTGCTCCTCCTCTCTCAAAAATAAAAAAAATGCTAGAGAGAGAGAGAAAGAGGAGGGGGAGAGTGAGCTTTGGTATAGACCAACAGTTCTCAAATTATGGTCCAAGAAATCGTGAGAATCCCCAAGAACCTTTCAGGGAGTCCACAAGGTCAAAACCATTTTCATGACAATACTAAGATGTTCATTGCCTCTTTTACTCTCTTTCTCTCATGAATGTACAGTGGAGTTCTTGAAATGCTACCTGACATGAACATGAGAGATTGCAGCAGATTAAATGCACAAGCAAATCTAAGAACCCAGTTGTTTACTGTTAAGCCCAAAACCAAAGAGGTTTGGTTTTCTTACTAAATATTATGTTTTGGTTTGGAAGATATGCTTTTTTCTATTTAAAATGTTATTAATGCTAGCATGTGGGTTTATTATTTTTTAATGAGCTCCATAAAGATTTAAAATTTTTATTTTGGAAATTCTTTTAATTTTTAAATTTTCCAATACAGTAAATACTGATCATATGATTCACAAAAATCAAAGTTCTCTGGAGTTTGCAATGATTTTTAAGACCTACAGTCTTAAAATAGGGCCTGAGACCACAAAATTTGAGAACTACTAATAACCACCTAATTCCATACAACTTGGAGTTCTGTGATTTCTGTCTGTACTTAGAAAAGAGGAAAGCAAGAAAGTAGTGGTGGTTTTCCCACGTAATTGTTGTAAGTCAGGTATTGATATTGCCCAGATATTTACTGAAGCTCTTGGACTTCAGATGTCCCCCCAGAGGGTGAGGACCAGAGGTGGCAAAGGAAGAACAGTGTCAGGTGGACACAGGGAGGATGGCACATTGCCAGCACCCACCCAGAGCATCACTGGTGTCGTTGCACTCCTTCCCTTGGCAACACTGACTTGTAAAATGGAAGCGCTCTTCATCAGACACGTGGACAGTGAAAGCTTCAACCATGTCTCTCCCTTCCCTGCAGTTCTCTGCAGAGCAGGCCTTATCCTGGTATAATGCAATGGCTGCCACTGCACAAAGACAAACACAGAATGTCATCCTTGGTGCTGAAGCTTCAGAGAGGGCAGGGACCCTGAATAGTGACTGCTTCAAGCAAGAGTAGAAAACATATCCTCAGTTCAATGTGATTTCAGAGACACTAGGGAGAGTTTCCTGCAAAAAGAAAAATCTTTCCCCATGAAGTAGTTCCTTCCTTTAGCAGGAGACTAGCAGAGATGTAGGCTAAACTTCAGGTCAAAGACTGATGAGGAGCTTGAAAATGGTGGTTCAGGTCAATATTCCAGAGTGCACTTATCAATCTTAGCCTCTTGAAAAATAGCCAAGCAGACATGATGGTCCTATATGCAATCTGATGTTAAACCTGAATACAGTCAAGCTTCTAGATCAGAGCTATCTATCTGATATGGTAGTCAGCAGCTATATGTGGCTATTTAAAATTCAGCTCCTCAGTCATATAACCACACTTCAAGTGACCAATAGCCATATGAGGCTATTTATAGGATTGCATTGATGTAAACATTTCCATTATTGAAGAAAGTTATACTGAGAAGCGTGGGTCCAATTTTAGGAAAATATCAGGAATAGGGGAAGAAAGAAATGACATCACAAAGAAGCAATTAACCAAAGCCAGAATATGAGATAAAGACAGAACTATAGGACATATGGTCCAGTTTCTCCAACAAATCAATGGAATTGAACAACAACAACAAAATGATGATACCTGTTACAAAACAAATTGGACATAATAGATCTAACAGCAAAATACAGTGTGGGGATTTTGTTTATAAACAAATTATAATACATTAACACAACATCTGAAACAATTGAGACATTTTTAAGATGACCTGGTTATTAGAAGAAATTAAAGAATTCCAGGTAATTTTCGTAGGCATATAATGGTATGGTAGTTATGTAAAAAGAAAAAAAGTCCTTATCAGAGATGAATAGTGAAGTATTTTTAGGTGAAATTACATGATATCTAAGTTTGTTTTAAAATAGTATTGCAGGGGTGCCTGGGTGGCCCAGTTGGTTAAGCATCCAACTTTGGCTCAGGTCATGATCTTACAGTTCATGAGTTCGAGCCCCACATCGGGGTCTGTGCTGACAGCTCGGAGCCTACTTGGGATTCTCTCTCTGTCCCCCTCTCTCTCTGCCCCTCCCCCACTTGTGCTTGCTCTCGCTCTCTCGCTCTCTCTCTCTCTCAAAATAAACTTTAAAAATAAAAAATAAAAAAAAAGAAATTTCAAAAAATAGAATATTATTGCAAACAAAGGCAAAAGACTGATTATAGATGCAGGATAGTAGTTACATGGCAATGCATTATACTCTTCTTCCTGCTTTTGTGCACATTTGAAAATGCCCATAATAAAAAGTTAAAAAGAAATCTAAGTGCTCTGAGAGAGAAGTAACAATCGTGCCAGCACAACACCCTGGGAGGTAGTATGAGTGAAAGTACGCTGGATCTGGAACAGGAATGAACACTAAGAGAGAGAAGAGGGGGACAGAAAGATTGAAGATGCAAGCAACCAGAGCAAATTGCCTTCTTTTCAATTTACTAAGACCTGCCCCAGCTCCTCATATCCACTAATAGAGGTCCAGAATAAGGTTTCAGTCAAGGGCAGAAATTCAAAAAGGCACAAGGGCTTGTATGTTTGCTCTTGCATTCTCATCTGACTTCTTCATTTTGCTTCTTCAGGAAGGCATCTTCATGACCCCATCTCTCTCTTTGCACAGCTGGGCCCTTCCTTAGCCTTCCTTTCTTCCCTTGCCACCCTCTCCAGTTCCTGCCCCATGCAAATCCCAGAAATGGGGGTTATAGCATTCCAGACTCACCTAGAGAAGAGTTGGCCAAGAAACTGGTACAGCTGACATTGGCACCTGAGGGACACTCAGTGATGCTGCTGTTGACACAGGAGTTTGTCAATGAATTACACTGCACACAACTCAGGGATTCTGGGGAGACAAGATGTCCAGCATTGTCAACATTCAGGAGACACTTACAGAGTGTACTCCGGACAAATCACCACATCCAACTCAAGGTAAAGGAATAACTAGATGGCATCCCTTCCCTCCGGCATCCCCCAAACTTGAGGCTGTGAGATGGACCCACCCCTATTAGTTTCTTTCCACTGTCCACTGTTTCCCAGTAGGAAGACCCACAACACAGAGCAGCTCCATTGACAGCAGTGTGCACAGAAGGGTCTCCCATTATCCACTGACCACATCTTGCCATGAGAGGCCACATGAGAGAACCCCAGAGCAACAAGAGTGAGAAGACTTTGATGAGGTTTGAAAAGAGGTCTTCATTCCCAAAGGGTGTCATTGTTTTTCCTCACCTACAGCTGTTACCACAAGTGCTGCGATGATACAGGTAAGGAGGATGCCCTTCATGGTGCAGATTTGGTGTCTCCCAAGGACAAGGACTGTGGCTGCACAACTGTAAGCCTGAAGAAACACAAAGATGGTAGTCTGGGGTCTTGGAACATCCCCTAGTTGTAGTCATATTTTGACAAGTCCAGCACACAGCCCATCCTTGTGAAGAAAGAATCAGCATAGTCAGCTGGTAGCACAGAGCTGTGGTGCAGTTTCTATGCTGTCCTTTTATCTGCATCAGTCTGGATTTCCCCAATCCTGGATGCCTGCAGAAGCATCTACACACAGTTACAAAACATAGACTGTACATTTCCTACAGAGCCACTTCAGGGCAAGATGATTATTTCCAACCCCACTGGGAATAGGATCCAAGAAGAAAGCTGGGGTTTCCTGTCTCATAGCATAATGTAATCCTCTAGCTAGCATCTGACCTCATACATATAATTCAGGGGCTCATTGCTGTGATAACCACCCCAATAGACAGACACCTATTGAACACTGACTCTATTCTGAGCACTCTATATTCTTTCATTCACGTAATGCCTCTACCCTTGCAGACAGGTACTATTATTAGCATCTCCCTCATTTCATAGAAAAAATCAAGTCCCAGAGAGATTAAATAAATCACTCAAAGTCAAGGTCACATTCCTGGGAGGTGATAGAGCTGGGGTTGGCTCAGGTTCCTAATCACCACCCACACTGACTCTAACACATGTGGGTCCTGGAGACCCAGGCCTGAACACAACCAGCCTACAGGACTGAACCAGAGGCTCCAGCATGCCAGTCTTTCTGTATCCACCAATCATCTGATAGCTACGGTTTCTCTGTATTCATTAGGACCCTGAATCAGAGCTCCCAGAATTTCATCTTGCCCATGTATCATAGGAGCAAGGAGGGGAGTATCTGGCTCTGCACTCCTTCCTGATTGTTAGCTCATTTATCCTATAAACAGTAGCCACAAACTGCATGTGGCTACTTAAATTTAGATTCATTGAAGGAATGAAAGAAAAAAAACAAACATTCTGTTTCTCAGAACATTTCTCACCTGGCTTATTGGCCAACTTTGGAACACTTCCTTCATTACGGAAAGTCCCAGCATGTAATGTGGCACTCAGCAGGTGGGAAACTTATAGACAGAGAGATAATGAATGCTCCCCAAATTCACCCAGCTTGTTAGGACAAAATTGGGACTTCATTCTGAATCTTTCTAGCTCTAAAGCTGAGTTGCACCATGATAGGGAGAACTGACCTTCACCTGGGAGCTGCAGCCTGCCTCCCACCTTTCACCTCTCCACACCACACACACGTACACTACACACACACCACTGCAACTATGATACTTTAGTTGAATTATTAGGGGTTGGTGAAAAGGAAGAGAAGCTAGTTCAACCAGGGCAGGCAGATGAGCCCATCTATTATCTAATGGCCACATAATGTACAAAACCAAGGAGAAAAATTAAGTAAGTCTGGTTTGGAGCTTGTGGCAGATGTTCTCTTCATTGCACCCTGCATGTCCCCATGCCCAATCACCCCTCCAGGCCCCAGGAACCCCAGTAGGGAGAGAGGCTCATGGGGGTGAGCCTCCTGGGAAGGGCTTTCACAAGCCTTTTGAGTGTGGAGGAGGAGGGAAAGGGAGGGAAAGATGTGAGTGTAAAATGGCCATAGCAGCCATGTCTGTACATAAATCGCTCCTCCTTGTGGCATAAACATGATGATTAGTCTCATTTTCAGGGGGAAATAAAGGAGGCCCAGAAAGATCAGGATCCAGTCCAGGGACACGTGGCAGAGAGTCAGAGCCTGGAAGTGGTGAGAACTTGGGCCCTGCTTGCCACCTCTGAAGAGAGAAACCAGTGAGGTGGAGGTTGAGGCAGGGGGCCTCATTTGGAAAATGAGAACATGTAGCATCTGAAAAATCCCTTTGCAAAGTACTTCCTTCCACTCATTCTATCACTGGATATTTTCAATAGCTTGAGAGGGTCCTACTACAATTGCTTTCATTTTATACCTAGGCAAGCAGAGGTCATAGCAGGTATGAAAAGGACACAGCACCACACTGAGAGCAAACCCCACAATGCACATATCTCTCCTCTCCAGGCTTCCCTCTCAAGTGTCGCTAAAGGAGCCAGAGCCATGAGAATGCCCGGGATCCCAGCAACCCCCACAATGCCCTTCCCTTGATTTCAGCTCCTCCCAAGATGGGCCCCCACCACAGTTTGGCCTCAGCCCCTCACCTTCAGAATCTGGCCTGGAGACTGCCCTGCAGAAGGTGAATCCCAGCAGAGGATTAGAGCAGGTGTGTGAAGGGCCTTATATAGCAGGTGACTACACAATCAGAAAGCACAGCTGCCTGCAGGGAGGGGCTTCTGGATCAGGCTGGACTCTGCCCAGCCACAGGGCCACAGGCAGCTTAATCCTTTGGTAGCTGTGCAGTTGGTCAACTCTCTGAGGCCTCCAGAATTTGGGTGCAACTTTGGTTAAGGCCTGCCTTTGGCAAAACATGCAAGAGAGTAAGGTGTGTCTTAGGCTGTGGCCCACTGAATGGATTCCAGTATCTGTTAATAAATAACAAGCATCACATTATATCAGCCTGATAAAACAGTCACCTTGATTAGCCCATTTACAGATGAGGAAACCAAGGCACAGAAGAGAAAGATAAAAGACTTTCCCAAGGTCACACAGCTCGGGCAGAGTCAGAAATCAGAATCAGGCCACATAGGGTCCATGCAGCTCAGGAAAGGGGCCTCACTAAGACCCAGGGTCCTTTAGCCAAGATGAGGGCAAACCCACTGTGTAACCTCACAGGGTAGAGGGGTCACAAAACACTTGCTTGCAGCATGTCCTACACACCTGTGTGAGGGGCCCACAAGCATTGCTGTTGCCACCACCAAAACTCCAGTTCATCCGGCCTCACCATCGGAGAAGCCACTATTGATAAGAACCTGGGTCAGCACCTTCCAGCAGGCTCACATTGTGCCATCGGTGCTCCTGGCATTCAGTGCAAACTGGAGTTACCTGCCTTTTTATTCTTTCTGCTGTCTCTGCCACCTCAGACACATACACATGCACACTCAGGCTCCCATTGGCATACGTACAAACTCAGACATATATTCACACACATCATAAATCACAGGCATGCACACACACACACAAAGGCGTGCACATCCATACACACACACACCACCACCACCACCACCACCACACATCACACCAACATCCCCAGCCTGCAGTTAAACTTGGAGTTCCCTCTTCTTGAAAATATCTATTTGTTTAAAAAAAAGATTTTAGGGGCGCCTGGGTGGCTCAGTTGGTTGGGCGTCCGACTTCAGCTCAGGTCATGATCTCACGGTTCGTGGGTTCAAGCCCCGCGTCGAGCTCTGTGCTGACAGCTCAGAGCCTGGAGCCTGCTTCAGATTCTGTGTCTCCCTCTCTCTGACCCTCCCCTGCTCACACTCTCAAAAATAAATAAAACATTTAAAAATTTAAAAAAAAATAAAAAAGGTTTTATTTACTTATTTATTTTTAGAGAAAGAGAGAGAGAGCATGAGCCAGGGAGGAGCAGAAAGAGAGAGAGAGAGACAGGGGATCCCAAGCCCCAACATAAGGCTCCATCTTGAGATGTGGGGCTCGATCTCACGAACCATCAGAGCTAAAATCAAGAGTCAGATACTTAACTGACTGAGAACCCAGATGCCCTGAAAATACCTCTAATCCATTTGACCTACTCTGTCACTCAGCTTTCCTCCTTTTCCCAAGTTCATGCATTCATTCAACAAACATCTTTTTTTGCACTATGCATCAGGTCTGCTCCAGGAATTTGGGAGGTATCTGAGCAAAGACACAGAGACTGCTCTCCTAGAGTGTTGTCTTGAGTGTGAGGCAGAAAACATAAATAAAGTGATAACTAAGCAAATTACAAGGTAGATTAGAATGTGGTAACTGCTCTGACAAAAAGACAGAGAAAAGCAAAAACAAAGGTGAAGGACCAAGTATGCTGGGGGACATGGGATTCAATTTTAAATAGGGAAGTCTGCATTGGTCTCAAGGAGAAGGTGAAATTTGGATCATTTTTATAAGCAGAGCCTCTGGCCATCCCTTGTTTTCTCTTGTTCTCTCTTTCTGCCCTCAGGATGGCTACAACAGCATTTTCCTAAACAAAGGCAAGTCCCTCCATAACAGAATTTGTTATGTCTTCACTCCAGCCACCTGGACAGCCCAGTGGGAGAGGTGGTAGCAGGAGAAGCCAATGGGATGTGGGTGAAAGAAAAATCCTATGCACTGGACTTTCCCCAACCAAAGATAGAGGACTTGAAAGGCAAAATAACAGCCCCAAGGGCCACTCTGGTAACATACTGAGAACTGACAGGAAGAATCAGGTTATTCTACATTAATCCTTTTCAGAAGCATCAGATGCCCAAGCAAATGGGCCAAAGGCAACCAGGAAGGTCTGGATCTGAATCCAGTCTTTGCCTCTCTTGCTACATAAGTTACTTATTAATCGTCTCACAGGGCCTGAGTTCCCCATCTATAAAATGGGAATATCAGACCCTGAAGAAATGCTTGCTGGTTATTTATTTCCTCCTGGCTTCCTCACCCCATCTTACTGTGTTTTTTCTAATGTCATGTAACAATAATGGCATGGGAGATGGGAATTGATCTTGTGTGATGTAGTTGCAGCCCTGGAGCTCGGCTGTATACAGCTACTCAGCAGTCCTGGATTTGCCCTACCCAATATCTAGAGAGTATGTGTAGATGGGTATCATAAACCTCCTTGACAGAAGAGGAGGCTGATCCCCAGAGAGGCCTCTCCTTTAGGCCTTCAGACCCCTGGGCCAACATTCTTTCCACTCCAACATGACTCATGTGGGGCTAGCCCCTGTCCCCGGGGTTGGGAACATTGACCCATCTTCCCTCCTCCCTGTTCTTTTCTGTAATCAGCATGGGATTATCAGAACTAGAAAGCTGGAATCAGTCACCAAACATTATAAAAATGACCCCTAAAGCAGACCCTCCTTCTGACTAGCCAACAAGTCCAGGGACCCAAGAGAAGCAAGGCCTCAACACATAGTCTAACTTTTGCTCCTAAACTAAGGACACTGGGCATGCCTCATGCACCCTGGCTCTGTTATCACCTTAAAAGAGAACAAAGTTGGCTGTCCTCATGACCATTCAGCAGGGGTAATCTAAAAGTAACCCAGATATTGGAAAGTCTCTCTGGGGTGTTAACCTGAAACCCATGTGGGAAATGGGCTTCCTAAACCATCAACAAATCTTGGCGATGAGTTCTTGGAGAAGTGTACTCCATTTCCCATTTTAGAATAAATATGCAGAGGTGAGCAGGGTCAGGGCAGGACATCCAGAGCAGATATTCCAATAGGGATCCAAGCCAAAAACTCAGTTAAGTGTCCAAATTGAGAACCTTCACCCATGTTCCACCTGCTTTCCATCTGTGTTTGCTTCAGAGAGCTTTCATTACCTGGCTTATTCCTCCAGGTTGGAAATGTTAAAACGAGTTAAAATCATTAAATTACTGTTCCAGGTATTCCTGACCTGCAGACACCACTCAGGGAAAATGGGCATGCTCTGAGAGATAAGTCTCCCCAATAGTCCATCCCTGTGCAAGATAACAATCCCTGAGTCTTGGGTTCCCCGTCTGTCAAATGGAAAAAGCAATGCCACCTACTTCTTAAGAGTTCTTCTGAGGCTTAAAGGAGATCACTCAGGCCGACATTTGGTATGTACCTATAATGTTGAAAGGTCTCCAAAAATTATGGTTCCCACTGCCGTCACTTTTTGAGCTTATACCAGTGACATCATAGCATGGGAGAATACACAAAGCCACACAGAGCAGGGGCTAAGGTGAAGCCTGACCTCAGAGTGCCACCTACCACCTGCCACCTACCAATTGACTGAGCTTAAACAGTTCGTTACTCATTCTCTGAGTCTTGGTTTCTTCACCTGAAAGAAAGGGACATCCATAATACCCAACTTGTCATAAAGATTAAGAGGAAAGCCATGATGCTTTTTGCACGATGCATATACTATAATAAATCTAGCCCAAGAAAATGTGCCCATTATTATCATTAACTCAGTTACTCAAAGTTTACTTGGGCTTCCTTTGTGGCAGACAACCTGTCTAGCACTAAATTAATAATTATCTCATGAAATTTTCGACATGACCATTTCCCTATAAACCTCTGGCTCTAAATACAAGGCATATTTGAAGAATTGTTGCATCCGACATTATATAAAACCAGTTTGTTTGCATGATCTACTATTGTGGACCTCCACTGGACTGATGAGGAAAACAAAGCCCAACAGACAGACCAGGCTTGACACCTGGCTACACCAGTTATTAGCTCTGTAACCTTGTTAAGAATACTCAGCATCTACATCAAAACAAAAGGAGAGAAATGCCTATTTCACACAGATGCTGACTCACACAGTGGCTGACACGCAAAAAGCACTGAATTAATATGGCTGCTCCTTTCCCCCAATCCTTTCTCTGACAATTAAGACCTACATGTACTCATTTATTCAAAAAATATGTGTTAGTGCCTTTATGCCAAGCACTGGGTAGTGGGAATACAAATACAATAATGAAACGGATGAGTTCCTTGCCCTCCCTAAGATTTAAGCTGATGACAACAATTACTAACAAACAAGGAAGCATTTTTTAAATACAAGTAAACAGACAAGTAAACATAATTGAAAATGGAAGACTTGAGATGGAAACAAAATGGTAGCTGAGATAGGAAAGAATGGGGTTAAGGCTGGGAGACCTCTCTGATAAATGAGAAGGAAGCAGTCAGGGGAAGGAAGATGGCTCCCAGAAGAGGACAAAAAGCATGAGCAAAAAAGACTCGTTGGTGAAGAAGAACATGCCTTGCTTAAAGGACTGAGCAAAGGAATACCAGTTTATGGAAGAATCATAAAGTCAGTATTCACACCCTCCTAAGCTCATTTCAATATTTTATGTTGGTTCTTCTCACAAGAAGTTTAGATTAGGTGCAAAGAGTACTAGGCTTGTTGGCAGGAGATACGTGTTCAAACTTACTTTTGCAATTTACTAGCGATTGTGTTAACTTTTCTCCATGAATCACAATTTCCTTATCTATAAGATGGCAAAAAGTAATAACTACCAAGAAGAAAATGCATGGCGACCTCCTGCCTCTCACCTATAAAACATAAAGGGAAATAATTCTCCACTGGCTACATCATTTCTAACAAATGAGGTAGGTGATCCAGACTAACCAATATCCCTTAAACATCATGCCAAGGTTATTGCATCCATGTGGAGCAGAGTTAAAGTCATGTTGACAGGAAGGTGCATTTTCTCGATATAACACTGAATTACCTTGTATTGGGAAAAATATTAACACCTACTTTTGCCCTCTGACTAATGAATGAGGTAAATTTCAGGCATTTCCACGATTGAGGGGTCTGAACTGGATCTGTTTACCAACGTTCTACTCTTAAGAACCAGAAACCCTGGATGGAAAATGGCCTCCATTAGCAGCTACTCAGAGCCCAAAGTGATGGTGACTGGGGAGACTCCTGAAAGAAACAAAGGATCAGGTGGTTCATGTCCCTTGGTATGCAGTGGAGTTGAATTTACCTGGGAAATGGGAAGTGGGGAGAGCATATACAAGAGTGGAAGTTTCATTAAAAGAGACAGAGGGCTGGAAATTGTGGAGAAGTGAGGAAAGATAGACACAGAAGAAAGAAGGATCATTCAGGACCTTCCTTCCCTTCTTCTGTTCCTCTGTGAGGCCCAGCACAAAAGTGAGGTGACTCGGGATCTTTCTGGATGTAGCTGTCTGCTGCATCTCACCAATCTGTCACTGAATGCTCCTCCACCAACAGGCAACACCGGCCAATTCATTAAGGTGTAATAAATAGTTTCAAATCACTCTGATGGTGATGGTGATGACAAATGGTAGTGCTGTTTTTTGGCATGTGTTTTTTCTTTTACTATCCTTTCTTTTCAAAATAAAATCTAGAAACCCTATGGAAGTTCCAGATGTTTGCTTGGGAGTCCCTATGGCATGCACCTCATTCTTTTGTTCAGTCTGTTCTAAAGACAGCAGCTAGAACGGAGAAGAGTTAAGAAAGACTGTCAGGACTAAAGGAAGAAAAAAAAAAAAAACAAGTACAAAGACAGCTGAAAACAGCAAGTCATGAGACTATCTCCTGTAGCTTGCTTCCAAGGGTGTGTCTATTGACTCATGGGTATAAGGACAGGCTTCCCACGTCTTTGTGATTCATTCAACTGGAATGTTCATTTAGGAATATAATGTCATTTCAGACATATTAAATGAATTATTAAAGGATGAAACTCTGAAAAGTCTATATTGATATTGGTTACAATAATAATGTTTGGAACATAGAGCTGGTTTCTTTTTCTGGTACTCATGGGCTGTGTGACTTTGACCCATAGCCTCCCCGCCTTTTGTACCCCAGGAAAGTACTATAAGTACAGAATTCAGTCTACTTTCAAGCGTATTATTCTAACAGAGCTAACTACTCTGGGGCTTCAGATCCCAGAGTTCAAGTCTTTTTTTCTGAATCCAAATGCAGTCATTAAGATTAGGAAGATGGGAAGAGTTATGATGGTAGAGTAGGAGGAAGATCCTATGCTTGCCTTGTAACTTGAACACAGCTTGATAAATATCAAATCATTCTGAACACCTAACAAATCAGTCTGAAGACTGAGAGACCAGCCTCCACAACCAGAAGGAGAAGAGAGGCTATATTGTGGAAGCTTAGGAGGTGTGGAGATGTGATTTTGGGGAGAAGAAGTTTGTGGCTGCTGTGGAGGGGGGGGATCCCTGATCATGAACAGAGGAAAAGAGAGACAGAGGGTGGAGAGAGAGAGAGAGAGAAATGCACAGGGGATTGCATGGGGAAAACACTTTCCCAAAATCATTGTCTAGGAAAATTAGAAGGACTAATTAGCATGAGATTTTACAGCCAGCAGAGCTCAAAAACTGAAGTTTCAAAAGTCTCTGTCACGGTCTGGTGGAGCCTGGAGGGTACGTCGGTGCTCCTGTGGAAAAGGAGGGTAAAGACCTGGGAGCAGACAGGGAAATTTGAGTATACCCTGGGATGCACTAGAAGAGAAGTTTCCCCTTTACTGGAGTACATCTGGGAGAGGTGGCACTGCCTCTAAAGGGACAAAAGAACTGTTGTGTGCTATTATACTATCCAGCTCCTTAGCATAGGGGCAGAGACACCTGTGGGGGGCAGCTAATCTGGACACCGACTTTTTACTGAATTTTATACATCAAGATTCTGCTAGATGGTGTGACTGCCCTTCTGGGACAAACAGGCACTAGCCCCAGCACAGCAATACCCTCATCGGAGGATCAGCACGGGGTCTGGGCCAGACCCCTAAGTTTGGAGTTTTGAAACACAGTCAGCATGCCTGAGATAAAACACAGTTATGCTATGCTTCCATGAGGGTAGATTGCCTGGACACAGAGTGTAGGCAGGCATCTGGGACATGAGGGAAGACAATTCACTCTTCTGTGAGGGCTTCCCAGACAGCAGCAGGCACCAACTCCCCTCTCCAGAAACAAGGAAGAGAGCTGTTACCATTTTTCTCCCCTGTCCATCAGCATGGACTGACATCATGATGTGAGCAACCTAACACCAATAGTGGAGGCTTGAGCTGCCTACACAAAGTCCCACCCCCCTGCATTCTGTAGGTGCTTGTTTACTAAAGCAGGTGTGCCTGAAAACCAGAGCAATGGTCCCTTCACAAGAAGACCAGCAAACTGCCTCCCCCACACACACCAAGTCTACTGACCATAAACTGCTACAAAGCTTCAGCTCTAGTGGAAATAGAATCAGAACTCTTTTAACAAGCAAATCAGAGCATACATAGTTAAAACTCACCACACACTACCCAAGGTCCAAACACTCCCCACAGGAAGCAGGGAGAAAACTTACCAAGGGCTAACAGGAAAAAAGCAGCCAAAACACAGCAGCAGAGTGCACACAGAATGCACCAGAAACATTTCCTGAAGTGCCAGGTCCTGGGTGGTATATGACTATTCTTACCAAAGCCATTACTCTCAGGGGCAGGAACCAAAACAGGCTTTTCTAACACAGAGAAGAAGACAGAAGACTCAATGCCAAGATGAGGAAGTCATCCCAAAAGAAAGGACAAGAGGAGAGCATGGCCAGGGATAAAATAAAAACAGACATAAGTAATATGCCTGAACCAGAATTTAACAGCAATAATCATAGGGGTGCCTATGTGGCTCAGTTGGTTAAGCGTTGGACTTCAGCCCAGATCATGATCTCACAGTTTGTGAATTCGAACCCCACATCAGGCATTATACAAAATATGGAGCCTGCTTGGGATTTTCTCTCTCTCTTTCTCTACCCCTTCCCCACTCGTATTCTCTCTTTTTCTCTTTCTCTCTCAAAATAAATAAATGAAAAAATAAAAAAATAAAAACAACAATCATAAGGATGTATATAAAAACAAGAATCATAAGGATACATAGAAGACTTCAGGGAGTTCCTTACTGCAGAGATAAAAGACTAAAAACTAGTCAGGCGAAATTTTTATTATTTTATTTTATTTATTTTCATATAATTTATTGTCAAATTGGCCAACATACAGTGTGTATAGTGTGCTCTTGGTTTTGGTGATCAACCCAACAAGTGCCCTCCTTAATGTCCATCACCCATTTTTCACTCTCCCCCAGCCCCCATTAACCCTCAGTTTGTTCTCTGTATTTAAGAGTCTCTAATGATTTGCCTCCCTCCCTCTCCCTAACTCATTCCCCCCTTTCCCCTTCCCATGGTCCTCTGCTAGGTTTCTCCTGTTAAACCTATGAGTGAAAACATATGGTATCTCTCCTTCTCTGCCTGACTTATTTCGCTTAGCATGACACCCTCGAGGTCCACCCACTTTGCTACGAATGGCCAGATTTCATTCTTTCTCATTGCCATGTAGTATTCCATTGTATAGATAAACCACATCTTCTTGATCCATTCATCAGTTGATGGACAATATCATCTTCAATGGGAAAAAATTGAGAGCTTTTCCTCTACAGTCAGGAACAAGATAGGGATGACATTTCTACCATTGTTATTTAACTTAGTATTGGAAGTCCTAGTCTCAGCAACCAGACAACAAAAAGAAATAAAAGGCTTCCAAATCAGCAAAGAAGAAGTTAAACTTTCACTCTTTGATGATGACATGATACTCTGTAGGAAACATGGAGTCAAAAGACTCCACCAAAATTTGCTAGAAATGATACAAAAATTCAGGAAACTCGCAGGATACAAAATCAATGTATAGAAATCTGATGCATTTCTCTATACCTGTAATGAAGACGAGAAAGAGAAATGTAATGAGAGAGAAATGTAATGAAGGAGAAAGAGAAATCAAGGAATCAATCCCATATGCAATTGCACCAAAAACCATAAGATACCTAGGAATAAATCTAAACCAAAGAAGTAAAAGATTTTTACTTTGCAAACTATCGAACACTTATGAAATAATTTAAAGTGGACACAAAGAAATGGAAAAACATCCCATGCTCATGAATTAGAAAAAAATTTTTGTTAAAATGTCTATACTATCCAAAACAATCTACACATTTAATGTTATCATCCTCAAAATGCCAACAGCATTTTTCACAGAGCTAGAACAATCCTAAAATTTGTATGGAACCACAAAAGACCCTCGATACCCAAAGCAACCTCGAAAAGGCAAAACAAACCTGCAAGCCTCACAATTCTGGACTTCCAGCTATATTACAAAGCTGAAGTGATCAAGACGGTATAGTACTGGCACAAAAACAGACCCAAAGATCAATGGAACAGAATAGAACACCCAGAAATAGACTCACACCTATATGGTCAACTAATCTTCAACAAATCTGGAAAGAATATACAATGGAATAAATACAGTCTCTTCAACAAATGGTGTTGTGAAAACTGGACAGTAACAATACAGAAAAATGAATCTAGACCACTTTCTTACACTGTACAAAAAATAAATTCGAAATGGATGAAAGACCTACATGTGAGACAGGAACCATCTAAATCCTTGAGAAGGACAAATGTAGCAACATCTTTGACATCAGCCATAGCAACTTCTAACTAGATGTGTCGCGGAAGGCAAGGGAAACAAAACACGAATAAACTATTAGGACTTCATTAAGAAAGCAACAGCAAAGGTAACAATCAACAAAACTAGAAGGTAACCTACAGACTGGGAGAAGATATATGCAAATGACATATCTGATAAAGGGTTGGTATCCAAAATCCATAAAGAACTTACCAAACTCAACATCCAAAAATCAAATAATCCAGGTAAGAAATGGGTAGAAGACATGAAGAGACATTTTTCCAAAAAAGACATCCAGATAGCTAACAGACATATAAAAAGATACTCAACGTCACTCATCATCAGGGAAATACAAATCAAAACTACAATGACGTTCACCTCACAACCTATCAGAATAGCTAAAATTAACAACACAGGAAACAACTCATGTTGGTGATGATGCAAAGAAAGGAGAATCCTCTTGCACTGTTAATGGAAATGCAAACTGGTGCAGCCACTCTGGAGGCTCCTCACGAAACTAAGAATGGAACTACCCTATGATCCAGCAATTGCTTTATTAGGCATTTACCCAAAGGAAACAAAAATACAGATTTGAAGGGGTACATGCACCCCGATATTTATAGCAGCATCAAAAATAGCCAAATGATGGAAAGAGCCCAAGCATCCATCAACTGATGATTAGCTAAAGAAGGTGTGGTATATATATACACAATGGAATATTAGCCATCAAAAAGAATGAAATCTTGCCATTTGTAATGACAGATATAATCTAGGGTTTATTAGGCTAAGCAAAATTAGTCAATCAGAGAAATACAAATATTATAGGATTTCACTCATATGTGAAGTTTAAGAAACCTAACAGATGAACATAGGGAAAAGAAAAAAAAAAAGCAATGAGGCAAACCATTAAAGAGACTCTTAAGTGTAGAGAACAAACAGATTTGCTGGAGAGGTGGTAAGTGAAGGGATCAGCTAAATGGGTGATGGGTCTTCATGAGAGCACCTGGATGTTATATGTAATTGATGAATCACTAAATTCTACTCTTGACACTAATATTACACTATATTTTAAATAAGTGGAATTTAATTAAAAACTTGAGGGGCACCTGGGTGGCTTGGTCAGTTAAATGTCTGACTCTTGATTCCAGCTCAGGTCATGATCTCATGGTTGTTGAGATTGAGCCCTGTATGGAGCTCTGTGCTGACAACAGGGAGCCTGCTTGGGATTCTCTATCTCCCTCTGTTTCTTCCCCTCCCCCTTCTTTCTCAATAAATAAACAAACGTAAAAATATAAAATAAAAACTTGAAACATTAAAAAAGAGAGAAAAAAATGATTAGGAAATCTGGCCTTGGTGTAGACCATGTGTGAAACTCTCACCCAAAGCCTTTTAAAACTTTCTCATGTGTTTAAGTGTGCTTAAACAACAATGAAATACTATTACACACACCAATTAGAATGAGTAAAATCCAAAACACTGACAGCATCAAATGTTGACAAGGATATGGTGCAACAGGAACTCTCATTCAATTGTTGGTGGGAAAGCAAAATAGTAGGACTAGGATTTGCATTAGTAAATCAACCATGGAGTCCATAACATTTTTATGTTCAGAGTACTGAGTCAGGCACCAGATATACTATATTTTGATAATAACTAATATTTTTATAGCTTATTTTCCCCCAGAAAGATTCGCATTTTTTATCTGGGAGACTGTTCATAGATTATGTATACTCAGTAAAAACTCATAGCAATACTCTATGGTAATCATCATTATGATTTCCATTGTAAAGATAGGCAAACTTGGGGCTCAGAAAGGTGAGGTAATTTGCCTGAATATAAACAATATAAAGGTGCAGAGAAGACAGCAAACCTGCAGGTGAGGAGCCAGGATCCGGGAGGATAATGATAAAGGCAGGATATTCTCTTCTAACTCCAGTAGGTGTTCTCTGGAACATGAAGAAAAGGAAGGGAGTAAGTACATAAAGCCACATTTGATTATGCTGACCTTTAAAACCTATCCACTAAGATGATCTACTTTGCGGCCATTTTTATCTGTCAAGTCAATTTCCAGGGAATTCCAAAGGAGTTTTAAGAAAGCAAATTATCCCTGGAAAGTAATCATGAGCTTGGTGAGGACGGTCTCATAAGAGGTAGTTCCTAGGGTTAGATGCAGTTAATCTCTTGTTCTACCCTCATCTCAGCCTACTATTCTCATCTTGACCTCATAAAAATGTGATCAAAGTGCTTAGCATTCACAGTGTGTCTCAGTAAATGATGGCTGCTAGTGTAGTATAGGATACAGTGTTACTCCATTATATTGCTGTTCATCATTGTGTTGACCTTACAAATAAAACACTTATTTTGCTAGCGAAAATGGCTTTATTAAGGAATAGCAAAGAAATGCAATTTGGGAAAGCCAAGCTACAGCCAAAACCATAGACTAGGCCAACAAACAAAGGAAAGTATTTTATGAAAAGTACAAGAAAAGTTGGGAGAGGTTGTTTAAAAATTCATTGGAGAAAAACAAAAGTTCAAGGTGATGATGGTTTCTCACTGGGTGAGTTGCTGGGATAGTTTATTTCCTGTAGGATATGTATCCTTTCCTGTTGGGGCCCATAATTGATTATTGTTTCCTGTTGACAATTCTTCTGTTGGGATCTATAATTAACATTTTTTTCTGTGATTGACAACAAGTGGCATGGCATCAAAACTGACCTCCTAACCATTATAGTGAAGTTTCCTTTTATTAATTTTCAAAATTGTCACCTGAGAGTTAAATCAAATTAAATCCGCAACAGGCTGAACCAGATATTTGTTAATTCATATCCGAAAGAATATCTTCTGGTCCAAGAGGATCTTTCAAAATTCTTGACCATGACCAATTTTGAGAAATAGATTTCACAGTGTGATCCAATACATACACATGCACAACTGAAATAACTTTTACAAGATAATACTTAAACCTTACAATGTGCAATCTGGTATTCTCTATTCTATTTCCTCTTCTCTTTGGCTGTTATTGTTGTTGTTGTTGTCCTATACTGAAGGACAGAAAGCATAACAATTAAGACCACAGAATCTAGGCCAGGCCAACTGGGTTCAACACTCAGATATCAAGTTGTGGGATACAAAATCAACAGACAAAAATCAATTGCTATTCTATACACTAATGATAAACATCTGAAAAAAAAATTAAAAGCTATGCCATTTAGAACACCATCAAAAACAATAAAATATTTATGAATAAATTTAACAAAAGCAGAGAAGGATCTGTACAATAAAAACTGTAATACTTTGCTGAAAGAAATTGAAGATGACCTAAACAAATGGAAGCCATCCTGTGCTCATGGATTGGAAGAATTAATATTGTTAAGATGTCCATACCACCCAATACCATCTATAGATTCAATGCAATTCCCATCAAAATATCAATGGCATTCCTCACAGAAATGGAAAAAATAAATTTTAAGTTTTCATGAACCACAGAAGACCTGGAATAGCCAAAGCAATACTGAGGAAAGAAGAACAAAGTTGAAGGTATAAGAAATTAGCACACTTTTTGATACTACAAAGCCAAAGTAATAAAAAAAGCAGTATGTTACTGGCACAAAAAATAGACACATAGACCAATGGAACAGAGTAGAGAGACCAGAATTAAACCCCTGCTTATATGGTCAACAATATTCAACAAGAGAGCCAAAAAAGACCCAATGGGAAAAAGACTGTCTCTTCAACAGATGATAATAGTAAAAATGGACAAACGCACGCAGAGCAATAAAATTGGACCCCTATCTCATACCACTCATAAAAATTAACTTGAAATGGTTCAAAGATTTAAAAATAAGACCTGAGACTATAAAACTCCTAAAAGAAAATATAGAGAAGAACCTCCTTGATGTTGGTCTTGGAATTGATCTTTTGGATATGACACCAGAATCAACAAATGGGAGTACATCAAACTTAGAAGCTTTTGCAAAGCAATAAACAAATTAATAACAAAAATGAAAAAAATTATAGAATGGGAGAAACATTTTTGCAAACCATGTATCAGATAATAAGTTAATTACCAAAATATATAAAGAACTCATACAACTCAAAATTAGGGAAAAAAATCTAAATCTAAAATATGCAAAAAAACAAACCTAAATAGATATTTGCCAAAAGAACAAAAGAAGACATACAAATGGCCAACAGGTACATGAAAAGATGTACAACACCACCATCCATCAGGGAAATGCAAATCAAAACCACAATGAAATGTCAAATAACACTTGTTAGAATGGTTATCATCAAGAAGACAAGAAATAGCAAGTGCTGGCAAGGATCAGAAGAAAACGGAACTCATACACTCTTGGTGGGAATGTAAACTGGTTCAACCACTATAAAAAGCAGTATGGAATTTCCTCAAAAAATTAAAAATACACCTACCAAATAACCCAGCAATTCACAGTATATAACCAAAGGAAATAAAAATGGGATATTGAAGAAATATATGCATTACAGAGTTTATTGTAGCATTATTCACAATAGCCAAGATATGGAAATAACCTAAGTGCCCAACAACAAATGAATGGATAAAGGATATATGTGTGTGTGTGTGTTCAAATAATATTCGAAATATTACTTAGCCATGAGAAAGAAGGATAGATATCCTGCCATTTACAAAACATGGATAGACCTGGAGAGTGTTATCCTATATGAAATAAGACAAAGACAAGTACTGTATGATAAAACTTACATGTGCAATTTTAAAAAGCCAAACTTGTAAAATTAGAGAATAAAATGGTTGTTACCAGGGGAGGTAATTGATATTACCTATTTTACCGATTACAGAATAGATATTATTTAAGGGTACAAACTTACAACAAGGAGTAAATAAGTTCTAGAGTTATATTCACAATACAGTGAATGTAGACAACAACATTGTATTATGATCATCAAACTTTCTAAGAGACTAGGTCTCAATTATTCTAACTGCTAAAATGAAAGGATAATTATGTAATGTGTTGGGATGCTAATTATCACTACAATGGCAATCGTATTACAATATATAAATGTATTAAATTAACATACTGTACACCTTAAATTTACACAGGGTTATATGTTAATGTATTTCAGTTAAAATAAATATTCCAGTTCTTCCAAGTATTAGCTTTGTGACTTATGGGCTTTGTACTTCAGTTTCTCCTCTTATAGAAGGAGAATAATAACTGAGAATAATAACAGCATCTACTCATAGGGTAGATGTGGAGATTAAATGAGGAAAAATGCATAGAGCATTTAGACTGAGCTTAACAGTAAGGGATGGGTACATGTTTGTATAATAATAATAATTACTATTTTTCAAAGATCGTCAAGACGCACTATATTGATTCATGATCCGGTAACAAGTCAAACCCAGTAATTAAGAAACCTAAGCTACACAAATCATGGACTAAATCTTTCAGAACATGAGAGCCTGCCCAGCCAGGCACCACCCAAATTAGTGAGTGCCTACAGCCCGTATCAGCAGGCTCCCCAAGCAAGCAGCTAGCACAGCAGAAGCCCATCAGACATAGTGGCACCAGGCTGTCTGCACTTTCACATCACAGCACTGTCCCACTGTCTCTGATTCACGCCTCACCAGGACACCTTAGGCACTGCTGTAGCTTAGGGCTTGCCCACAAGGAATCTGCTCTGGAATGGAAAAGCTGCACCAATGAAAAATAAACTTCTCTTATGATAACATAAAAGGGTTATGTTGATGGCAAGATTTCCTTCTGCCAACTAGGGCCAGAGATAGAGAATTAGAGGACTGCTGCCGGGGGGAGAGGAAGCACCTGAAATGCTCTCACCTTCTTTCCAGGAAGAGGGGTCCTTCAACACAGTGGGAAAGGATGGAGGCCTAAAGAGGGCCATCCCATAAAGATTCTCTCCCTGACCAAATTCTAGCCGGGCTACTCTGAGCCCTCTTCTTGGCTAGATCTCAGTCCTGGCCTCTGAACAAAATTACCAACATAAGCTCTAAAAATTTAGGTCTGTAATCTGTAGAAGGAACCTAACCCCCTTAAAATTGCCTGCCTGGGAAACCATAAAGCTGCCCCCCCCCAAAAAAATGACTATTCCAGTCCACACTTGAATAAGGACCCCTGTCTCCCAGCCTCTGTGGGAGAATTCTAACTTCCATAAGCACCAGTTAGTAAACCCAGATGGGCTTAACTTTAGACCCATGACCTTTTCCTTATTTTTGTAATTTTTCACTTCTCTATGTTCAAGCCCCTCATTTCCCCTCCCTATTCCCTCATTCTGTCTTTAAAATGCTCAGTCATCTCTGTACAACTCAAAGTTGAGTTCAGTTAACCCTAATCTCTTTTCTTTATCGCAATAGAATATTACTGATTGAAATCTGTCCTTACCACTTTGACTAATGTCCAGCTTTCTTTAATTTTGACATTCCTACATCCTGGGAATCAAATTCAAGGCCCTCACTAATTGTAACAAAATACCGAGGAAGGTTTCAGGGTGTTTAACTCTGCTAACAGGTTAGGTCTTTTTATCATATTGATCAAGCCCTTGGATACACAGTGCTGGACAAGGCAATGCCAAGAGAACACACCGGGGGAAGGACAGTATGCTGTAAACAAACAAACCATGAGAAGTGTGGATTTTAAGATCTTACTGATGTGTCTAGTGGAAATTAGCTAAAGGAAAGGACCCCTGGACCGTAGCTAGCAGGAGGCTGTTTCTGCTTTAAAAGGCCTAGTAAAATTACAGCACTATGGGGAAGAGTAAGAATAGTGAGGCTTCTGAGACTGAGGGAGTCAAGCTCTAAGAAAAAGTAAAATCCCTTGCATTACAGCAGTCAGAAGTGGTGCTGATGTCTCCATGTTGCCGAGCTTTGTGTAAAGCTGTGGGTGACTTCTCAGTGCACTAAAGGGATTAAGTATTTCATGAGAGGCTGATACATCAGGCTTTGATTCTAATTCAATCCCTAGGAAGGGGGCAAGATGGCAGAGAAGTAGGGAGCTCTGTAATCTCCGCACGCCCGCAACTATCAAACTGAGGACTAAAGCTACAATACTCTGATCTGCAAGAATGGGAGGTGTACACACAGAATCCTTATAGATGACAGCCTCATAGATGCCTGAATGAATGCGAACTGGGGCCGGAGGCTCTGAGGGGAGGGACCACCAGCCCAACACAGAGCCAGGGGAGAGCATCTAGAGCAGTGGTGCAGAGCCCAGGAGGGCCATGCGTGGAGAGGCAGGGAGAGAAATTCGTTCCCCTCAGTGGGCTTGTTCTTCCTTGGGCTCGGTGGCTCAGCGACTCTAGGAGGAGCCAGGGAAAAGCTGTCCCCCCAGTCCCCGTACTCAATTCCGGCTAGAAAGACACCCCGCCTGTGGGGCGGAAGCATTAAAGTGCATGGACTAGGATTTGGAAACCAGTTGGGGCTTAGAAAAAAGCAATTTGGCCCACCAGCAGCACAGGGAGATCAGACTCAAAAGAGTGACTTGCAACTGTGGTCTGAGAAGGGCTTGGGGCAGCGCTATCCTTCTCCCCACAACCACTAAGGTGGGGCCTCGGAGAGCAGCCCCGAGACCTGACCTACCTACACCAAACCACGCCCATCTGCGCTGGTGAGCTGCCTTTTTTGTTTTTTGTTTTGTTTTTGTTTTTTTTCTTTTTTCTATTTTCTTTTTTCCTTCTTTTCTCCTTTTCACCCATGGAGTCTGGGAAAGACCAACATTTATGCACTGCTGTGATTAGATCAAATCTTGCCATCCAGATATATTTTCCCTTATCTCATTCTTATCTCTCCCCTCCGCAGGTTTTATGCTCTCAGACTGCCCTTTGTCTTTGGTTGTTTCTGTCCCCCACCCTTTCATTTTTTTCTTTTCCTTTCAATTCTTTTCTGTTCTTTTTTTCTTTCCCGTTTTGGTTTGCTTGTTTATTTGATTTGTCTCTGCATTTGCATGCTTTTGTTCCCTGTGTGTTTGTTCATCTGTTTTCCTTTTCAGGGCTACCTCAAGAAACAAGCCAAAGTACACATGGTGGAGAGTCCCAAATATCACTGAATAGGAAAATAAAATAATCAAAGGCACAACAAGAGAAACTGAGAGACAACATTAAAAGAACACTTCCTGAACAGACAGGCCCTGGACAGTCAATGAGCCTCCTTTAATAGAGAAATACTAACAGGTGCACAGTGCATAATGAGCTTTTAAAACTGACAAGAAACAGAAAGCTAGCCAAAATGACGAAACAAAAGAACTCTCTTCTAAAGAAATTCCAGGAAGAAGTCACAGCCACAGAACCCCTCAAAACAGGCATAAGTAACATAACTGAACAAGAATTTTGAACAATTGTCATAAAATCAATCGCTGGGCTTGAAAAAAGCATGGAAGTCATCAGAGAAGCTATTGATACAAAGACTAGGCACCTTCAAAATAGCTGTGATGAGATAAAAAAAAAAGGCTATAAATGAGGTGCATAATAAAACGGAGGAAGCCACTGCAAGGATTGAAGAGGCAGAGAGGAGAATAGGTGAATTAGAAGACACAGTTATAGCAAAAGAGGAAGCCGAAAAAAAGAGAGAGAAATTGATCCAGGAGCATGAAAGGAGAATTTGAGACCTGAATGATACAATCAAATGGAACAATATCCGTATCATAGGAGTTCCTGAAGAAGAAGAAAGAGAAAAAGGTCCTGAAGGGGTGCTTGATCAAATTATAGCCAAGAACTTCCACAATCTGGGGAAGGAAATAGACATTAAAATCCAACAGGCACAGAGAACTCCCCTAAGACGTAACTTGAATAGACCTTTGGCACGACATATCATAGTGAAACTGGCAAAATATAAAGATAAAGAGAGAATTCTGAAAGCAGGTAGGGAAAAAAAGGCCCTAACATACAAAGGGAAGCCTATCAGAGTGGTTGCAGACCTATCTACTGAAACTTGGCAGGTCAGAAAGGAATGGCAGGAAATCTTCAATGTGATGAAAAGGAAAAATATGCAGCCAAGAATCCTTTATACAGCAAGCCTGTCATTCAAAATAGAAGGAGATATAAAAGTTTTCCCAAATAAACAAAAATTGATAGAATTCATCACCACCAAACCAGCCCTACAAGAAATCCTGAGGGACTCTATGAGGGAAATGTAGCAAGGAATACAAGGTACCAGAGACATCACTACAAACATGAACGCTACAGAGAACACAATGAATCTAAACCCACATTTTTCAATAATAACACTGAATGTAAATGGACTGAATGCTCCAATAAAACGACACAGGGTAGCAGAATGGATAAAAAAACAAAATCCATCTATTTGCTGTCTACAAGAGACTCGTCTTAGACCTGAAGACACCTTCAGATTGAAATTAAGGGGATGGAGAAATATCTATCATGCGACTGGAAGTCAAAAGAAAGCCGGAGTAGCCATACTTATATCAGACAAACTGGACTTTAAAGTAAAGGCAATAACAAGAGATGAAGAAGGGCATTATATAATAATTACAGGGTCTCTCCATCAGGAAGAGCTAACAATTATAAACGTCTATGTGCCGAATTCGGAAGCACCCAAATACATAAAACAATTAATCACAAACAGAACCAATCTTATTGGTAAGAATGTGCTTATCGCAGGAGATTTTAATACTCCACTTACAGCAATGGATAGGTCAACCAGACAGAAAATCACTAAAGAAACAATGGACCTGAACGGCACATTGGAACAGATGGAATTGATAGATATATTTAGAACTCTGCATCCTGAAGCTAGGAAATTCACCTTCTTCTCAAGTGCGCATGACACTTTCTCCAAGATAGATCACACACTGGCTCATAAAAGAGCCCTCCATAAATACAAACGAATTGAGATCATACCATGCAAACTTTCAGATCTCAATGCTATAAAACTTGAAATCAATCACAGGAAAAAGTCTGGAAAACCTCCAAAAATGTGGAGGTTAAAAACCACCCTACGGCACATGTACCCCAATGTTCATAGCAGCACTTTCAACAATAGCCAAATCATGGAAAGAGCCTAAATTTCCATCAACTGATGAATGGATTAGGAAGATGTGGTTCATCTATACAATGGAATACTACGTGGCCATGAGAAAGAATGAAATCTGGCCATTCGTAGCAACGTGGAGGAACCTCGAGGGTGTCATGCTAAGCGAAATAAGTCAGGTGGAGAAGGATAGATACCATATGTTTTCACTCATAGGTCTAACAGGAGAAACCTAGCAGAGGACCATGGGAAGGGGAAGTGGGGGGAAAAGAGTTAGGGAGAGGGAGAGAGGCAAATCATAAGAGACTCTTGAATACTGAGAACAAACTGAGGGCTGAAAAGGGAGGGGGAAGGGGAAGGGGGTGATGGACATGGGGGGGCACTTGTGGGGAAGAGCACTGGGTGTTATATGGAAACTAATTTGACAATAAACTGTAATAACAAAAATTCAATCCCTAGAGGTGTTTTGTTAATTTTACAACTGGTGTTTATATATTTGGGGAAATACAATTTGGTAAACCCATGTGCAGGTATTTAGAAGATTGTTGATTGTTTCCTATGTTAAAAAGGCTAATTGTCTGACACATAAGATTACTGACATGGGCATTAAATACCATGTGTCGGGCCCCAGACATTACAGAACTCTCTCCAATGATGAACTCTAGGAGGTATGAAATATGATACACAATTTTACTCTTCCCTTCTCGGGAAGAGAAAGAATCTAGGATGAAAGGAACTTCCAGAGTTCTGAGGGGAAGGGAGGCTTATCTGTGCTTAGCCCCATGCCAGGCAATGGCCAATGTAGCTGAGCAGAGAAGAAAGCTCCAAAATGTGGATCATCCCTCCCTGAGGTGAGACAGGGAGTTGGAGCACTGTTTTATTATCTCTCTAGGCAGAGCAAGTAGGGAGAGATTCACAGGTCCTGGGTGATGCCCCTCCTCTGCACCCCTCACTCTAATCCCCACATGGCAATTTCTCAAACACGCGTTCTTCAAGGAGCACCAACCAAATTCAAAAGACCTAGCAGTGACATGGGGGTGGAAAATATGGTAGAGAGATACAGGCCTCCACTGGGTGGAGGGCAGAAATGGCCCAAACCAGGATGACTTCTGGTCTAGGTGCAGGGATCCCAGACTGAAAATGCCTCTTCCTCTCTCTATAGCTGTATTTCTTTAATGCCTGGAAGTGAGGGGTGCCTCCTGCCCACATCCACCCCCTCATTCAGGTCCAACCTCCATCTCCCACACTGAGGTCTGGTATGAGGAATCCCTGGATATTCCCCACCATGTCGTTCACCTTGGACTCAAGGCCTGATTGTAGATCACCATTCAGTAATTTATGGGCAATCTGGAAAATGTTAGAAAGGCATCTACCTTTACACTCAGACTCTGACTCACTGTGTGGCTTGGCCTCATTCTCTCTGGACTTCAGACTCTATATAAAATGAGGTAATTGTCCCAATTATCCTGACAGAGACGCCATATGTTCATCAAGGTGTCTTGTGAACTGTAGAGAGTCATGGCTCTTCCACTTCCTGCTTTGGGGTGGGGGGCAGTAGGAGGCATGTGGACAGGTTCTAAAATTTTACTCTTCATTTAGAACTCACTTAGGAAGCCCCAAGGATAAGGCTGCATAAGCTCTCATCTTAAGGGCCTGACAGTTTAACAAAAGATTCAGAGACATCAAAACAAATAATCACACCATATGCGGAAGTCCAGTTCCTTTTAATTCTCCTAAAACTCTCAATGCCCTCTGGTGTTATGTTGACCAAAACCCCTGACTTCAACTTTCCAAATTGTCATCCCTAAGGGGCAATTGTCTACCCTCAGGAAGAGACCTCTTCATCCCCTGAATGGATGGGGTCATCCTTACCCAGGTATTAGTTCTAATTCCAATAGATCCTTTTGGAGAGTCATCACCCCAAACCACCATAACTTTAAGCTCATCATCTACAGCCTCCTTCTTCCTAGATCCATTCTGTGCTTTTTTCCTGTTCTGAAATAGGCTCTTTTTCCTACAAACCACATTTCCCAGGATCTTTTGCCCACTGGCTTCCAACTAGGTTTGGCCAGTAGAAGGTTCCAGTGGGATATTGGAGATTGGATGAAGGGAAAGCCCAGATTAATTCCTTCTCAGTCTCTACTCCAGGTGGTGTCTTCAGCTGTGACTACATCTCATTATAGGAAACCCAAAATATCATGTCCTTCTTCCCTACATAGTCCAGAATACTACTGGAAACATACTATGAAAAATACAGAGATTTCCTCAGACCCACAAAGATGTGAAGCTAACCCCACTAAAGAAGAGGAGCTTCCAGAACCCATACCTATGAAGGGGTTAACTAAGACTCAACATCAAGATTTCTGACTCCAAACCACCCCACAGACCCCAGCCCCACTCTGCGTCTACCACAGATCCCACTCCTGCACACTTTGAGTAGACCTAGAGTGGGTCCCTGGAACATTCTACAGTGATCCTGACACGTGCATTGTCCACCTTTGGTGAAGGTATCAGGCCGTTTCGGAGATCTTAGAAAGAACATCCGGTGGCCCCCCAGCTTCTCCTTCTCTTCCCATTTTCATATGGGTGTCATCTGCTTACAGTGAAGGTTAACAGCAGACAGAGAAGCAGGGTAACCATCAGTAGCATTTCCCTGTACATTTATAATGGAGTTACTTCTTGAAAATCAGAACCCCAGTGTATGAAAGCAATTCCAGAGAATTCCTGGCAACAACCCTGCAATCAGGAAATGTAGGGAACCCTGGCTGAAATGCTTCTTCTTCAGGGAGGCATGGCCCGAGGCAAGGAGAGTGGGGAAAAGGTTGCTCTCACCTGGATTTTAACATGTATAACCTAGAAACAAATTAATATCACACAAACACACACATCCAGCCCAGAAAATCAGACTTCTCTTAGGGCGGGCCCCTCTCAAACATGGTGTTTTCAACAGGTTTCCAATAAGCTGTGAGGTTTTCCAAAACAATCCTTAATAAATAATAACTGAAGAACCAAATATAAAGAACCCCCCCCCCCCATTGAAGGAGATTTAAGGCCACCCCTTACACAGGTCTGTGCCTCCATCCCAGACCTCTCTCTGTGAGTGCCATTCCTGCATCTCTGAATCCACCAGGGGATATTGGTGGGGAAGTGAAGCTCAATACCACTCCTGCTAAACTCAACCCCTCCCCTACTTTATTTGTCAAACCTTCTCATTCTCCTATCCCCCTTCCCATTATAGGTAGTGGTACAAAAATCCAGCCAGTCAGCCATGCCAGAAGCCCGGGGCTCACCTTAAATTGTTCCCTCTCCTCCTAAACCTTCCTGCCTCTTAATTAGGGCATATACAGCCCTAGCTAGGTCACTAGCTAGGTCCCCAGTTTTAATTTCTGTTGATGCTGATCTCTTTATGAGGGGAAAAGATCAAAGAGGCTCCTTTCCAGAGTCAAAGAGGGCTAGTGTATGTCTACTCTTCTATGATTCCACACCCATTTTGTGGCAGGTTCACCCCATTCTTTCTGCCTCCATCTTGGCCACACATTTTTGGCATGAGACCAGACTTAGTCAGGCAGCAACAACCATGATGCTGGTTAGTTACTCCCCTTGAGTTACCATCACAGAAGAATGGGTGCCCATGTAACCTGCCAGGTAGATTAGGGTGAGGAAAGCAGTGTCCACAATGAATATCTGCTGTGTACTAACTAGGTGAGATGATTTCATGCACCAACCATTAACGAAAGAAGGCTAAGCCATAAGGATGTCCTTGTGGAATCAAACAGCTTCTCTCTTGAGGCTCCAGCTTGAGCTTCCCATAACCAGCACCCAAATAGGATCCTCTTCCCTGGCTGCATCTACATGGGATCCCATACCTCTTCCAACAAAACTGTTCCTGGAAGCAATTTGGTTTTTTTTATATACTTTACTGTCAAGATGGTTTCCATATAACACTCAGTGCTCTTCCCAACAAGTGCCCTCCTCCATATCCATCACCCCCTTTCCCCATTCCCCCTCCCCATTCAGCCCTCAGTTTGTGTACAATATTCAAGAGTTTCTAATGATTTGCCTTCCTCCCTCTCCCTCTTTTTCCCCACTTCCCCTCCCCATGGCCCTCTGTTAAGATTCTCCTGTTAGACATAGTGAAACATATGGTATCTGTCCTTCTCTGCCTGACTTATTTCATTTAGCATGACACCCTCCAGTTCCATCCGTGTTGTCACGAATGACCAGATTTCATTCTTTCTCTTGCCATGTAGTATTCCATTGTATAGATTAACCATA
>CM053572.1:2076974-2143098 GCA_028646485.1 Cryptoprocta ferox
CTCCTTCCCTCTCCCTAACTCTTTTTCCTCCTTCCCCTCCCCATGGTCCTCTGTTAGGTTTTTCCTGTTAGACCTATGAGTGCAAACATATGGTATCTGTCCTTCTCCGCCTGACTTATTTCGCTTAGCATGACACCCTCGAGGTCCCTCCACGTTGCTACGAATGGCCAGATTTCATTCTTTCTCATGGCCACGTAGTATTCCATTGTATAGATGAACCACATCTTCCTAATCCATTCATCAGTTGATGGAAATTTAGGCTCTTTCCATGATTTGGCTATTGTTGAAAGTACTGCTATGAACATTGGGGTACAAGTGCCCCTATACATCAGCACTCCTGTATCCCTTGGGTAAATCCCTAGCAGTGCTATTGCTGGGTCATAGGGGAGTTCTATTGATAATTTTTTGAGGAACCTCCACACTGTTTTTCATAGCAGCTGCACCAGTTTACATTCCCACCAAGAGTGTAGGAGGGTGCCCGTTTCTCCATATCCTCGCCAGCATGTATAGTCTCCTGATTTGTTCATTTTAGCCACTCTGACTGGCGTGAGGTGGTATCTCAGTGTGGCTTTGATTTGTATTTCCCTGATGATGAGTGACGCTGAGCAGCATTTCATGTGTCTGTTGTCAATCTGGATGTCCTCTTTGGAGAAGCATCTCTTCATGTCTTCTACCCATTTCTTCACTGGATTATTCATTTTTCGGGTGTGTAGTTTGGTGAGTTCCTTGTAGATTTTGGATACTAGCCCTTTATCCAATATGTCATTGGCAACAATCCTTTCCCATTCCGTCGTTTGCCTATTAGTTTTCTTGATTGTTTCCTTTACAGTGCAGAAGCTTTTTTTTATCTTGATGAGGTCCCAATAGTTCATTTTTGCTCTTGATTCCCTTGCCTTTGGGGATGTGTTGAGTAGGAAATTGCTGCGGTTGAGGTCAAGGAGGCTGTTTCCTGCTTTCTCCCCTAGGGTTTTGATGGTTTCCTGTCTCACATTCAAGCCCTTCATCCATTTTGAGTTTATTTTTGTGTATAGTGTAAGAGTGTGGTCTACTTTCATTCTTCTGCATGTTGCTGTCCAGTTCTCCCAGCACCACCTATTAAAGAGGCTATCTTTTTTCCATTGGATAGTCTTTCCCGCTTTGTCAAATATTACTGGGCCATACATTTGTGGGTCCAGTTCTGGGTTCTCTATTCTATTCCATTGGTCTATGTGTCTGTTTTTGTGCCAATCCCATACTATCTTGATGACAGCTTTGTAGTAGAGTCTAAAGTCTGGGATTTTGAGGCCTCCCGTTTTGGTTTTCTTCTTCAATATTACTTTGGCTATTTGGGGTTTTATGTGGATCCATACGAATTTAGGATAGTTTGTTCTAGCTTTGAGAGGAATGCTGGTGCAATTTTGATTGGTATTGCATTGAATGTGTAGATTGCTTTGGGTAATAGTGACATTTTAACGAAGTTTATTCTTCTGATCCATGAGCATGGAATGTTTTTTCATTTCATTGTGTCTTCTTCAATTTCTTTCATAAGTTTTCTATAGTTTTCATCGTACAGATCTTTTACATTTTGGTTAGGTTTATTCCTAGGTATTTTATGGTTTTTCGTGCAATTGTGAATGGGATCAGTTTCTTGATTTCTCTTTCTGTTGCTTCATTATTGGTGTATAAAAATGCAACCGATTTCTGTATGTTGATTTTTGTACCCTGCGACTTTGCTGAATTCATGGATCAGTTCTAGAAGGCTTCTGGTGGAGTCTGTCGGGTTTTCCATGTAGAGGATCATGTCATCTGCAAAAAGTGAAAGTTTGACTTCATTTTTGACAATTCTGATGTTTTTATTTCCTTTTGGTGTCTGATTGCTGATGTTAGGACTTCCAACACTATGTTAAACAACAGTGGTGAGAGTGGACATCCTTGTCGTGTTCCTGATCTCAGGGGGAAAGCTCTCAGTTTTTTCCATTGAGGATGATATTAGCTGTGGGCTTTTCATAAATGGCTTTTATGATGTTTAAGAAAGTTCCTTCAATCCCGACTTTCTCGAGGGTTTTCATTAAGAAAGGATGCTGTATTTTGTCAAATGCTTTTTCTGCATCTATCGACAGGATCATATGGTTTTTATCTTTTCTTTTGTTAACGTGATGTATCACATTGATGGATTTACGAATATTGAACCAGCCCTGTAACCCAGGAATGAATCCCACTTGATCATGATGTATAATTCTTTTTATATGCTGTTGAATTCGATTTGCTAGTATCTTGCTGAGTATTTTTGCATCTGTATTCATTAAGGATATTGGCCTGTAGTTCTCTTTTTTTGTTGTTGTTGGGTCTCTGTCTGGTTTGGGAATCAAAGTGATGCTGGTTTCATAGAATGAGTCCTGAAGTTTTCATTCTATTTCTATTTTTGGAGTAGTTTGAGAAGCGTGGGTGTTAACTTTGCTTTAAATGTCTGTTAGAATTCCCCTGGGAAGCCATTTGGCCCCAGGCTCTTATTTGTTGGGAAATTTTTGATAACTGATTCTATTTCTTCACTGCTTATGGGTCTGTTCAGATTTTATATCTCTTCCCTTTTGAATTTTGGTAGTGCATGTGTGTTTAAGAATTTGTCTGTTTCTTCTAGGTTGTCCAGTTTGTTGGCATATAAATTTTCATAGTATTCCCTGATGATTGCTAGTATTTCTGAGGGATTGGTTGTAATAGATCCATTTTCATTCATGATTTTGTCTCTTTGGGTGTTCTCTCTTTTCCATCTGAGGAGTCTGGCTAGAGGTTAATCAATTTTGTTTATTTTTTCAAAAAACCAACTCTTAGTTTCATTGATCTGTTCGGCTGGGTTTTTTTCGGGGGGGGGGATTCTATATTGTTTATTTCTTCCTTGATCTTTATTATTTCTCTTCTTCTGCTTGGTTTGGGGTGCTCTTGATTCTCCCCTTCTAGCTTCTTTTGGTGCTCTGTTATATTTTGAATTTGCACTTTTACCTGGGAGTAACTTGAAAGCAGTTTGAGATCTAAATTCACACAAACACTGAATTGGAGCCACTGAGTTCCTGGTTCCAAGGTATTGTACTTATACAACGTGAGACGTTATCTGCCCCTGTGGACTTCCAGCTTGGGGGTTTCCAGAAGCATAGGGTTTGCCTTTCTTGCCTCCAGAAGAGACTGATCCAGGCCAGGACATAGCAGTACTCTGTGAGGTGGACACACCATAGATGCACTGGGCAGCCTAGGTCTTGAGAGACAGAGAGTCCCCATTCTTGGCCTTACTCCCTGACCATACCTAAGACACATTCCCTCTCCTCCCAGGTAGCAGCACCCAGCAGCACTGTGCAGGGAGCATCTTGCCCTTTGTAGATAGCTTGTTCAGAGCAAAGAGATACCACATGTCTACCAAAGGGCTTGTGAACTATAGAAAGCAGAGACATGGAAGCAGAAGGAACAGTGTAGCATATGTCCTGGATGGTGATGATAGGAAGGGACTGCCATTGTTGAGTAGATGGAAAAGCTTCCTGAAATGATAGATGCACAAACATCAGTGCTCATGTTACTTGAGTCTGCCAATGTGCCTGTTTCTAATGCTTTCTGATTTGACTCTCAGAACTACAATGTTCATGCTTCACTGAGGCCAGCATAGGGTGGAGGCTAAGTGTGGAGCACTCATTGTGCTGCCCAGTGCTGATATTTAATGCCTTCTCTGAACTTTTGTTTTCTTGTCTGAATATAGAAGAATATTATCATCTGCCCAGAAATGGTATCTTACTTTCCTCTGTGTCTAGTAGCCTGTGGAACAACAAGGGCCTAGCCTAATAGTTCATAACTCACTCATACCCAAAGCCTGCCACTAACAGATACTGTGCAATACTCCATTACTATCTGGAAATGCAACTTATGAATAAATTCACCCACCTACAAACTTTATCTTTTTCAGCATATCAATGCCAAGAAGTTTTATATAATGGACCAACAATAGAACGGTCATTTATAATAAGAGTGTTTCAATGTGGAAATGCTTGAGCACAACTAGAGTAGAAGATATAACAAAAAAGTCAGATGACTGGATTTAGGAGAATGGATTTGGGACAGATATTATGTTTTGACATTTTAAATAAGAGCTAAATATTCATAGTTGTAAATATACATAGAGCAATAATGAATTCCAGAGCAACAAAGTCCGACTGGGGCAGGTATGTGTGGTGTTTTGGACCTTCAAATTACCAAGAATGCTGTTGCTATCGATGATGGAATTTTCCAGAGTGAATTGCTCTCAGTAAAGTTCTGAGCGAAAAGTTTAGTCTTTTTTACATGATAATTGCATGCTTGGAAAATACAGTACAAAAACTATGCCCCCAAATGCTTTGTATTTATATATAAAACTGAGTTGGATCCTAGGTAACAATAATTATAAGCTTCTGACTAACATGACTGCCCTCCTGGACATTCTAGAGTCATGAGATATGTGGGACAAAACTTTATTATTCAAGACTGTCCCCAAAATTGCAATATGTCCAGCATCCCTATTGCTCACTAAATGTCATGTATTACCACAACCACTAATAATAATTGTAACATTTCTAAAACACCTCTATAAATCTCCAAAACACTCCTTAGGAGATAATACTTTCCTATTTAGAATCTCTGACCTACCACTAAAAGCTTTGTTAATGAAAAGATAAATATTGATTGAAATAACAAGAAAGCAGCTATCAGCCCTGATTGGGGGGTAAGAAGAGCATCAATATCACAGATCTCCAAAAGGATATGTGAATAATTATAGAAGCATTTTTCCTGAGTATATCAGTCACTTGAATTAAGTTATGCTACAGTAACAAACAACCCCTAAGTCCCAGTGGCCCAACACAACAAATGTTAATTTCTCCCTCATGTTTCATGTCTGGAATGCATTGACAAAAGTACTCTGTTCATCTTTACAACTCGGCACCCAGGCTGAAAGAGGTTTTATCTCAACATTACACAACTGTCATAAAGAAGCAGGTATGAGAACCTTTGGTTTCTAAAACTTTCACATTCATGTGACAAATGTCACTTTTGACCAGACAATCATCATGGTCATACTAATTCACACATAGAGTGGGGAAGGGCAATCCAACATATACCCAGGAGGGCCAGAAACAGATATATTAAATAGTGACTCCACAGACTACCATACCGGGCTTTAGGAATCAGAAGAACTTGAATTTAAACTCAGTCTTGACTTGCTAACTGTGCAATATGTGCCATTACTTGGCCCTTCCAAACTTCAGTTTCTTTATCAGTAATAGTAATAATAATAGTCGCACCTATGACTTGTTGATCATTTACTTTGTGCCAGACATAGCACAAAATGTTTCACATATCACTGGATTGACAGAAGAGATTTGAGGCAGATATTATTATGAAAGAAATAATATCTTCCTTGTGGTAATGTCATGAGAACCAAATGAGGTAAGTGTATACAAAGTGTAGTTGGTGCTCTAGGAACTGCATTTGAGTCCATCTCTGTGAAATGTACTGTAGGAAGTATGGAAGAAGCAGAGTAGTAGGAGGCTCAAAAAAAGAAGTGGGAGACCTTCATAGGTTACATCTAGAAGGTTACATCTAAGAAGTTTATAGATGATTGGGAAGATGAGACATGAACATGTGAATCAGAAAACTAAGAGACACACTCTCTGCCATGGGAAAGTAGAATTCCTCTAAAGCATCATTAACAGGCTTCAGGGAAGCAGAAGAGAAAGAAGAGGGAATACAAAGCTGGGGGAAAGTAAGCCAAGGTATACCTAGAAGCAGATAGAATTTCTGGGGTCATGTGCTGGTGAGGGCATGGAAAAAAGTTACCACTAGTATTTCACTTTGTTCTCTGAAATCTAAGAATACACCACTAGTCATTTCCCTGATGGATCTTAGCTCTCCACATAGTTGTAATTAGCTTCAGCTGACACCGACATCAGCCCTTTTCTGATCCAATCTCCTTTTTTTCAGATGAGAAATCTGAGGCTCAGAGAAGATGCAACTTGGCTAAAGTTGAATGAGAGTTGATCTGGGTCTCCTAATTCCCTCTAGTGGCTATTGATCCCTCCACCGCTGCCCTCAACATCAGGAGAACCACAGAGGGCTAACTCTACCTTCTGCTGCCGCATCTCCCCAGTTCATAGAGGAATAGCCAAGAGCTTGCTCTTGAATCAAAGCAGGGTCTGAGAAAATGTATTAATATTTCCAGAAACTCACTGACACTCCACTGGGGTAGATTATACTTCCCTGTCTCAGTGACAGTAGGCTTGGTCTTATTACTTTCTCTGAATCATGAAATGTGAGCAGAAATATGTGTTCTACTTTTCAACAGAAGCTAGTGTGTAGTTAGTATGTAGTTATCCCCCCTCCATTTTTTTTATTGTGGTACAATACATATTAGGTAAAAATTTATTACCTTAACTATTTTTAATCGTACAGCTCAGTAGTGTTAATAGCATTTTTGGCTTCTATACTCTCTTTTCCCCCCACCATGACAACCAGCAATTGTTAGATAGCATCTTCTCCATCACCCTGCGTCCCAGGTTAATATGACTCGGAGCATAATACGCAGCTGACTCAGATAATGTGAGCAAGAAATAAATCTTTAATGTTGTAGCTTCTGGCACCGTGGGACCACTTGTTATAGCAGTACCTAGCTTCTCCTGGATGACACTCAAGGTAATACATGCTATCATCTACAACTTGCCGTCCACATTGCTGGCTAAACACCACAAAGGTTCCATGCAATAGCACCTGACTCATATGAAAATAGGAGAAAGTGTTTTTACCTTCTAAAACCTCAAAATGTCAGATTCAGACTAGGAACAAAAATATTTGAAGAGCAAGGGCAAATGTATGTAACTAAACATGAGCTTCCATTGGCAGGGGGCATGTTCTTCAGAAGTGAGTCTTTAAAACAGGATATCATAGCCAATTTTATCATTCTAAGGAGAAATGTAGAGAAGAGAATTAGGGCAAAAGAGAAGTAAGTTACTTAATCAGTAACTATCATTTCAGGCAAGGAGTTTTATTGCTCTCTACCTTTGATAACATGTGGGTAGACAGAGACCGAAGAGATGTGATGGTGTCAAATTGTCCAGCCCCAGCCTGGGACCACCCACCACTTGCACAACATCTGGTAGCCTGTCACGCAAGAGAACCGGTTCTTCAAGTGACCAAGCCCTCTGTCCCTTGTTGACAAGGGACAGATGGTGTTTGCACTTCTTTCAAGGTCATACCTGTGTCATGCAAAGGTGGAGGAGGAAATAAAGGATCCATAAACACACTCAATCCCTCTTTATGAGACCCACTTATATACCTGGCAGATGTTCAACTCATCAAAATCCCATTCTTCCTGAACATATAAAATGAGTTGGGTCAAAGTTCAAGGAGGCAGACAAGGGTCTGGAGGTGACAGAGTTGGGTTGAGCTCAGGTTTTGGTTATGGTGAAGCCCACCCTGGAGAAAGACAACCAATTGTGCAGCTCCCACTCAATTTCTGGCCCTTGGTGCACCTACCAATACCTATTATGCCCCTTGTAAGAACCTGGGCATAAGAGAAGTATAAAATCTTACCTCAACTCTCAAGCTGGAGTGCCTAGGCTTAGAGAACCTAAACAGTGCCAGCATGACTAGGTCTGAATAAGGTTTAGCTACAGCTGCTGCTATAATGTTCTCATTCCATCACTTAGCATAGAGCTCATTATTCAGAAGCTCAGATATGCAGTGTGTTTTTGTTTTTTTTTTGAACCTGGAGCCTGGAAAATAAATGAGATTCAGGTAAGCTCAAGAGCTCCCATAAGCTCTTGACCTCTGAGAGCCCCACTCCCTTACGCCTGGAGGGAAAGTGAAGAAGCAGTTGTCAGGTGTGGAGAAACCACCAGATGAAGCATGAGGATCCCAACACTGAGTCCCAGCTTTTTGGTTTAGTTCAAGTAGAGATGGAATTAATCAAAAGCCACAGTTTGGGGAGCCAAGAGGAAGGTGTCATTCTGAGGCCCACCATTGTTCATCTGAGAAGTGGGCAAGTCAGAGTAAGGATGTACTTCCAGATAGATGTTCTGGTGGTGAGAAGCAGGGCTTCAAGGCCTGATGTGAAAGGCATTGTGTATAACCTTGTGATGCTCACAGCAATCCTGCCAGGAAACCTGGGGAGACCAAGGTTACAGAGTAGGTCTGGGCTAGGGTCTAGGCCCAGCATTGGGATGCTTTCCTAAGACTATTGCTCAGTAGGAGTTGAGACTCTAGATCAGCTGCCATGGGACCATAACAGGAGATGACTAAAAGAGAGAAACTGTCATCCTAGGTACTTCTCACTACCAACTTTAAAGCACTTTTCCCCACTCACTAATTTGTATGAGCAAAAAGTGCTTTCTACCCCCACATGATCATGTAGGGGGCAGAAGATATAAGGGTAGTGGAATGTGAACTGTGACTTGAAAAAGAGTTAGGCTGGAAATGTGGAAGTTTTCCAGATAACAGAATAAGTCTAGAAGTCAAAAATAAAAGTTCCATGTGAGGGCTAGGAGTGAGCCAGTTTGGACAGAGTGGTGGGTGTGTGAAGGCTTGCAGCAGAGAGGAATCTTGGGATCAAATTATGAAAGTAACTGTCTTAGTTTCCTAGAGTGCCATAACAAAATGCCACTAACTGGGTGATTTATACAATAAAAATGTGTATTCTCACAGTTGTGGAGCCTAAAAGTGTGAAATCATGATATTGGCAGGGTTGACTCCTTCTGGAGCCTCTGAGGAAGATACTACCTCATGCATTTCTCCTGGCTTCTGCTGGCTTCAGCAATCTCTATCATCCTTTGGCTTGTAGATGCATCATTCCAATCTCTTCCTCCATCTTCATATGGAGTTTTCTTGTGTGTCTCTCTCTATTTTACAAAGACACTAGTCGTATTATATTGGGACTCACCTTACTCCAGTAGAACTTCATCTTAACTAATAACATCACTAATGACCCTATTCCAAATAAGATCACATTCTGAGGTATCTAAGGGTTAGGACTTCAACATATCTTTTTTAGAGGACAGAATCAAAGTCATAACAGGAACATAAGCCCTTGGATTCCCCACTCTGTGCCCCAGTCTCCCTACCCAGGTCTCTCTAACTTTGTCCTTTCAAGTGTACATCCAAGTGGCCAGCACTGCTCTCCTCAGGGACAGTCTTTACTGTATGAAAGTGCTCCATCTGAGAGCACAAACAGGTACTTCCACTGTGGAAATCAGGAGTGGGGGGCTCAAGAAATTAAAATTAAATTTACCATTGATCCAGCAATTAGGCTTCTGGGTATACATCTGAATGAAACGAAATCACTAACCTGAATATATATGCACCCCTATGCTCGTTGCAGTATTATTCACAATAGCTAAGTCATGGAAACAGCCTAAGTGTCTATCAACAGATGAATGGATGAAGGATGGGTTTTATATATATATATATATATATATATATATATATATATATATATATATATATATATAATGGAATACTATTTAGCCATAAAACAGAAGGACATCCTGCCATTTAAGACAACATGGATGGACATTGGGGGAATTAGGCTAAGTGAAATAAATCAGACACAGAAAGACAAATAATGTATAATCTCACTTATATGTGGAATCTGTGGAAAACAAACTATTAGAAACAGAGAACAGATTGGTGCTTACCAGAGGCAGTGGGTAGAGGGTAAAATGGGTCAATATAGTCAAAAGAGACAAACTTCCAATTACAAGATAAATAAGTTCTGGGGATAAAATGCACAGCATGGTGACTATAGTTTACAGCACTGTATCATATTTGAAAGTTGATAAAAGCGTAGATCTTAAAAGTTCTCATCAGAAACAATTTTGTAATTATGTGATGTGATGGATGTTAATTAAATTTGTTGTGAATCACTTCACAGCATACACATGTATCAAAGTATTATGTTACACTTTATGTTAATTATACTGAAATTTACAATAAAATGTTTTAAAATTATTATGTTATATACCTTAAACTTATACAATATGTTAATTATATCTCAGTGAAACTGGAAAAATTAAAGTGCTCCATCCATACCTCAGAGGTATGTGCTGTGGTCTTTTCATTGGTTAATTCATGTTCTTGAACTTGTAGTATCTCCTTATTTCTTGGCTCAAAGACCTCCATAGCCAGAAAGATACAAAATCATAATAATAATAGCCAAGACTTACTATGTGTGTGAAATAATTTAATCTTCACAGCAACCCTATGATATAGAGATAACTATCATGATCAGGTTGTACTTTAAAGATAAAGAAACTGAAGCATGAAGAGCTGAAATTAACATATCCACGTTCAAAAGGCTAGTAGCAGAAGGAATAAGGATTTGAACTCTTGTACCCATCCATAGACCCACTTCCCTTAACTACAACAGTACAGCTTATAGGAGCAGCTGTTGCCTCAGGAAAGCTACACACTGGAACATCCCAGCTCAGAAACCAACCGCAGGATGGAGAAGCCTCTGGAAGGCATGTAACTTCCACTTCTTATTTATATACTTTTACATTCTTAGTTTTTTGCAACAAATATATATTCTTTGCAATAATTGTTATTCATCAAGATGGAACTTAAAATGCAAGTCAGAGTGTGAAAAAATGTTTTAAAGAAAAAGAGAGAGAAACTTAGCATCAAGATCACAAAACTAAATTAAAGAGTGTGATAGCAGTAACATTAATCATTGCCATAACGATATATTATTAACATTAAATTAAATAAAGAGTAAATCAGCTTAAAATGATCAGTGTTCAGAGACGCCTCGATGGCTCAGTCGGTTAAGTGTCCGACTTCAGTTCAGGTGATGATTTTGCAGTCCATAAGTTCAAGCCCTGTGTCGGGCTATGTGCTGACAGCTCAGAGCCTGGAGCCTGCTTCAGATTCTGTCTCCCTCTCTCTGCCCCTCCCCCACTCATGCTCTGTTTCTGGGTCTCAAAAAATGAATAAATGTTAAAAAATTAAAAAAACTTTATCAGTGCTCAATTCTAGAACCAGAGATTGGCCTGAGGAAGGAGGAGGTGTATGAGGTTGCTTGGGTGTGGGATAGATGGGTGTCTGGAAAATTCCAAATAGGAGAAGCAAGCAGGGGTGGGCATAACTGTCCTCTAGGTTACTGTGGCCAGATGTTTGGCTGAACTGGGAAGTTTATGGTATGTATCTTTAGACTGAAAAGCAGAACAAGTAAAACATCAAAACTATAAATAACATTGATGGATATGTTCTTGTCAACACATTATTTATAAATGTTGTCCTGAACAAACATTCATACCTTGACAGATACAGAGAAATTAAGAGAAATCAATGGTTGGATAAGTGCCTTGATTAGTATTCTCTTGGCTGCAAGTTACAGAAGGCAGCTTAAACAAGTGTAAGGCAAAAGAGGAAATGTGTGATATGCTCTGGGAATCTCTGTCAATTCCAAGGCTTGAATGGCAGCAGGACCTCCCACTGGGTAGGGTGCAGAGAAGATCAATAAAGGGTATTCACACCACGTGGGCCCCTTAGGGTTGAAGAATATCCAGGTGCAAAGGTTTGTGTTCGTTGTCAAACCTGGAAAGCAGGTTTGGTCATATTCTCTGAACAACCTTCATTCCCTCTCATTTTAGTATTTTAAGGTTAAATCATTGATGCTGGGTGTATGAGGAATCCAGATAGTTCCAAGCCATGTCCCTGGCACCCCAGATGTAAGTAGAAATTTCTAAGAATTATCAGGGGCCATAGCTATAGGTATCAGTCTTCACTGAAATCATCTAGGTTACATTTTTTTCACATATTTTCATCTTTTTTTACTAAGCTGTTTATTTTAATTCCACTATTGTTAACATACAGTGTTATATTAGTTCCAGGTGTACAAATAATGATTCAACAATTCTATACATTACACAGTGCTCATCATGATAAGAATACTCTTTAATCCCCGTCACCTATTTAGTCCATCCCCTCACTCACCTCCCCTCTCGTAACCATCATTTTTTTCTCAATAATGAAGACTCTGTATCTTGGTTTGCCCTCTCTCCTTCTCTTTTTTTTCCCCTCTCTGTTCATTTGCTTTATTCTTAAATTCCACATATGAGTGAAATCATGTGATATTTGTCTTTCGCTGACTGAATTATTTCACTTAGCATAATACCCTTTGACTCCATCCATGTTGCAAATGACAAGATTTCATTGTTTTATTTTTTATAATCTTTTAAATATTTATTTATTTTTGAGAGAGAGAGACAGAGCATGAGCAGGGGAGGGGCAGAGAGAGAGGGAAACACAGAATCTGAAGCAGGCTCCAGGCTCTTCGCTGTCAGCACAGAACCCAATGCGGGACTTGAACTCATGAACTGTGAGATCATGACCTGAACCGAAGTCAGGGGCTTAACCGACTGAGCCCCCCAGGCGCCCCCAAGATTTTATTGTATTTTATGGCTAAGCAATATATACCATTTCTTTATCCATTCATCTATCAATAGACATAGTGGTTGCTTCCATAATTTGGCTATTGTAAATAATCCTGCCATAAACATAGAGGTGCATGTATCCCTCTGAATTAGTGTTTTTTAATTCTTTGAGTAAATACCCAGTAGCGTAATTACTGGATCATAAGTAAGTTCTATTTTTAACTTTCTGAGAAACTGCCATACTGTTTACCTCAGTGGATGCACCAGTTTGCCTTCCCACCAATAGTGCAAGAGGGTTCCTTTTTCTCCGTGTCCTTGCCAACACCTGCTTTCTTGTGTTGTTTATTTTATCCATTCTGACAGGTGTGAGGTGTTATCTCATTGTAGTTTTGATTTATATTTCCCCAATGATGAGTGATATTGAGTATTTTTTCATATGCCTGTGGCCATCTGTATATCTTGTTCGGAGAAATGTCTGTTCATGTCTCCTTTCCATTTTATAATTGGATTATTTGTTTTGGGGGTTTTGAGTTATATCAGTTCTTTATACATTTTGGATACTAACCCTTTATCATTTACAAGTATTTTCTCCCATTCCACTGGCTGCATTTTAGTTTTGTTGATGGTTTTCTTCACTGTGAAGAAAGAAGCCTTTTATTTTGGTGTAATCCCAATAGTTTATTTTTGCTTTTATTTCCCTTGTCTCAGGAGACATATCTAGAAAAATATTGTTATGCCCAATATCAGACCAATTGCTCCCTGTGCTCTCTTCTAGAATTTTTATAATTTTAGGTCTCACATTTGGGTTCTTGTTCCTTTTGCATTGATTTTATGTATGATGTAGGAAAGTGGTTCAGTCTCATTCTTTGGCAAGTAGCTGTCCAGTTTTCCCAATACCACACCATTTGTTGAAGAGGCTGTCTTTTTCCCATCGGATAATTTTTTCCTGCTTTGTCAAAGATTAATTGACCATATAATTGTGGATTTCTCAGTTTTCTGTTCTGTTCTATTGAACAGACAACTGAGTTGTCTATTTTGTGCTAATAGTATACTGTTTTAATTACTACAGCTTTGTAATATAACTTGAAGTCTGGAATTGTGTTACCATTTTGCTTTTCTTTTTCAAGATTGTTTTGGCTATTCAGGGTCTTTTGTGGTTCCACATAAATTTTAGGATTGTTTGTTCTAGTTAAGTGAAAAGTGATATTGGTATTTTGATAGGGATATCATTAAATGTGTAGATTTCTTTAGGTAGTCTAGACATTTTAACAGTATTTGTTCTTCCAACCAATGAACATGAAAGGTCTTTTGAAATTTTTGTGTCATTTCCAGTTTCTTTTATCAATGTTTTATAGTTGTCAGAAAACAGGTCTTTTACCTCTTTGGTTAAGTTTATTTCTAGGTTTTTCATTATTTTTGGTTTAACAGTAAATGGGATTGTTTTCATAATTTGTCTTTCTGCATATTCTTTATTAGTGCATAGAAATGCAACAGATTTCTGTACATTGATTTTGTATCCTGTAAACTTTACTGAGTTCATTTATCAGTTCCAGTAGTTTTTTGAGGGAGTATTTAGGATTTTCTATATGTACTATTTTGTCATCTACAAATAGTAAAAGTTTTACTTCCTCCTTGCTGATCTGTATGCCTTTTATTTCTTTTTGTTGTCTGATTGCTGTGGTTAAGACTTCCTGTTCTATGTTAAATAGAAGTGGTGAGAGTGGATGTATTTGTTTTGTACCTGACCTTAGGGGAAAACTCTCAGTTTGTCCCCACTGAAGATGATGTTAACTGTGTTTGTTTTTCATATAAGACATTTATTATATTGAAGTATGTTCCCTCTATCCCTTCTTTGTTGATGGTTTCCATCATGAATAGATGTTATATCTTGTCAAATGCATTTCTTGCATATATTGAAGTGATCATAGGGTTTTTATACTTTCTCTTATTGATGTGATGTATCACATTGATTGATTTGTAAATACTGAACCACCCTTGCATATCAGTAATAAATACCATTTGATCATAGTAAATCATATTTTAAATGTGTTGTTTGTATTTGGTGAAAATTTTTGCATTTATGTTCATCAGGGATATTGGTCTGTAGTCCTCTTTTTTAGTCATGTCTTTACCCGGTTTTGGTATCAGGAAAATGCTAGTCTCATAGAATGAATTTGTAAGCCTTCTTTCCTTTTTTATTTGTTGGATAGTTTGAGAAGAATAGGTACTAATTCTTTAAGTGTTTGGTAGAATTTGCTCATGGAGCCATCTGGCCCTGGATTTTTGTTTTTTGGGAGGGTTTTGATTACTGATTCCATTTCTTTGCTGGTTATCAGTCTGTTCAAATTTTCTACTTCTTGCTGCTTCTCTTTTTGTAGTTTATGTTTCTAGGAATTTATTCATTTCTTCTAGGTTGTCAAATTTGTCGAATATAGTTGTTCATAATATTCACTTATAATTGTTTATTGTTCTTAGGTATTGGTTGTTATTTCTCCTCTCTCATTTGTAATTTTGAGTACTTTGTCTCTCTCTCTCTCTCTCTCTCTCTCTCTCTCCTCTCTCTCTCTCTCTGTCTCATTTTTTTTATGAATCTGGTAAGAAGTTTATCAATTGTATTCATTTCTTCAAAGAATCAACTCCTGGTTTATTGATCTGTTCTACTGGTTTTTTTTAAGTTTTTATATCATTTATTTGTGCTCTAATCTTTAATATGTCCTGCATTCTGCTGGTTTTAGGTTTTGTTTATTGTTCTTTTTCTAGATGTTTTAGGTGTACAGTTAGGTTGTTCGAGATTTGTCTTGCTTCTTGAGATAGGCCTGTACTGCTATAAACTTCCTTCTTAGAAACACTTTTGCTGTATCCCAAAGATTTTGCACTGTTGTGTTTTCATTTTTATTTTTTTCTATGTACTTTTTCTTAGTTCTTCTTTGATTTCCTGATTGACCCAATTCACTTTTTAGTAGTATGTTGTTTAACATCCATGTATTTGTGGTCCTTCTAGATGTTTTTGTGTGCTTGTTTTCTAGTTTCATAGTGCTTTGGTCAGAAAAGATGCATGATGCAGCACCGGAGGTTTCAGTCAGTGAATTATGTGACTCTTGATTTCACAGTTGTATGATCCAGCCCAAGCTTAGGTGGAGAGATTATGTACAAATAAAATCTTTTTTTAAAAAAGAAAAGGAAAGGAAATAAAGAAAAGAGAAGAGAAGAAAACAAAACAAAAGAAAAGAAAACATGCATGGTATAACTTTGATCTTCTTGAAATTGTTGAGGCTGAGTTTGTGGGCTAGTATGTGATCTATTCTGGAGAATTTGGGACAGACCTTCTTAACCCTTTTTGAGCATGGTCTCCTCTGACCATTTGGTAAAACTGATAGAATTCTTTTCAGAGATATGTTTGTTAATGTATAAAATAAGGTACAGGGCCTCACAAAAGAAATCAATTATATTAAAATACAGTAATAGAGATATTAAAATAACTTTATGATAAATAGTATGTGTATTTCTTTATTAATTTATTGAAGTGCAAACCTAACAGAAGGTCTAATAACCACAGCTAGTTTGAAGTCGTGATTAATTTAAGTAAAATTTTGGGCTGTTTGTAACAACTGTGGCATGATATGACCTGTGGTTTCTCTTCACAACCAATTTACTCCTGACTGTTGTTCATAGACAGGGAGTCTATAGACCTTAGGTAAAGAACTTCTGTAGAGGTGCCTACTTGAGTCAGGATATCTTTACTCTGCTCTGGAATTCCTTTCATAGCATCCAATAAAGGTAGAGTTATAAGGGCTTTGACCATCAGGACTGGAGTCAGGCTAGCTCCATATGGGGTGCAAATGGGCATTCCTGGAAGAGAGAAATCATTAGGTACAGTCATCCCACTGGAGACTATGCACTTGTCATGTACAGTCCATGGACAACCTAATGCAGCTGCAAATGGGTGGCTATTAGCTGAGGTATACCCTAGATGCAGGGCATGGGAACAGGGACTGCGAGGCAGGCACAAGCAGAAGGAAAAAGGTGAGGAACTGAGTGTCCAAGTTTCCCCTGGGAATGGTGAGCTCTGTAATGTAGGTTTCTTCCTGTCTTATCTACTGCTATTGCCACAGTGCCTGGGCAAAACAGGCATTAGGCAAATATATATTGAACAGAATAATAAGCTTTTCTATCTGAGCAGTATCTTTGAAATCAATTTATTCATTCATTTTCTTATCAAGATAAGTAAGTGCCCACAACCACAAGCTTGGGAGGGGAAAGGCTGGAAGGAGCTTGTGCTTCCACCTCCTGACTTTTTATACCAGCCGTATGGCACTGACACATTTCTATCATAAATGTTATCTATATGTAGGGCTGAACAGGATGGGGGATTTCCAGAAGTCCCAGGAGAGTGTTAAGGGCCGTTCCTGACTCAGGATCTGTGTACTGCAGGGAAGAATTTTTTTTAAGTGAAACTGGGAGATGATCTAAGATTTAGACTGGGTTCTCTGGGCAGAAATGAACAAAGGAAGTTTGGACCCTGCCCACCATCTAAGGTGTAGAAGGTGTAGAAGGACATCCACATTCAAAAAGATTGCATACTCCATTTCTAGATTTCTCCATTTCCATACTCAAGGATCTTTATATCCACAGTTATCTCCTTCCTGGGAGATGGGAACCCCAGGTCCCCCTCTGCTCTGATAGAAGCCAGTATGATGGGCTATAGCCATAGAAGAAGCCCTAGAATCTAACTTTTTCCATGCCACCACCCATCCAAGAGTGGGCAGAGAAGCTCAAGATAGAGAATGAGCAGGCTCTCTCTCTAAAATAAATAAATAAACTTAAAAAAAAAGAAATAACTACATTTCCTTATCAAATGAATTTTCGTCAGATATTTAATAATAGGAATTTTTAAGTTTTGTCATTTACAGACAGCTATTGGGTTTTTTTACCCTAATGTTTTTGCAAAGTGAGACTCCTGGAAAGGACCATGCCAGGTGCTCTTGACCACTAACATTGTGAAACTAAAGGCTTTGAACCTTGGGCACATATCTCACAAGTGAATAAGTCAGCTTTACATGACATCTGGTTCTGTGCAAATGCTAGACACCTCCAACTCAAATTGATGAGGAAGAGAAGTTAACTGAAATTGAGGAAGACTGCTTTCTCCCAAGATGACAAATCAAGACTTTCTACTTTAAACATGAAATCCTTTCTTCTTTTCTTTCTTTCCTTTACTCTGACAGTGGCCTGAAATGAAAATGCCATTGTCCATATCTCCCATATGCTAAAAAGGGTAAGCTTTCAGACTCCTGGAATTGTCATCAAAAATTATAATATGTCTATATGTACCCCTATGTTTTTGCAGCATTATTTACAATAACCAAGATTTGGAAGCAGCCCAAGTGTCCATCCACAGATAAATGGATAAAGACACACACATGCACACCCACACATAAATACAATTGAATATTACTCACCCATAATAAAGAATGAAATCTTGCTATTTGCAACAACATGAATAGACCTAGAGGGTATAATGCTAAATACCATATGATTTCACTCTTATGTGGAATTTAAGAAACAAAACAAATGCTGGAGGACTTAATATGGCAGAGAAGTAGGAGGACTCCAAGCTTACCTCATCTCTTGAACACAGCTAGGTAAATATAAAATCATTCTGAATAACCAATAAATAAATCTGAGGACTGAGAGGAAAAAGCTATAAATTTACAAATAGAATTATGGAAGCTTCTTTTAACAAGCAGACCAAAACACACCTAATTTCTACCTTTTTTTTTCTGGACAAAATGACAAGACAGTAGAATTCAACTCAAAGAAAGAACAGAAGGTAGAACATCCAGGGATGTAATCAATACAGGTATTAGTAAGATGTCTGAACTAGGATTCAAAACAACACTAGAGAATCCCTTATTGCAGAGATAAAAGAAATAAAATCTAGTCCTACCAAAATTAAAAATGCTGTGATCGAAATAAAAAACTGAATGGGTGCAATAAAAATGAGGATGAACAATGCAGAGGAATGAATCAGTAATACTAAAGATATAACTAAGGGAAGTAATGAAGCTGAAAAGAAGAAGGAAAAAAAGGTATTGGATTATGAAGGTAGACTTAGGGAATTAGTGACATCTTAAAATGTAATAAAATTCATATCATAGGAGTCCCAGATGATTAAGAGAAAGAAAAAAAGGTTAGAAGGTTTATTTGAACAAATTATAGCTGAAAACTTGCCTAATCCGGGGAAGGATACAGACATCAAAATATAAGAAGCATAGAAAACTCTCATTAATTTTTTTTTTTAAAAAGGCCTGCCAGCACCTAGACATATCATAGTCAAATTCACAAAATACACAGACAAAGAAACAATCCTGAAAGCAGTAAGGGAAAAAAGTCCTGAACCTACAAGGGAAGACAGATCAGGGTCGCAGCAGATCTGTCCACAGAAACTGGACAGGCAAGAAGGGAATGGAAGGATATATTCAATGGATGAATGGGAAAAATTTGCAGCCAAAAATTCTTTATCTACAAAGGCTGTCATTTCAGAATGGAAAAAAAAATTAAAAGTGTCTCAGACAAATGAAAACTGAAGGAGTTCATGATCACTAAACCACCCCTGCAATAAATTTTGAAAAGGACTCTTTGAGTGGGAAAAAAAGACCAAAGGCAACAAAGACTAGAAAGAAGTAGAGACCACCACCAGAAATAAGCTTTACATGTAAAAAAAAATGGCACTAAATTAATATCTTTCAGTAACCACTCTCAATGTAAATGGACTAAATATTCCAGTCAAAAGACACAGGGTATTAGAATGGATTAAAATAAAAACATGACCCATCTATATGCTGCCTACAAGAGAGTCATTTTAGACCTGCAAATTGAGAGTGAGAGGATGGAGAACCATTTGTCATGCTAATAGATGTCAAAAGAACCCCAGAATAGCAATACTTATCAAACTACATTTTAAACCAAAAACTGTCAAAAGAGATAAAGAAGGATATTATTTCATAACTAAGGTGTCTAGCCATCAAGATCTAACAATCGTAAATGTTTATGCCCCCAACGTGAAACATCCAAATATATAAATCAATTAATATTAAACATAAAGGACCTCATTTATAATAATACAATAATAGTAGGGGGGTGAGGGGCACTTGGGTGGCTCAGTCAGTTAAGCATCCGACTTAGTCTCAGGTCACAATCTCACGGTTTGTGGGTTCAAGCCCCACATTAGGCTCTGTGCTGACAGCTCAGAGCTTGAAGCCTGCTTTGGATTCTGTCTTCCTCTCTTTCTGACCCTCCCCCACTCACGCTCTGTTTCTCTCTGTCTCAAAAATAAATAAACATTAAAAAACATAAAATAAAATAACAATCCACTTACAGCAATGGACAGAGCATCAAAGCTATAAATCAACAAGGAGACAATGGCTTTAAGTGACACACTGGACCAGATGGACGTATTCACATTTCATCCTAAAACAGCAGAATACACATTCTTTTCAAGTGCACATGGTACATTTTCAAGAATAGATCACATACTGGGTCACAAATCAGCCCTCAACAAGTACAAAACGATCGAGATTATTTCTTGCATATTTTGAGAATAAAGTGCTATGAAGCTTGAAGTCAACCACAAGAAAAAATTTGGGAAGCCCTCAAATACATGGAGGTTAAAGAACATCCTCCTAAAGAATGAATGGGTTAACCAGGAAATTAAATAAGAAATTAAAAAGTACATGGAAACAAATGAAAACAAAAACATGACAGTCTTAAATCTTTGGGATGCAGCAAGGGCAGTCTTCAGAGGGAAGTATATTGCAATATAGGTCTACCTCAAGAAGCAAAAAAAGTCTCAAATACACAACGTAATCGTACCCCTAAAACAGCTAGACAACAACCCGCAGAAATAAAGCGTAAAGCCAGCAGAAGAAGTAAAAGAATAAATATTAGAGCAGAAATAATATAGAACTAAATAAACAAAACAAAACAAATACAATGGAACAGATCAACAAAACTAAAAGCTGATTCTTTGAAGGAATTAATAAAATTGGTAACCCCCTAGGCAGATTTATCAAAAGGAAAGGAAAAGCACTGGGGCACCTGGATGGCTCAGTCAGTTAAGCATCTGACTTTGTCTCAGGTCATGATCCCACAGTTTGTGGATTCAAGCCCCACCCCAGGCTGTTTGCTGACATTTCAGAGCCTGGATCCTGCTTCAGATTCTGTGTCTCCCTCTCTCTCTCTGCCCCTCCCCCACTCACACTCTGTCTCTCTCTCTCTCAAAAATAAAATAAATATCAAAAAAAAGAAAAAGTACTGAAATAAAATCACTAATGAAAACGTAAAGATCACAACCAACACTACAGAAATGCAAAAAATTATAAGAGAATACTATGAAAAATTATATGCCAACAAACTGGGTAATTTGGAAGAAATGGACAAATTTCTAGAAACATACAAACTACCAACTCTGAAACAGGAAGAAATAGAAATTTTAAACAGACCAACCCCAGCAAAGAAATTTCATTAGTAATAAAAAATCTTCCAACAAACAGAAGCCCAGAAGCAGATGGCTTCCTAGGGCAATTTTACCAGACATTTAAAGAAGAGTTAGTACCTATTCCTCTCAAATTGTTCCAAGAAATAGAAATGGAAGGAAAACTTCCAACTCCATTCTACATGGCCAGCATTACCAAGATTCCAAAAACAAAGATCCCACCAGAAAGGAGAATTACAGGCCAATACCCTGGAGGAAGATGGATGCAAAAATTCTCAACAAGATACTAGCAAATTGAATCCAACAGTACATGCAAAGAATTATTCACCATGCTCAAATGGGATTTATACCTGGGCTGCTGTGCTGGTTCAATATTTGCAAATCAATCAATATGATATCCTGCATTAATAAAAGAAAGGATAAGAACCATATGATTCTCTCATATAGATGCGGAAAAGGCATTTGACAAAATACAGCATCCATTCTTGGTAAAAACCCTCAACAAAGTAGGGGTAGCAAGAACATACCTCAACATCAAAGCCATATACAAAAGACCCACAACTACTATCATCCTCAATGGGGAAAAACTGAGAGCTTTCTCCCTAAGTTCAGGAACACAACAGAGATGTCCACTATCACCACTGTTGTTCAGCATAGTAGTGGAAGTCTTACCCTCAGCAATCATACAAGAAAAGTAAATAAAAGGGATCCAAACTGGCAAAGAAGTCAAACTTTCACTCTTCACCGATGACATGAGACACTACATAGAAAACCCAAAACCTCCAAATGAAATTGCTAGAACTAATACATAAATCGAGCAAAGTCACAGGATATAAAATCAATGTGCAGAAATCTGTTGCATTTCTATACACCAATAATGAAGCAGCAGAAAAAGAAATCAAGGAATCAATCTCACTTACAATTGCATACGCAAAAAAAACATAAGATACCCAGGAATAACCTTAACAAAAGAAGTAAAATATCTGTACTCTGAAAACTATAGGAAACTTATGAAGGAAACTGAAGAAGACACAAATGGAAAAACATTCCATGCTCTTGGATTGGAAGAACAAACGTTGTTAAAGTGTCTACTACCACTTTCTTACACTATACACAAAAATAAATTCAAAATGGATGAAAGACCTAAATATAAGACAGTTTTGTTGATTGCTTCCTTTTCTGTACAAATCTTTTTATCTTGATGAAGTCCCAATATTTCATGTTTGCTTTCATTTCCCTTGCCTTCCTGCGATGTGTCTATTTTTTCCAGCCAAAGTCAAAGAGGTTTCTGCCTATGTTCTTCTCTAGGATTCTTATGGTTTCCTCTTTCACATCTAGGTTTTGCATCCATTTTTTAATTTATTTGTGTATGTGTTAGAAAGTGGTCCAGTCTCATTCTTCTGCCATGGTGTCGTCCAGTTTTCCCAGCACTATTTGTTGAAGAGACATGGACATTATCTATTGGATATTCTTTTCTTCTTTGTTGAAATATAGTTGTGGGTCCATTTCTGGGTTTTCTATTCTGTTCCATTGATTTATATGTCTGTTGTCATGCCAGTACCATAATGTCTTATGACTACAGCTCTGTAATATAGCTTGAAATTTGAAATCATGATGGCTCAAGTTTTTTCTTTAGCAGGATTGCTTTAGCTATTCAGGGACTTTTGTGATTCCATAGAGATTTCACAAAGAATGCTGGTGGTATTTTTATAGGGATTGCATTAAATGTGTACATTGCTTTGGGTAGTATGGACATTATAACTTGTATGTTCTTCCAATCCATGATAATGGAATGTATCCATTTCTTTATGTCCTCTTCAATATCCTTCGTAAGTCTTCTATAGTTTTCAGAGTACTGATCTTTTACTTCTCTAGTTAGGTTTATTCTTAGGTATCTTATGGTTGTTGGTGCAATTGAAAATGGGATCAATTCCTTCTTTTCCTGGTGCTTTGTTATTGGTATATAGAAATGCAACAGATCTCTGCACATTCATTTTATATCCTGCGAATTTGTTTGATTCATGTATTAATTCTAGCAAATTTTTTGGTGTAGTATTTCTGGCTTTCTACATAGAGTATCATATCATCTACAAATAGTGAAAGTTAGACATCTTCCTTACCAATTTGTATGCCCTTGACTTCTTTTTCTTGTCTGATTAATGAGGCTAAGACTTCCACTATGATGTGAAACAGTAATGGTGAGAGTGGGCATCCTTGTCTGATTCCTGAATAGGAGAAAGACTCTCAGTTTTTCCCCAGTGAGGATGATATTAGCTGTGGGTCAATTTTGCATCACAGTTATAGCATTTTTTTTTTAATATCAGCCTGACTAGTTTCTAGGTCTTTGATGTCTGCAGCAAGGGTTTCTCTGGTATCTTCTATGCTTTTTTTTTTTTTTTCAAGCCCAGTTAGTAGTCTTATGACTGTTTTAAATTCTTGTTAAGATATAGTGCTTATATCTGTTTTGAGCAAGTCCATCACTGTGATTTCTTCTTAAACTTTCCTTTGGGGAAAATTCCTTTATCCTGTCATTTTAGCTACATTTCAGTCTTTTGAGTGTTTTCAAAGCTTGTAGGTTTCCTGCACCTGACAGTAATGCTATTTTAAAAAGGGGTCATACACTGTCCAGGGCCTGGAACTTCAGGAAGTGTTCCTGGTGTATGTTGTATGCACTCTGCTATTGCATTTTGGCTGCTCTTTTGCACTGGTCAGTCCTCTGTAGAGCTCCTCCTTGTTTGTTGTGGGGAAGTGTTTGGACCTTTAACGAGGTGTGCTTGGATTTGTTTGTTAAGATAAGCGTGGGGGTGCCTGGGTGGCTCAGTCAGTTAAGTGCCAGACTTCAGCTGAGGTTATGATCTCACAGTTCATGGGTTTGAGCCCCGTGTCAGGCTGACAGCTCAGAGCCTGGAGCTTACTTCAGTTTCTGTGTCTCCCTCTCTCTCTCTGCCCCTCCTCAACTCACGCTCTGTCTGTCTGTCTGTCTGTCTCTCTCTCTCTCTCTCTCAAAAATAAACATTAAAACTTTTTTTAAAGACAAGCTTGGGGAAAAAAGGGGAAAATCCTGATTCCCCCCCAAAAAGACAAAAGGAGATGGAACACACACACACACACACACACACACGAAAGAAAGAAAAAGAGAGAGAATAAAAAAATTATAAGGCTTATTCCAAAGAAAAAGAAAGGGGGAAAAAAGAAGAAAAGAAAAATGAAAGAAAAAGAAAAGAAAGAAGCCTAATCTAAAAGAAAGAGAGAAATAAAACAAAAACAAAAACAAAAACAAGACACTATGAGCCTGATTCCAAAAGGAAAAAAAGAAGACAGAAAAAATGAAAAGAAAAAAAAAGTAAGCCTGGTCCTATTTCCACCAGAACTGCAGGAGTCGTTTTGAATCACTGGACTTTCAGTACATTTGGTGCATGGTGGGGTCCTGGCTGTGCTAGTCTTCTGGAAGAGAGGCCTGCTGCATTGGCTCATAGTCAGTCTTGCCCCAGTAAATAAGCAGTTGCCAGGTTCAGGGGAGTAGGGTTTGGATTACATGGGTCCTACCTCCACTGGGGGCCGCTGTTCCACCCTCTGAAATCTCACCATGTTGATGGGGGAATACGGCGCCACCCCAATCTTTCATCCCCAGACAGGGGTTCTCATATCCCCACTGTTGAGGTAGTCTTTTCACAGAATAGAAGGGCAGTCAACTCACCAAGTGCCACCGTTCTCCTGTGTTTTTCTTTCCATGAGACTGGGATTCAAAACTGGAAATCTTAAAGGAGCTGGTACCAAGCAGATCTACCCACCCCTGTGAGGTAGATCCCCTCCACACTGTGTCTGATGTCCTTTTCCCCAGAAAAAAGTCCCACACGCACAAATGTTGCACGTGCAATCTATGTTGTAACACTGCTAAAAGCAGCAACGTGGTTATATTCCTTCTGGTTGTGCCTCTGTCCCCTGCCTTTTGTCCCCTGGTGCCTACAGGCTCTTTTGTCCCTGGATAGGCAATATTAGCCTCTTCCAAAAGTACTCCAGCAAGGGGAATGTTTTCTCACAGTGTGCCCTGGAGAGCCCTACATTATGTTATGCACTCTGCGCTCTGGGGCCAGCTTTCTGCTTCTCCCCAAGAGCCAGCGCCACAGCTCCAATATGAAAAGAAGTCTCACACTACCAAAACTTCAGAATTTAAACTCCAAACACAGTTTGCAAACAAAACAAAACAAAACAAAACAAAACAAAACAAAACAGAAAACCTGCAACACTCAGTATTTCTTGCTCCTCAATCCATGATCCAAAAAGGATTTCCTCTTGTGCAAAAGCAATGCCATACTCTCTCAACCCCTCTCTTTCTCTCCCTTTTGTCTCTCCACTGAAAGAGTTTCCTCCGCTCTGCAGCACCGCGATTTTTCTCTCACCCAATTCACTTCCTTGCACCTTGCAACTGCCACAATGTCTCCCTCCAACCACAGAAATCCTTCTGCCACTCTGCAGGTCGATTTCCTGGGTGTTCCGAGTGATCTGATCTCAATACAGCCATGTTTGAGGGACAAGGAAATCCCAGGGTCCCTCTACTTCTCCTCAATCTTAACTCCTCCAAAACCGACTTGAATAGAGAGAACAAACTGGTGTTGCCAGCTGAGAGGTGGATAAAGAAATGGTTGAAATAGATAAAGGAGATTAAGATGAGCACTGAGAAATTTGGAGAACAGTTGAATCATTATTTTGTACATCTAAAACTATTATAACACGGTATGTTAATTATAATTCATTAAAAAAAAAAACTCAAGGTGTGCCTTGGTGGCTCAGTCGGTTAAGGGTCCGACTTCAGCTCAGGTCATGATCTCATGGTTCGTGGGTTCAAGCCCCGCATCAGGTTCCATGCTGACAGCTCGGAGCCTGGAGCCTGCTTCAGATTCTGTGTCTCCCTCTCTCTCTCTCTGCCCCTCCCCAACTCATGCTCTGTCTCTCTCTGTCTCAAAAATAAATAAACTATAAAAATTAAAAAAAATAAAGTCTGTCCATGATATTCGAGATCCCCTGGTCTCCTGGTGATCAATTTTTCATCTACCCTCAATGTCACCATACACTACAATTACTCCCCTTATAAGTCGCTTACAGGATTTGACTTTTATGGCCAACATCCAGTGCTTTGTTTTTACCTTTCTCCAATTATAACTGTACTTGCCCTGTTAGACACAAACACCTACACAAAATATAGTAAATCTGTACTCCCATATTCTTATCATTATCTAAACTGGACTGAAAACATCTTACTAGTAGCATTCATTTTTGCTAGGAATTTAAAACAATTTTTATTTCAGGCTAGAAGATTCACTACCTGAATGTGCTAAAAATGTAACTGACTTCTGGCTTGAATGGGCAAATGCAAGAATTCCTGTGAACAAATCTATTAATAGTGCCATCTTAGTGGGAATGGTTTGGGCCCCAACAGGATTTATCTTTGTCTCTGGTGGTTATCATTCTTCTTTGCCCTATGAATACCTAGATGGCTAGCACATAACTGGCAATGCTTTTTAGTTGGTCTAATTTTGCCCCTAACTGTCCACAATCAGACTGAGACACTCATTGGTAAATTCCCCTGAACCTACATTATCATGTTAGAAAAATCTACAAGGAGACATTAATGATTCAGAATTTCCTTCGTTAGGTCCTTGCTTTCTTGGTTAAAAGTGAATATGAATGAGCTATAATCACTAACCCCTCAAATCTTGAAGATATTACAGAATCCATTACTAAGGCAATCACTGTCCAACAAAATTCCTTCGACTCTTTAGCCAAAGAAGTTTTTGGTGATAGGACAGTTCTTGACTATCTTTTAGCTGAGCATGAAAGTGTCTGTTCTAGAAATCAGTTGCATTTTTATAACCCAATAATGAAGCAACAGAAAGAGAAATAAAGAAACTGATTCCATTCACAATTGCACAAAAAAACCATAAAATACCTAGGAATAAACTTAACCAAAGATGTAAAAGATCTGTATGCTGAAAACTATAGAAAGCTTATGAAGGAAATTGAAAAAGACACAAAGAAATGGAAAAAAGCATTCCATGCTCATGGATTGGAAGAATAAATATTGTTAAAATGTCATTATTACCCTAAGCAATCTACACATTCAATGCAATCCCAATCAAAATTACACCAGCATTCTTCTCAAAGCTAGACCAAACAATCCTAAAATTTGTATGGAACCACAAAAGACTCTGAATAGCCAAGGTAATATTGAAGAGGAAAACCAAAGTGGGAGGCATCACAATCCCAGACTCGAGCCTCGACTACAAAGCTGTAATCATCAAGACAGTATGGTGTTGTCACAAAAACAGACACATAGACCAATGGAATAGAATAGAGAATCCAGAATTGGACCACAAGTATATGGCTAACTAATCTCAGTCAAAGCAGGCTGGAGTATCCAATGGAAAAAAAGACAGTCTCTTTAGCAAGTGGTGCTGGAAGAACTGGACAGCAACTTGCAGAAGAATGAAACCAGACCACTTTCTTACACTATACACAAAAATAAACTCAAAATGGATGAAAGACCCAAATACAGGATACAGGAAACCATCAAAACTCTAGAGAAGGGGCACCTGAGTGGCTTAGTCAGTTAAGTGTCAGACTTCGCCTCAGGTCATGATCTCAGTCTGTGGGTTAGAGCCCTGCGTAGAGCTCTGTGCTGACAGTTCAGAGCCTGGAGCTGCCTCCGAATCTGTGTCTCCCTCTCTCTCTGCCCCTCCCTGTTCGTTCTCGTTCTTGTTCTCTCTCTCTCTCTCTCTCTCTCTCTCTCTCTCTGTCTCTTTCTCTCTCTCAAAAATAAACATTAAAAAAATTTAACAACCTCTTTGATCTCAGCCGCAGCAATTTCTTACTTGACACATCTCCAAAGGCAAGGGAATTAAAAACAAAAATGAACTATTGGTACCTCATCAGGATAAAAGTCTTCTGCACTGCAAAGGAAACAATCAACAAAACTAAAAGGCAACCAACGGAATGGGAAAAGACATTTGCAATGACATATCGGATAAAGGGCTAGTATCCAAAACCTATAAAGAACTCACCAAACTTCACACCCAAAAAACAAATAATCCAGTGAAGAAATGGGCAGAAGACATGAATAGATACTTTTCCAAAGAAGACATCCAGATGGCCAACAGACACATGAAAAGATGCTCAATGCCACTCATCTTCAGGGAAATACAAATCAAAACCACACTGAGATACCACCTCACGCCAGTCAGAGTGGCTAAAATGAACAAATCAGGAGACTATAGATGCTGGAGAAGATGTGGAGAAACGGGAACCCTTTTGCACTGTTGGTGAGAATGCAAATTGGTGCAGCCACTCTGGTAAAAAGTGTGGAGGTTCCTCAAAAAAATTAACAATAGCACTACCCTATGACCCAGCAATAGCACTGCTAGGAATTTACCCAAGGGATACAGGAATGCGGATGCATGGGGGCACATGTACTCCAATGTTTATAGCAGCACTTTCAACAATAGCCAAATTATGGAAAGAGCCTAAATGTCCATCAACTGATGAATGGACTACTTGGGCGAATGGACTACAATGGGATACTACTTGACAATGAGAAAGAATGAAATCTGGCCATTTGCAGCAACATGGATGGAACTGGAGGGTATTATGCTAAGTGAAATAAATGAGTCAGAGAAAGATAGATACCATATGTTTTCACTCATATGTGGATCTTGAGAAACTTAACAGAAGATCGTGGGGGAGGGGAAGGGAAAAAAGGTTACAGAGAGGGAGGGAGGAAAAACCATAAGAAACTCTTAAATACAGAGAACAAACTAAGGATTGATGGGGGATGCGGGAGAGGGGAAAGTGGATGATGGGTATTGAGGAGGGCACTTGCTGGGATGAGCACTGGGTGTTGTATGGAAACCAATTTGACAATAAATTATATTTAAAAAATGAAAAAAAAAAGTGTCTGTTCTATAGCCAATACCACTTGCTGCACAGATTAATGCTTCTGGAGAAGTTAAAACTTAGCTACATAAGGTCACTAAACAAGCCGTTTGGTTTAAGAAAGTGTCTCCTTCAATGGGGTCTTTCTTTGTCTTTTTTGTTTTTATTTTCCTTAGAGAGGGGAGGGGGAGATGGTCAGAGGAAGAGAGAGAGAGAGAGAGAGAGAGAGACCCAAGCAGACTGCATGCTCGGCACAGAGCCCAACGTGGGGCTCAGTTCCATGATGCTGGGATCATGACCTGAGCCAAAATCAAGAGTCAGACGCTCAACTGACTGAGCCACCCTGGATCCCCTTTCTTTGACTTATTTTATCTTAAATCATTTGAGTCGAGGGTACCATGACTCCAAAGTGGACCCCAGACATTGAGAACTATTCTGCTTATAATAATCATAGTAGTCTCCCAGGTACATTGTATTCCCTTAAAGCTTTAAATGCATGTTCACCATCACTAACCATCAAATAAATTATCTCCCTAAGAAAATGAATGAAGAGAATGACTGATTTTAAAAATGTTAATCTGCAGTTAACACAGAATACCACAGAGATTCAGCAAAAAGTCTTCATGAATACCACAGAGGATCAGCAAAGACTGTGAGAACTTCAGCAAAGTAGCTGGGAGTGGTACTAATGCCTTAAATTTTGATCACATCTCTCAGGCTGAGTCTGATCAAAAGGGGAGAATTGTTAAAAATAAGAGACCTGAAATAGAGTCACTTATGTCAGTCCCCACGTCAGCAAACTGAAACTACTTAACTGCATTTTCATCCTCTCCCAAGAATGGAATCTTAGACTAGTCAATCAGGAATGATCTGCTCAGCACTAATGAGGTAATCTGCAGGAAAGATCCCTGCCATCTCGTAAAGAAGGTAATCTCACCACAACCAATCTACTTTTTGCTAGTATAGCTTCCTGCTGCTTATAAAATTCTTTCATTTTGTACAGCTCCTCAGAGCTCCTTTCTGTTTGCTAGATGGGATACTGCCCCACTCATAAATCATTGAGTAAAGCCAATAAGGTTCTTTAAAATTTACTCAGCTGATTTTTAATTTTTTTAACATATTGTTTATTTTTTGAGAGAGAGAGGCAGAGTGTGAGCAGGGGAGGGGCAGAGAGAGGGCGAGACACAGAATCCAAAGCAGACCCCAGGCTCCGAGCTGTCAGCACAGAGCTCTATGCAGGGCTCAAACCCATGAATCGTGAGATCATGACCTGAGCCGAGGTTGACTCCCAACCAACTGAGCCATCCAGGAGCCCCTTAACAGTTCTTATTATTAGATATCAAATACTGTTGGAGTCAACAGAGGGTGGGGCATATCTGAGGCATATCTGGGGGCATGTATCAGTAATTTCCCTGACATCAGAGGCATAAACTTCTGGCTGGCAGTCAGCTGCAGAATGCAGGCAGCTCCATGAATTGCCCCACACCTACCAACACTGAGACAGGTCAAGATAAGGGAGAGCTATAAAATTTGGCTGGACTCAGTTGATAAGCAGGTACCTCTGAACACCATTTCTGTTACTAGCTCAGTCATCTGGGAGTGTTTTCCTCTTCCTCTGTCAGGTCCTTCCCTCTAGCTGACTGTATGTATCTTCATGTTCCTCCTCCTCTCTTCTCCACTTCTTTCCCGTTCTCCAATTCTGTGGTTCTTCTACTTGTAGAGTGCTTTCTCTCATACACCCTTTTTTGCTTCCAGATCAATTTGCCTGTCTTTCAGATTCTGTCTTCTTGTCTGTCACCTTCTCTCTGGATGTGTCTATTTTTAAAGAGAAACTAATTCAATTCAGAAAAAAAAAAAAGAGCCTATACAAAGTGGCAGGTGAACTACGTACCTAGTTGCATTTTTTTTTTAACATTGAGTTTGTTTTTGTTGGTTCCATGAAGACATAGCTTCCCTCTCTTAGGGAAACCATCCTAAGGCCTCATGCTCTTTCTTGTTATTGGCAGTTCCCCCTTCCAACTGGGTAGACTTATACAGTTCCTTCTGCTAAATGCTATTTGAGAGAAAAGGAAGAATTTGTGATCAGGGATTTAGGAAATCCTGTACAAAGTAGAATTTTTGGCTGGGTAAAGAGTAGCTGGAGGAAGGCTAAATGGAAGAACAGAAATTGCACACTCCTACCCTGTGGTGCAGGGGCAGGTGGGCTTCTGGCCTCTTTCTCCAAGGAAAGTAGGAGGCTGAAACAACAGCAGCACCACTGAGGTAAGAAGGAAGAGGTGGCTTTAAATTAGAGACTCTCATTTTCTTCTAAGTAGGAGCAATGCTTGAGAGTTCTGCAGCTCAAGGAGCCTCATACCAGGAAACCCTCCATGTCAGTAGTTTCCACTATTTCCCCCAAACTTCTGTTTCCCAACCCCTGTAGGAGTTCCTGCCTCACCTTAGGAGGCCCTAGCATGCCTGAAATTCTCTTCTGTTGGGTGTTGAGAGGACCCTGCCTAATAGCATGTTATCAAAGAAATCACAAGGAGAGAGGAAAGGGGGCAAGGTGGCCTAGAAGGACATGTGAGATGAAGCAGTAACTATGAAAGGATGAATTTGTCTTCTCTTGACAAACTCCAAACTAATCTCCATCCCATCCTAGATCAAAATAATCCAGTCTTAAGTGGGGAAGAAACTCATTTTTGTACCTCCTCCTTCCAAAAATGTTGATAAATAAGTCAGCTGGCTTATCTCCGCTGTGTGGTAATAACCACCTTGCCTGCTCTGAAGAAGAAATCACTGCCCAGCATTCCAAGTTCTTCAACAGCAGTGGATGGTCATCACCTCATGTCCAAAGCAGAAATGCCTAGCAGCCCTCTATTGCCTCCAGGCTGGGCCCTAGCCAGCCCTGGACTTGGGAGTTCTTATGCTCTGACCCCACACCTCTTCACAAATGCATCCACCACCTCACAGCCTTCACCAAAACACCTCTCACAGGCCCCACCTCCTCCATTGGCCATATCATTTTAGTGCTTTTGATAACCTGAGATGTTATCTACCCAGTGTGGCCCCCCTTCTTGAAGACTAGAACATCAAAACCCGGAAAGGCTGAGTGTCATGCATATGCACACACCCCTGCGTTGCAGAGGCAGGCCAATGACAACTCTTCCTGGACAGTATGGCCAGTGTTTTTTAATCCTGGATTACATCTGCCCTTTTGACACTAAAGTGTCCCAGTTTAGACCATACATGTTTTATGGTCACTCTACTTTGTAGAATATCTATTGTACAATGCTAGGTGTTGAGTGAGATGGAGTCAGGGATGACACCAGGAGTGATACTGGGCCAGTCCTGCAATGAGTTAAAGGAATCATGGGGCCTTTGGTCTAAAGCCCACATGAGCTGGGCCTCAAAACCACAGCAAGAGTCTAACAGGTTAAGCAGGGGGAAAACTTGTGCCAAAAGTAGCAGAAGTATAAGCAAGTCAGTGAGCAAATGTCTGGTAAAAAGTGCCACGTGCCACACCCTGAGAACACCAAGATAGGTGAGCCACAGGCCCTGTCCGGATGAGCTTAGGACAATTTCAGAAGAGTAAGGCATGGGTGAGAGGACTGGTAAAGGTAGTATGAGGAGGAATTTTTTTTCCAATTTAAATTCAAATAGTTAACATACAGTATAGTCTTGCCTTTAGGAATAGAACCCAGTGATTCATCTCTTACATATGACACCAAGGGCTCATCCCAAGAAGTGTCCTACTTAATGCCCATCACCCATTTAACCCTTCTCCCTAGCCAACTCCCCTCCAGCAACCCTCAGTTTGTTCTCTGTATTTAAGAGTCTCTTATGGTTTACCTCCCCTGTGTTTTTATCTTATTTTTCCTTCCCTTCCCCTATGCTCAACTGTTTCTCAAATTCCACATATGAATGAAATCATATGACACCTTTCTCTGACTTATTTCTTAGTATAATACACTCCAGTTCCATTCATATTATTGCAAATGGCAAGATTCCATTCTTTTTTTTAATTGCCAAGTAGTATTCAATTCATCAGTCAGTGGACATTAGGGCTTATTCCATAATTTGGCTATTGTTGATAACACTGCTATAAACATTGGGGTGTAGGTGCCTCTTCAAATCAGCATTTTTTTTTTTTTATCCTTTGGATAAATACCTAGTAGTGCACTTGCTCGGTCATAGGATAGTTCTATTTTTAATTTTTTGAGGAACCTACATTCTGTTTTCTAGAGTGGCTGCACCAGTTTGCACTCCCACCAAACTGCCACTTCTCCAGCCTGACGACAGGGCCTGGTCCAGAGCTTCAAAGAGTAGTTCCCTGCTCAAAGCCCTCTGTTCTGTTTCCTAACCTTCCAGAGCCTCCTGATAGCCCTCTTAAACATCTATTTGTTTACTACCCTGTATCACCTGTTACCTGTATGCACCTGTGTTCCTTCCCTAGCTGTCCCATCCATAGTATTACACCTTCTGGTATTCCTAGCAAGCCCTACCACTTTGTTTGCAACTCTAAAACATCTTGCTAAATATCTAATACACCACACACCCTTTTGCCAGCCAGTGAAATGGTCCCCTGGCTCCCTTAATTCAAGGTATGGTGCAGTGTGGCAGCCTGGGGGTCCGGAATAGTGGACAAAGGGGAAACCAAGGGCTCAGGAGTGGTGGTAGAGGGAAGCCAAGGGGACTTCTCAAGAGGAGAATATGCAAAGGTAAAGAAGAGAGAGGGACAAGGCACCAAGGAGAACAAGGAAGGAGGTGAGTTCTAAGGAGAACAGGGCATCAAGAAGCACAGAGCATCTGGTCTCAAATGACCAGCTGCCCCCCAGACCTGAACAGTTTTCACACACAACAGGAGATCCAAGCACATCAGGAATGCAGGAAGCCCAAGTGGGCTCCTCTGATGCATACACTCCATCTCCCATCCCTCCAGGTTCCCAGGACCACCCACCAAGTGTCTGAGGAGGCAAAACTCACGGGCTTGCCAGATGACCAAGTACACAGGACCGGAGCCAACCGAGTGCACTCCACCAGCTTTCTTTTGGCTGCTGCCCTCTGCTGACACAACAGGACTATGACAACCCAAGAAGCTCATCTTCACTACACACGTGATGCAAAGGGTGACCACGAAAATCACACCCAGAGGACGAGGTAAATCCAAACTTCATTGGGACCTTTATAAAAAATCTTCTCCTCTAGCACTAGATAGGAGGAGGCCTCCTAATGTGAAGTTCATTGCATCTCGAAGCTGCAGAGTATTGCTAATATGGATCATTGTGGCTAACATCCTTTGACCTGGCATAGTGTTAGGCACATCTACATTTTCTCATTTTATAGGTGATAAAATTGGAGCCTAGAGAAATTTGAGAACTACCCCCCCCCAGAGACATAGAGATATGATCCTATGACTGTGGATATAGATGCTGACCTCCTAACCACAGTACTAAAAAGTCACTTGGCATAGGTTCAGATTGTGGGGAGGAGATGCAAAATCATGTTAACTGAACATTAAGTGCCAGGCATGTATTAAGTACTGGGGAGACTGAAGCCCAGCTGCTCACTTGGGGACGACATAGCTCAAAATAATTAATTACCACTCAGTGTAATGCGTGACATGACATGATACAGGAATGGGGGAGATGAGATACATCACCCAGTTTGACCATCTTTTGCTCATTTTAAAACAGCAAAATTCCTTGACTCCCCTTGCCAGTAAAACTTCCTAAGAGATGACTACACCCACTCCACTTTCTCATCTCCGGTTCCTGTGTTTGGACTCAAGTCCAAATGCCTCCATTACCTTCTACAAGGCTAGGGCAAACGACAGCCCTACTATTCCTGTATTTTCATCCATGAGAAGATAATCATGGTGCTACCTACTTCATAACGTTGTTGTGGAAATTAAATGGGTAAATTCATATGCCTGCCACATGAATCACACTGGGCAAGTACAAGTACCCTATCATCAGGATAGTGTTGGGGCCTATTTGCTGCGGCTGTTTTCCTTCACAGGGAGGAAGCGCCACCAGCTTTTAAGCCTCCTACTAGATCTCCACTCTTGCCTTATCTCGTAGGTGATTTTGTGAGGAACCTGGGTGGGCACACAGTCCTTTTTTTGGGCTCCTTCACACCAGGAGCCTTGCAGGTCCTGCACTGTCAAGGACTGGGAGGAAGTACAACCCTGGGGTGTCCTCTCAGAAAGCCCACTTGCCCAAGGACATGGGCCATGCATTCTCATAGCACCTCTTCCAGTAATAAAGGGAGTATCTTGGCACCCATCTGCTTTCTTCTGAATTAGGAAGAGAGGTCGGTTGAAGGGCATTCCAATAAGCAGAATGGTAGGTAAGTCCAGTGATGTTGCAATGGAAAGAACAGGATCAGATACCATTTACATCACTTATCGTGATGACTTGCTTTTGTGCTGTTAAGAGAGACTGACTTGTGTCTCTCTCAAAGTGTATATGTTGAAGTTGTAAGCGAGCCAGAATGTGACTGTATGGTTATTAAGGTAAAATGAGGTCATTAGAGTAGACCCTAATCCTATATGACTGGTATCCTCATAAGAGAGGAATCTGAACACAGACATGTACACAGGGAAGAGGTGAAGACATTGGGAGAAGACATATATCTACAAGACAGGAGAGAGACCTGGAACAGGTCCTTCTCTTACAACCCTCAGAAGGAACTAATCCTACTGACAGATTCACCTCAGACTTCCTCTGGAACTGTGAGAAAAATGAATTTGTTGTTAAAAAGTCAGGTTAGGAAAGGCTGTCTCCCACGTGGACAGTATCTGGTGCATGGTCAGAACACAATGGCTCCTGATGGCACATCTGCCATCTGAGATCACCAGGGTCACTGCTCTGCCCTCCTGTCCCAACTCCTGGCCTTCACCCTGCCCATCAAGGGTCTTCAGGACTCTCATTTCCCGTCAGGTTTCCAGTTGGCCTCCAACTCTCCTCCCTGGCAGAGCTTTCTCCATCTCTTGGCTGACCCCTTCCTCACCTGGCCCTAAATGTCGGCACACTTCTGGTGGTTCGGGTGAGGGTGCTGAATCCAAAGCTTTCAGTCTACATCTCCATGGCTCCTGAGGTTATCATTCCTCCCCAAACTGACTCCACTAGATATTTCACAAGGTGTGGAGTCCAAATATTCAAATCCTTTCTAACCCACAACAGGTCAAACCCCGACTTGAGCATCGCCTTTTACATATATTAAATTTTAATTTCAGGTAAACAGCAAAAAAACTTATTAGTACTAAGTATGTCCTAAACATTGCAGGGGTCAAAGATTACGGTCTATTGAAATTCAAGTCTCTCACAACCCCACTTCTGTCCCCCTTCCTTCACGCTCACATCCTGACACATCCAGGACTGGCACCCTCATCTGGTCTGGACCTCCAGTGGTTGACAATACCCTGTCTGCCTGGCACACCCCTGCTAGCCTGGCAGGTGGGAGGAAGGGGGGCATCTCCCCTGCCCTGACTCCCCCATACAAAGAGCCTCCCCCCACTTTGCCCTGCCCTTCCCCCTCCCAACAGGGACAGTAAACATTACTGTTACATAAACTATTTTATTTAAATAAAATCAGGGCAGACCCTTTTCTTTCTCTCACACGCTCTCTCACACACACACCCCAACACATGCACACACGCATGCCCACATCCTCCCTCCCTCCCCCCACCCATGGCCACCTCAAACCCACTGGTTCTCATAGTGACCATCTTAGTACAGGGAAACACACTCCACATGGTGGCCACTCCCCCCAGTTGATGGCAGCAGCACACAGGCCTAGGCACAAGATGTCCTGCCCAGTGTCCAGCTCTCAGACCTCTTGGGGTCGGAAAGGAGGAAGGACCAGTTCTCCCAAGGCACCCAGATCCAGTGTGGCTTCCCCACCTTTCCCCCCATACAGCCTGGAGCACCACCATACCCCTCCCAAAGGAGGGTGGGTCCCTTCCTGCATCAGAGAAGGCTCGGCAGCCAAAATTGAACGTTCCCCAAGGGATCCTGGAGTAGGTATTGTCTGGTTTGGGGAGGAGAGAGGAAGAGCGATTGAGCACCAAATTCCCTAACTCCACCCTGCAGGAGAGCACTGAGATTCAGCTCAGCATCCTCCACCCAGAAAAAGTGAAACACTGCAGCAGGAAGGGCAAGGGCCTCAGCCTTCAGGACCTCATGTCTCCACCCCCCAATATGAACCTTGTTAGAGACCCACTAGCACCTTGGCAATGTTAAAGGCCCAGCCCAGCTGGGGAAACACCATGCACATGGGAGCCTGTCTGGAGGTGGTGTCCTCTATGTGGACAGTGGGGTTGGGTTTCACCTTCTCTGACACTGGTACCCTTCAAGTCCTGCTTTGTAGCACACACAGCAAAGTGGCTTAGGTCATGAGAAGGGAGCACTGTAGGGATGTATAGTGTTTTCCAGAGGCACACAGTCCTACAGTGCACTTTACAGATTACATACAGGCAAGCTAGGAGAGACGCTTTGTAGCATCCCTAGGCCCCCTTGGGAGACGGGGAGATGGGAGGGACACCTGTCTATTGCCTCAAGCCAGGGGGCCAAGATGTCAGGACTCAGGTCCCACATCCACCTTCTCCAGTGGGCTACCCTGTGCCTTCTAGACCAAGTTCCCTGAGGGGAAAGCCAGACATATGGAAGGAAAGCAGAAAGGGGGCACTTAAGAATATCAGACCAAGAGGAGCCAGCAGGGGGAGGGCAAATGTGAGAGCCGTAGAAAAAGCCTTCTGAAGGGGTAAGGCAAAGAGAGCTGCCACCTGCATGGAACTGGGCGGGGGGGGGGGGGGGGAGGGAGAAATTCACCAAAGACAAGAGCCAACCTGACCTCTCCAAGGGAAGCAAGGACCTGAGGACAGGGAGCTTGGAGCCCTACATGGGCCGATGGTGGTAAGAGGAACCAGCCCCTCCTGAGCATGAACTACAGGCTGATGCTGCGCTGGTGGCGGCCCCCACGGCCCCCGCCATCACTGCCCCAGCGCCCCCCACTCCGGGCACCCAGCTCTTGGCCATCCAGACTTGTGTGGTCTGAGAGGCCCCGCAGGTGCTCCACAGAATCACACTTCTGCAGGTCTGAGGCCACGGTGCGCAGGCTCAGCAGGCTCAGTGTGTCTGTATCGGGGGCAGGGCCTGGCCCCAGGCTACTGCCCTCCTCCAGGCCACCTTCAGCCCCTTCGATGATCCCACTGTCACCATCCTCCCCACCATCAGGCCCCGCTTCCGCCCCCACGGGGGAGGAGCGCCGCTGGCCAGGGGCATGAGGGGGCTGGCCCCGGCGCCTGGCATGGATCTGCTCGCTGATCTGCTCCAGGTTGCGCAGGGCAACTGAGTAGCGAGTCTTGGCCTGCGCCACCTGCTGCTCCAGCTCTGTCACCTTGGCCTTGTGCTCCTGCAGAGGGAGGAACATAGTAAGGCAACCCAGTAGCCAACTCTCCGTGGCTCCTGGAGCGGAGTCCCTTCCGCCCCACTCAGGACTCTGCACTGGTGCCTCCTGTGCTGGACCCTTAGGCCAGCTCACCACCCAACATAAACCTTCAGTGCTCCACCCCACCCAGCCCAGCCCCTCTTCACTCTTCCTCCTCTTCCTCTTTCCCAGCAATACCACCCTGCTCCTGACCTTCCAAGACCTTCCTCCCAGGTCTTCATTCCCACGAACTCCTCCTCTCCCCATTATTCCCTTTCCATTATCTGGCCAGTTCCTCAGCCTCATACTCCCTGGTTTCCTCTGATTCTCATTTACTTTTTCTCCTTTACTTCCTTTCAACTCCCTTCTCTACCAGCACCCATTCCCCAAGCCCAAGTCCTTGGGGACTCGTAGAGGTCATTCTTAGCACATGTACCTCCACCTGGGCCACCACGCTGGTCTGGCAGATGGCCCAGAGAAGCACTGGCATCCCCTCTAACTGCCGTCACTCTCTATGCCTGCCCCGTTCCTGCCTCTTCACACACCCTCCCTCTCTCCCACTGCCTTACCTCCAGAATCTGGCTGAACTGGGCCTTGAGCTCAAAGTAGGGGCGGCTCTTGCCAATGGCCCGCCGGAGAGTCTTCTGCAGGGCCTGGACCCGAGCTTCAGCCTGCTGGCACAGCCGAGTCACCCGCTGATGCTCCCGCTCACCACGAAGCCGCTCCTCCTCTGCCTCATTCACCTGGCCCAGGTGGGGCAGAGGACATACATCACCGACCTAGGACCCATGCTCTTGCCTCTCAAGACACGACCATCCTTCAGGAGCTGACACCTGCTGCTAGAGACTAAATGTTTGTATCTCCCTGCTCCCCAAAAACTTCATGTTGAAATCCTAACCCCTAAGGTGATAGTATTGGAGATGATTAGGTTATGCAGGTGGGAGCACTAAAAAAATAAAAAATAAATGGGATTAGTGTCTACACAGAAGAGTTCCTGGAGAGCTCCCACTCACTCCTTCCACCTCACAAGGTCACATCGAAAAGACCGCCAGCTGTCTAGGAACCAGGAAGCAGGCCTTCACCCAGTACCAAATCTGCCTGTACCTGATCTTGGACTTCCTAGCCTGCAGCACTGTGAGAAATAAACTTGCTTAAGCCACCCAGTCTATGTTCTTTTGTTGTAATAGCCCCAGTGGACTAGAGCTGATGCCAGGGATCCTCCTACTCCCCAGTCCCCTGAGAGTAGCTTAGAAATGATACATAAATTACACTTCAAAAATCATGGTACACTAGCAGAGCCCAAAGGTAAGAAAAGGAGAACATTTTGAAGACAGAGGTGAGGGGTCAGAGCTAAACGAAACAACATTTGAGTGCTGAATCTTGAGAATCCAAGAGGTGGATCAACTGGGGAGGTGGGGGTGGGGGTCAGTCCCACATCTGGATACAAAAGTTCAAGAAGAGCCCAGAGAGACATTCTTCAATCAGAAGGAAATGTAAATGGGAAGCACTGGAGGCCAAACAGGGCAGAAAGGAAGGAAGAGGTTTTACCTGAAACATAATCAAAGCTGAGGGAAGGCTGGAGTAGAGGAGGAAAGAGGGGGGGATGAAAGGACAGCACAGAAAGTACCAGAACCTGAGGACACCTTGCTCACCTTGCAGGTGGCGTGGTTGAGCATCTCCTGCCATGTGGGGTCCAGCCGGTTCTTGTCAGCCATGACACCCTGCTCGGCCACAAACACCATCTCCCGGGCAGCATTGTGCATGCTCACAGCCCGCTCGTACCGCAGCGCTGCCTTCTGTGTCTCCTGCTGGGCCTGGAAGACAGGGCCATCAAGATGGAGAGCCCCAAGGGACCCCTGCCGCCCATGGAGACCCATCCTGGATGAGGACGAGAGGAGGAAGAAGGCCCAGTGCAATATCAGCTTCACTTCCCAAACTGTACTAAGGATAAATGCCAAAGAAGCAACTTTCTATAAAGACTATCTTGTAAGGATATGGCTCAAAAGAAACAAACATAGAAATAAAGATTGGATGGGATGCCTGGGTGGCTCAGTTGGTTAAACGTCCAACTTGGGCTCAGGTCATGATCTCACGATTCCTGGGTTCAAGCCCCACATGGGGCTCTGCGCTGACAGCTCAGCCTGCTTTGGATTTTGTGTCTTCCTCTCCCTCTCTGCCCCTCTCCCACTTGTGCTCTCTCTCAAAAATAAAAAAATTAACTAAAAAAAAAAAGACTCAGGGTGCCTGGGTGGCTCAGTCAGTTAAGCATCCGACTTTGTCTCAGGTCATGATCTCATGGTTCGTGAGTTTGAGCCCCATGTTGGGCTCTGTGCTGACAACTCAGAGCCTGGAGCCTGCTTCGGATTCTGGGTCTCTGTCTCTCTCTGCCCTTTCTCTCCTTGCACTCTGTCTCTCTCTCTCAAAAAGTAAATGAATGTTAAAAAATTTAAAAAAAGAAAAAAGATTGGAAAATGATACTGCCACTGCAGGGTCAATGTGTGAAACTCAGCACTCACAAAGGCCACTGACCTGTGCCCTAAAGAGAACAAAGAAAAATCCACCCCACTTTAGTTTGAAGGTGGTGAGCAAAACAGACCAAGTCCCACAGAGAGTACACCCCTGAGACCATCACCTCCAGTCCAGCATGTAAGCTGAAGGAAATAGTAAGACAAGTGCTCTTACAGCCATGCTTACCAAACACAAAACTGGAAACAACCCTAAGTTTTCAGTTACAGGGAACTGATTAAATGAGTAATAGAATAGTAACAATAATAATGTAAGGAAATGTTAAGCAGCTCTTAAAAAATGACAGCATGGATGTATATTTATTGACATGGAAACTTGTAAATAAGTAAAATAATGGAATAAAAATAGCACATATCATATAATCTCATTTTGGCAGGATATACACACACACCCCAAAATTAAGGGGTTATCTGTATTGTATTAATTACGTTTAATATTTTCTGTATTTTATGATGCTTTCACATCCCGGGGCTCTCCTAGGGATAGCTAATTCCCAAAGATACTAAACTCCTCTGTAAGCACACTTTGCAAATGCAAACCAACCAATCCAAAGCCCACCACTTCCTTTATCTAACTCTCAAACACCAAGTCAATTATTTCCCCTGCCCTACATTAACCCAGCTAAACGAAACAAAATGTGAGTCTTGAATCTTGAGAATCCAGGGTGTGGATCAATTGGGGGGCTCAGTCCCACATCTGGATGCAAAGGTGAAAGGATAGCACAGGAAGTACCAAAATATAGAAACCACCCCTATAGCCCAGAGCCCACAGTTATTCAAGCTATCTAACTCCAAATTCAATCAAAGTTGCTTACCCTGCCCATTCCTTTCCATTATAAACGCAATAAAGGCTCGGAGCCAAGCTTTCCTCTCAAGTCTTCTGCCTCCTGACCCACCCAGGTGCTTCCCCAGGTGGCCCTACATGGTGTGGCATGCCCTTTCTTCTGGGAAATTTTAAGTAATAAACTCTCCTTTCACGGCAGCTGTCTCTGTGTCTGTCACCTTACCATACTTGACTAAAATAAATCCTAGGTAGAAAAAATGTGAAACAGACACATGGTAAGATTTGGTGTGATTTTGGTTTTCTTCTCCTTTTACAGTTACAGTTACATTACAGTCTGCCAATGGTGAACCCACATTATTTGTGTAAAAAAAGGGGAGAAGGAAAAGGGTAGAAGAATGGAGATGTGAGCACAGAAAAGAGAGGCATGAACTGAAGAGAAGAGAAGTAGAGAAACCAGTAAGTGTTCTGTGTGACAAGAAGTGTCCAGGGCCGGGCCCTGCATGCAGCCCTCCTGGAATGCGCATCAGCTAGCCATACCTCCTTAGCAAGCCGTCGAGCCTCATAGTAGGGCCGGGCCTTCTCAATGCAGCTCCCCAAGTGTGAGCCCTGTGTGTTGAGCTTCCTTGCTGATTCCTGCAGGATCCTCCGGTACGTGGTCCTGGCCTCCTGGCAAAGGGACAGGGACATGGGCAGAAGGAAGGCATGTGTGTGGGTCCCAGCCCCTCTTGTTTTTCATACATGCCCCTTCCCCTGTCACTGTATTGAACAGGGAGAAAAGAAGACCCCTCCAGAGACCAGCTCAAGGGTGTGCAGAAAAGGATCAACACTCACATCCAGCTGCAGTTCCACCTGGTTGATCTCTTCACTGGCCTGGTTCAGATGCTCTAGCTCCTCCTGCCACGGAGAGGGGCAAAGAGTTAGAGCAGTGGGAAAAAGTAGCCTCCTGTGAGCCGTGTGGAGTGGGAGGAAAAGCCCACCTGACTAGGGAAGGGAAGAAATGGAGAACAAGGGCACTGCTGAATGCCTCTGCGTAGGAGACCTAATATACAGTCTCCTGTAATCCTCACAACTCCACCTCTGCATCAGACAGTAAAACCCCCAGTTTAAAGATGAGGAAATCAACATTGAGAGAATAGAACATGCACACAGCAAAGTGGCAGCAAGCCTGCCCTCTCTTCATCAGAACGTGCCACCTTCTCTCCACACTCCAGCCATGAGACGTTTCCTTGGAGCTAACAGTCTCTGTTCCTGAGAGAGGGACAGTAGGACACTCACTTATCACACACTTACTACACGCTTATCACAGCTCAACACCATGACACCCCGAGAATTCAGAAAACAAAGAGGCAGCAGCTCTTGACTCAGTAAGTAAGAAAAAAGGCCATCAGTAGTGCAAGGAACTGTAAGAGGCGGGCCTGGTGGGGGCAGCAGGAAAGGCCAGGCAGGATGCCCTGAGGACTTGCTCCTAGGCTGGGCCTTGACAGATACACAGAAAAGCACCAGTGACAAGCAGATGCCCAGGGCAGGCGGCTTGTTAGGTGAGAAGACCACAAGGCTGGGGCACAGGAGGAAGGATACCAGAATTTTTCCCAATGGCAGGTGCCCCTCAGAGCCTGGCACCACCCGGTCTGTGGTTTAGGAAGGTCAGTCTGAGGGGCACCTAGGTGGCTCAGTCAGTTAGCTGTCCGACTTCAGCTTAGGTCATGATCTCATGGTTCACAAGTTCAGGCCCCGTGTTGGACTCTGGGCTGATGGCTCGGAGCCTGGAGCCTACTTCGGATTCTGTGTCTCCCTCTCTCTGCCCTGCCCCTGCTCATGCTGTCTGTCTGCCTCTCTCTCAAAAATAAAATAAAAAATAAACAGTAAAAAAAATTAAAAAAAAAAAAAGGGAGGTGGATCTGAGCAGTATGTGGAAAGTTTACGGTGGTCAGGGAGACAGAAGTGAAGGCTGTCTGCAGTATTCCAGGTGGGAGAGAAAAGGGCAGACTCCAGAGATATGCAGGATGCAGAATCATGAGGGTCTGGTAGACAATTAAGGTCAAGATTAGGGAAGATGGTTCAGGAGACCTCTAGGCCTGCTTGGACAGCTGCTGACAGAGACCACAGGTTCTCACACAACAGATTCTGTGGCAATGACGGAGAACCCTGGGAACAAGTCACCAGACATGCTGACTTAAGGATCTCACTGGCCCCAAGGCTAGAGAAAGAAGCAATGGAACCACCTGGGCCTTTCACTGACGTGGCAGAAAGTAGGGAGAGGTGCTGGCCTCAAGTATGCTCCTTGTCCTTTGTCAGTCAAGTTCCTAGAGCCCAGCACACCAAGGACACTCCTGAGAAGGATCAATGCCCAGTGAAATGCCTGACACTCAGCTATGGGATCCTCCCTTAGGAGCCCTGCAGCCCCTGGACAGGATAGTGGAACCCAGGCTGTGTCTGCCTGCTGCCCATGACCCAGACATAACCTGCACTTGGCAGCGAGCAATGCTGCCATCACTAGCTCCCATGCACCTCATTTGGCCCTTCCAACAACCAATATATGATCCTCTTTTAGTCTTTTTATTTCTATGCCTGTCCTCAAACCCTAAAAAATTTGAGCCAACAAGTAAGAATGCAGGAAACCAAGTTATATGCCCAAACTACAGCGAAAGGAGTATACATATAACAGAACCAGGAACAAGGATATGAAAATATGCATACCTACAACAAGGCAGACACTGCCTCAAAGGAGGCCATAAATTTGGCTCTAAACTTCACAGAGCAGAACTGTCCAACAAAATCTGTGAGCCTGACATTGAATTTTTAGTTTTCTGGCAGCCATGTTTTAAAAAACTGCAAAAGAGGGGCACCTGGATGGCTCAGTTGGTTAAGCGTCCAACTCTTCATTTCAGCTCAGGTCATGATCTCACAGTTCATGAACTGAAGCCCCACATCAAGCTCTGTGCTGACAGTGTGGAGCCTGCTTAGGAGTCTCTCTCTCCCTCTCTCTGCCCCTCCCTCTCTCTCTAAGATGAATAAATAAACTTTAAAAAACAATGCAGAAGCAAAAGGATTAAATTATAATAATATATTCCATTTAACCCAATACATACAAAATATTATAATTTTAACATGTTTTCAACATAAATTATAAAACACTTTTACATTCTTTTTACCCTATGCCCTTGAAATCCTTGTGCATTTGACCCTTAGGGTACATCTCAACTTGGCCAGCAGCATGTGGCTCCCACATTGGACACTCTGGGTCTAGATGTTGGTGCACAGGAGCGACCTGATTACTCACACAACCCAGTGTCCATAAGATCACAACAAAACCCTGTGGAACCATTAGCAGCTGGCATGGCTCACAGGACCCCAGAAGAGGCCTGGGGACAGAGCCAGAACCACTAGACACACAGCATCCTTCAGTGGACACGATCACCCCAAGAGCCCTCACTAAAGGCAATTCCTGTTAGGGTGAGACGCGACCTCTCCTACTGTGGGACTAGTTTCCTCTAGCTTGATTAGGCCCACAGAGGGTTTCAGACTCTCTGGGAGAGGAGGTGACAGGGCTTTCGCAGCTCCCACCAGAATATTCTCTTTCTCACCTCGTTCAAATTTGCTAATAAGAAACAATGGATACCACCTCACACCTGTCAGAATGGCTAACATTAACAACTCAGGCAACAAGAGATGTTCAGGAGGATGCAGAGAAAGAGGATCTCTTTTGCACTGCTGGTGGGAATGCAAACTGGTGCAGCCACTCTGGAAAACAGTATGGAGGTTCCTCAAAAAATTAAAAATAGAACTACCCTACGACCCAGCAACTGCACTACTAGGTATTTATCCAAGGGATACAGGTGTGCTGTTTCAAAGGGGCACATGCACCCCAATGTTTACAGCAGCACTATCGACAATAGCCAAAGTATGGAAAGAGCCCAAATGCCCACCAATGGATGAATGGATCAAGAAGATGTGGTATATGCATATACAATGGAGTATTACTCAGCAATCAAAAAGAATGAAATCTTGCCATTTGCAACTACGTGGATGTAACTAGAGAATATTATGCTAAGTGAAATTAGTCGGTCAGAGAAAGACAAATATCATATGACTTCACTCATATGAGAACTTTAAGATACAAAACAGATGAACATAAGGGAAGGGAAGCAAAAATAATGTAAAAACAGGACGGGGGACAAAATATAAGAGACTCTTAAATACGGAGAACAAACGGAGGGTTACTGGAGAGGCTGTGGGAGGGGGGCGGGCTAAAGGAATCCACTCTTGAAATCACTGTTGCACTATATGCTAACTAACTTGGATGTAAATTAAAAAAATAAATTAAATTTAAAAAATAATAAAATAGAAAAGCTACATTATTTCTTTTGCCAAAAAAAACAAAACACAAAAACAATGGCGTGGGGAATTAGAGGCAAAATGGAAACTGCATCAGGGAACTAACCTTGGATCTGGCTTTCCTGCTATTGTGACTACCATCCGAGGGCTAAGGACATCCTCAGATGGATGTCTCAAAGAAGACAGGAGTACCATCACCTAGAAAAACCAAAGTCCTGGTGGGAAAAGGATATGCCTCTGGAGGCAATAAACTGATTCTGGAGAATTGAAGGTGGGTAAAGGCCAGCCTGCAACATTCTCATGGGCAAATCAAGGTCCAAGACCGGATCCCACTCAGTTCCACAGCCCAAAGTCCTTCCAGATCATCAAGATCAACAAGATCACAGGAATGAATGCCTCTACATAAGTCATCCCCACCAGAAAAAGGATGTGAAGGGCTCCGACTGTTGGGAAACGGGAGGAGTGGGCACATCTTTCTATAAGGGAACATGGGTCCACACAGCATTTCCAGCAATTAAAAAAGTCTTTTGATGATGAGGTCTGCCCCTCAGTCACAAAGCTCTTTCTAACAGGACAAGGAGACTAGGGAACAAAATAGGCTAGATGGCAGGTGAGCAAGAGGGTCCGGGAGGGGGACAAGCAGACTGAGGCAGACCCAGGGCAAGGCTGAGCGGGGAGCCAATGAGCCCTCAGAGCTTTGTTTTGGGAAGTTGGCAACACATTACATTTGACCTGCTCCACCAGGGACTCCTGGCACCCGGCTAAAATGTAAATTTGAATAGGATGAAGTCTGAGTCAGCAGGCATCATCCATCAGTGAGCCCACAGCCAGCAGGGAGGGCAACCTTCCCCAGGCACACAGCAGGCACATTCCCAGGATGCCAGGCCACTGAGTCAAAGGCATGGGTGTTCAGTCTACAGATGTGCCTATTCATCTTTTACAGGCTACTAACTAAAACACACAAGCTCATGGTGAGGCAGGGCCAGAGTGATGCATGGCTCAAGGACTGAGAAGTAAGGGAAATAGGACAATCCTGTGAGAGCTAAACAGATACTTCAGATGAGGATGAAGAGGTTGCAAAGTCACTCTGAAAAGTCTAAGGAGGAAGTGAGTGACCGTATCTACTCACCTGAAGATGAATGTACCCATCATCACAAAGGGAACTGAGAAAGTCACAGGGGAAGAGACGTAGGTCCACCCTAGCACCATCCTCCTTCACTCCTTCCCTCCACAGAGATACTCTCTCAGAAAGTTGAGGACCAGCCAGAAGGCCTCAGAGAACTATGCTAAGCTCAAGACATGGAGACTAAGCCAGTGGCCTTCCCTGGGGGACAGCACACTCCAGGTGGGCCTAGAGCTGATCTCCAGCTGGCTTGCCTCCAAATTCCAGAGGTATCCCATCAGACAATGGGGACATGAACTGCTTGCCAAGAAACCCCATTTCCCATATCAGTAAGAGCCTTCCCCTAAGGGCAACCATTTCTGGGAGTCTCAGAAAATACCTGAACAGAGTCCCTAGCCTTTGGGATATCCCTGGGTCAGTGGGCACGTGTAGGCTGCATGTTAGAACTATTTCTCATCCCCAATGAGACCAGAACTCACATGTCTAGGCATGGCTCAGGAACAGGTACTTCTTTTCTTTTCTATTCTACTCTATTTTTAGAGAGAGAGAGAGAGAGAGAGAGAGAGAGCGCGCGCACGAGAGAGCACATATGCACGAACGAGGGAGAGGGGCAGAAAGAGAGAGAAATAATCTTAAACAGGCTCACAGGATGGAGCCTGATGCAGGGTTCAATCCCACGACCCTGGAATCATGACCTGAGCCAAAATTAAGAATCAGACGTTCAACAGACTGAGCCACCCAGGCACCCCAGGAACAGGTGTTTTTAAAACTCGCTGGTGGATTATGAGGGATCTGTTGGTGGAGACCCACAGAGTGCACTGAGAATCCATTTAAAGCACTGAAACAAAGTTACCAGGATAACATGGTCTTGTGCACTGTCAACAATAAGAGGGACCTCAACAGATACACAGCAATCTCTTCCCTTATCTAGAGGAGACCAAACCCAGAAGGGCTGAATGCTGCCAGCTTCCTCTCTGAAGGGTGTCCCTCAAATCAGGCTGCCTCCTCCACATGGCAAGAAAATGCAGAATCCCTGCTAAGGGCAGAGTACTGGCCCAGCCATGAGTGTGCTATCAAAGGGGGAGGCCTCTAAAACAAGACCTTTCCTCCCCACATAACCCACACCATTCCACAATGTGCCTCCCAGTTTAGCAAGAGGGATTATGATCTGCCTGTCCCCCTCGCTCCGATTCACAACACTGCAAGCTCCCTGGATTTAAGGCAAATCTAGTCCTGCTCAATATTCTTCAACCCTCAGAGAGCTCATCTAATAGAACTACGATGATGAAAATGTTCTACTTCTGCAATACCAACAGCAATTGGAGAACTGCATTTTTAAGTTTTATTTAATTTTAATTGATTTTACTTAAGTAGCCACGTGCGGCTAATAGCTACTTTAGTGAACAGCACAAGATGAGAGCGATTCTTGGGACTACCGCCTTTGCCCGTGTGGGTGCTGGAAAAATACACAGGAGCAGGAGCTACTGAGCAAAGAAACCACAGTAGATTCTCCCCTGGAGTAGAGCAGGGAATGCTGGGAGGAGGTGTATGAAGCACACCACACGGCCCTCCTCCCAACAGAACAGACAGGGGTCTCTTTCCCAAAGTACTGCCTCCAAACTTTCGCCAAGAGATAGCCAAAAGCGTTGTAACAGAAAAGAATCACAGGACTGTCAGAGCAGAGCAAGCAGTTGTGCAAATCAAGTGGACCAGCCCCTCACTTTACAGATGAAGTTAGTGAGGCTTAGAGATTACATAACTTGCACGAAAATCACAAATCATCAGGCTAGAGGTTGCTTCAATCTCAGGCCAATGTGTTTTTCATTATAACTTATTTCCTCAGTAGATGACAAATCTGTAGAATGAGCAGGAGCAACTGAGCTGTTTTCAATGCAACACCCATGAGAGAGGGCAGAAATAAACGACTGACTCATGCCAGGAAATGAACGGCTGACTACATCTCCCATATAAGCCTGGACTCAGTTCCTCTGCCCAAGCTCCAGGGAACCCCCACCAAGAGGGCAGGAAGGGCGCTAGGGCCAGATCTGATTTCTTCTTGACTCACTGAGGCAATCTAATAAAGGTTTGTTGACAGAGAAGCCCAGGAATGCAAGCCCTGCTCACCTACGAGGTGTGAGTCACCTCCACATCATCGTCTTGGAGATGCTACCAGCGCTTACGGCAGACTGAGCCCCAAACACATAAGGACTTCCTGCCCTCACCTACCCGAGCAGCTTTCCCAGGAAACCCTTCCCAGCCAACAGTCCCGCCTCGGAGGAGCACCATGCCCTCCGCGTGCTCTCTGTCCTCCTCACCCGCTGCTCCTTCACAAAGAGCCGCCCATCCCACCAACTGCTGGCCCGCCGACGCTCCAGGGCAGCAAGGCAGCTTCTGCGTTCATTTGGTACAACCAGCGTCTCAGAACTTGGCCTCGGTATTACTAAGGGCAGCCCGGGGCTGACACAACTGCATACACACATCAGATTCCCTTACAGGCCTCCACGCGCTGAGGCCTCGTGTGACACGCCCCTGGGAGGCACTGATGAGGCCAGGAGAGAAGATTCGAAAGCGCCTCCGGTTCATTCGCATCTCTGGGCCAAGAGCCCCTTTCCTTATTTGGGAAGGAGAGGAGTCTTAGTCGCCGCGGACAGAAAGGAAGCCGGCACCGGCGGCCGGCGTGCTGGTCCGCCCTGTCCGTTAAGCCTTCAGCAGCACACCCCAGGCTCTCAGGCCAGCCTCTCTCTGCCCTGGCGCCACACCCAGCTCTTGTGGAACTTGTCACACTATCCTGCGATGATGTGCCGACACACTTGTTCTGCTTCCTGCCCCAGCGCACCAGGGAGTCGGTCCAACCCCTCGTTTATCAGGCAGCTCTTCAGCAAAACTGGGACCTGGGCTCCCTGTCCCTCCCTTCTCTTCCGTTTCCTCACCTGTATTCGAGGATCCAGTTCTTCCTCCTCTCTTGGAGACAGTTTGGTCTCGCTGCTGTTGCTTCCGCCCCTTCCCGACTCCTCTGCGACTGGGCTGCGAGGCACTTCGTCCTCTACAACCTCAGAGCGAAGCTCCCCCTGCGGGGTCTCCCGCCCCCCCGGAACCTGCCTGAATTCAGCCATGCTGACGGGGAAAGGGCACAGCCCTATGCACAGGGCAGGACTGACATGCTGGGACCAGGGCCCCAGCTTGCGGCTGCCGGGGCTCCAGGTAACAAGAAGCGTTTCTCTTCTCAAAGGGCGTAAAGAGGGACACAGGAACGACCTCACACTGGGTTAGAGGCCAAGAGTCACGTGGTCAGCGGGGCTCCCAGAGCTACAGCGCGGTCGGTGCAAAAGTTCTTCTGTCCCGGTCACGGTCACGGGGAGTCCACCAGGAGAAACCCAGAGCAACCGCTCCGAGGCAGGGGGCAAAGGGGGTCTGGATCCTGGGCCGAGGCCTTCGAGGAGTAGCACCATTCGGGAGGGCGGAGGCGGGCGCCTCCAGGCTGTGGTGGCAGCTGGAGAGAGAAGGCTGGGCCCGAACCGAGGCTGCGCGAGGATAGTCTCTGGGAGCTGCAAGGGAAACAAAGGCCAAGTACATGGGCTGCGTCCAGACACGGGCCACCAGCCCCTCACAACCCCAATCCCTGAGCCTTCCAAGAACTTCACACGCGTCCTTTCACACGCGCTGTTCTGAAAAGCCCCCACCGCGAGCACTTTCCTCAGCCCTCAAGGACTCGAGAGCCTCCACCGCCCGCGTCCCAGCTCCGCGCCCGGCCCCTCCCGGATCCGCGCCTCCCAGACCGCGGGGCTCTCCCTCCGTCCTCCACCCTCCCTTTCCTTCCGCCCGCCCCCACTCCACCCCCGCCAGGCTTTGCAAATTCACCTAGTAACCCCCCAGCCCCGCCCCACCTGCTCTCTCCAAACCTGCGGACAAAATGAGCCTCCAGGCTCCAACCCCACAATCTTCCTCAGTCCCGAAGACCCCGCCCCCAGACCTACACAGCCGGGCGCAAAGCCCCGGGTCGCAGACACAGAACCTTACCTCAGTTTACCTTCCCGTACACTGAGCTCCTCTCTGCAAACAATCTTCCCCCTCCCTCCCCGCAACAAGCTCGTCCAACCAAACGCCACTGGGCCGGGAGGAAGCGGAAATACATCATGCGCTAACAACGCCCTCCAGCCCTTTCCCCCTCCCCCCACGCTCTCCTGGCCAGCCGGGCCACGTCTGGATTCCTGGGTACCTCGGACCCTCCCGGACTTTGGTTTCCGGTTTCCGTACGGAATGAGACTCCATGGCACTCAGGGTCGCCGCTGTGCGCTGCCTCCAACCCATTTTCCACCCCCGATGAATGAAACTGAAATATGAAAGGCTTGTGGTGAGAAAAACTAGATCGTATGATGGAAGTCGAGAGTCTTTTGCGGGCAGGGAGGTGGATGAAATAAAACCGAGATTGGACAGTCGCTTCAGACGGAGCGCTGCCATCTTGCTCCACGCTCTGCGGCTCTGGCTGCCGGAAAGCCGCTTCCGGCCTCGCTCAGGACGTCAGACGCGGAGCCAGAAGTGAACTTGTTGGATTCTGCCGCGGGTGCCGTGTGGTGGCTCGGAACCAGATCAGGTGCACTCTGCAGTTGGGACGTAACATCGTTTTGCAGGAGTAACTATCGGTATCACTCCGGTGCAGTCAGCGTTGCCCTTAGTAACGACGTTTACAACGCACAGCCCTGATAAGGAATCCGTCTCCTCGAGGCTTCCGGCCGGCGCCGTCCCGGTGACCCCGGCGCTCTGCCCCTCCAGCCCTTCCCGGAGCCAGGCCCTCTCCCGCAGACCGTCGTTTCCCCTTTGGGCACTAATGAGAAACCTAGGCAGCCTGAACTCCGTGCTTAAAAGCCCGCGACGAGTTCGTTGTATCAAGGAAAGGACCGGACCTGAACGACCTAGTGGTCCCTCCCGGGTATCGCCGGGCGAGGCTACGTGGAAGACTTGAGGATTCACGTTTTTGATTTTTGCAAAAGACCGTGGAGAAGGCAAATGAACTGGATATCCTTTCTTCCCTTTGGCTCTCTCCCTCCAGAGCCAAGTATATTCCTTTAAAAGTGATATTTTCCCCCCCACAAAATTGGAAAAAAATTTTAACTCTACAAGTGACTTCTCCAGTGAGTCAGCGGGAATCTCCTTTAACAGCGTCTAAGTGGACAGGTCCTACGGATGATAATACCTGTCTTCTGTCACATTGTTTTTTGTTAGTAAGGTAGCCGTGAAAATTACATACAGAAATCAGAAACGATGTATGTATTTGTTCTCTGCTAGTAACTTTATTATTTTTTTTTAAACTGGAGTTTCACTGTAATGACTCCCATTTTGCCCAACCATTTTCTATCTAACCCAGCCTGAGTTCTCCCAGCCTTTTCTACCCAGTACTGCTCCGGGGCCAGTCATCCTTATAATAACCTAGTACCACAGCCCCTTTTCCCGCTGCATTCAGTCATTAGCAATCATGAGCTGCTTCTAGTTGTCACGTATGTTTCTTGCATTTGCTAGGGTAACGTCATGAATACATGTAATGCCCAGACTACCCCAAAGCACATCCTGAAGGTCAGTAGCCTCCCTGATGCCTCCACTGGCCTTTCCTGGGGTTAACTCTCGCTGAGACCAAATGCAATAGCATCATGTATTGCTTGTATCCCCAGCAGTCTTTCTGCTGCATCTGGATGTTTCAAGTAGGAGGAGTTTGGGGCAGCAGTGTACACTGGCTTGTTTTATTGAGGCCAGTACAGACGTGATGAATTAAAACCTTTTTCTAGAACAGCACTCTCGAATAGACTTCTGCAATGATGGGAATGTTCTGTTTCAGTTCTGAGTAATCAGCACCCTCTAGCCACATGTGGCCTATTAAGGAACAGCATTTTAAATTTTAATTCTAATTTAAATAGGGGCACCTTGGTGGCTCAGTTGGTTAAGCAACTCTGATCTCAGGTCATGATCTCAAGGTTCCTGAGTTGGAGGCCCACATCGGGGCTCTGTGCTGACAGTGCAGAACCTGGTTGGGATTCTCTGTCTCTCCCCGTCCCTCTCCCTTTCATGCTATCTCTGTCTCAAAATAAATAAACTTAAAAATTATTATTTTATAATAATAATTATTATTCTAATTCAAATAGCTGTATGTGATTCCATTGGACAGCACAGTTCTAGAGCATACCTTTCCTATATCTCTTCCAGACATACTGAACTTTCACATCTTCAATACAAAACAAACGTCTCTCCGCTGTCATTTGCCTCATCTCTATTTCCTTCCCTCCCATTTACTTCTGCAGTCTGGCTTCTGCTTCTGCCAATCCACAGAAAATTGCAAACAAGGTCATCCATGCTCTGAATATCACCAAGTGACTGATACCTGATACTGAGTTATTTATTCTCTCTCTTCTTTAGCTTCTGAGTCACCCTTGTCCTGGGTTTCCTCTTATTTTTCTGGCCCGTTGATTCATTCTCTTCATGCATTATGTCTTTACTAAGTGTCTAGCATGTGCCAGGATTTTAGGTGATGAGGAAAAAGACACTTGTTCCAGTTTGCGTGTAGCTCACAGTCTGTGGTACTCATTTTATAAACCAGTTGACATTCAAACTAGTTGGACCACAACCCAAAAATGGTTTACCTTGTAACGCAGTGTACATATATTTGTGTAAATATATTTACAACAAAAGTTTCAGGGAAAAATCTTTACTTAAACTATATGCAAAGCATATTAATATTTTAATGCTGGTGGAGACCTGTTCTGCTGATTTCATGACCCGCTCATGTTTGAAAATCTTACCCTAAATGCAAGGGCCTCTGAGGCCCTGATGCTAGTGTCTGACCATTTCATGCATCCTGCTTTCACTGAGACCCCTCACCCAAGTGCATGGCCCCTACTTATGGCTACTGTTCCTTCCTTGGAACTCTGTCTCCATCCAGACTCCTTACCGATCACATTCTGAGATCCAGCAGCTTCTCAGATCATTGGCCTGTGCAAGGGTTGCCTCTCACTGAGTATTAATCTGATTTCATCCTCTTTCCCAAATCCTTCTATATTACTTTGTTGGTGAATGGTTCTACCATCCACCCATTTACCTAGGGAGAAACAGAAGACATCCTAAATGAATCTCCCTGTCTTCACCCTGCAGTACATTAAGTATCTCAATAAATCCGATGTCTCCATTTGATTGTCATTGCTTCTGTTTAGACCTTTCCCCACCTCCACTGTAGATAATGTACTTCAAGAGTCTTCAAGTCAACTCTGTCCAATAGAACTTTCAGCAATGATAGAAATTTCTGTATCTGCACTGCCCAATATGGTTGGTATTCACTAACCATGTGTGGACTCTTGAAACCTTAAAATGTGGCTAGTGCAACTAAACTAAATAATGTAAGTTTAAAAAGCTATTAAAAACTATTTTAAATAGCCATTAAATGTGGGGGCACCTGACTGGCTAAGTCAGTGAAGCATGTGACTCCTGATCTTGGGGTTGTGAGTTCGAGCCCCATGTTGGGTGTAGAGATTACTGAAAAATATAATCTTTAAAATAATAATAGATAGCCGTATGTGTCTAGTGACTAACATATTGGACAGCACAGGTCTACATGATCTACCTACAAGTGCGCCCCCTTTCTGTCCCTGACAGAAATGGCCAACCAACCCATGGACAAAGTCAATTAATGAAATATAAAAATACAAAAGCCATATATAGTTGTCAGTAACATCATCAGTTACTAGGTAGTATCAAGTCAATTCTTTCTCAGTAAACTAAATTTTCTCAAGCTTTTATTGGTAATTTTTATTTTTAATTTCTTCACAGAAATGCTGTAAATTACCTTCATTTTTTTTTAATTTAAAGTCATGTTAGTTAAAATACAGTGTAGTATTGGTTTCAGGAATAGAATTTAGTGACTTACCTATTATATATAACAGCCAGTGCTTATCCCAGCAAGTGCCCTCTTTAATGCCCATCATTCATTTAGGATCATCTCCCACCCACGTCCCTACATCAACCCTCAGTTTGTTCTCTATATTTAAGAGTCTCATGGTTTACCTCCCTCTTTTTTTTTTTTAACATTTTCTTTTAAGATTATTTAGAGAGAGAGAGAGAGAGAGAACACGAGCAGGGGAGGAGCAGAGAGAGAGACAGAATTCCAAGCAGGCCCAACATTGCCAGCACATAGCCTGATGTGGGCCTTTAACCCGTGAACCACGAGATCATGACCCAAGCTGAAATCAAGAGTCAGACACTCAACTGACTGAGCCACCCAGACACCCCGGCTTCTATCATTTTATTTTTCCTTCCCTTCCTCTATGTTTGTCTGTTTTGTTTCTTAAATTCCACATATGAGTGAAATCATGTGATAGTTGTCTTTCTCTGATTGATTTATTTAACTTAGCATAATATTCTAGTTCCATCTACCTTGTTGCAAATCTTTATTGCTGAGTATTATTCCATTTGTGTGTGTGTGTGTGTGTGTGTGTGTGTGTGTATCACGTCTTTTTTTTAATTCATCAGTCGATGGACTTTTGGACTCTTTCCATAATTTGGCTATTGATAGTGTTGCTATAAACATTGGGGTGCATGTGCCCCTTTGAATCAGCATTTTTGTATCCTTTGGAGGAATACCAGGTAGTGCAATTGCTGCATCATAGGGTAGTTCTATTTTTAACTTTTGGAGGAAACTCCACACTGTTCTCCAGAGTGGCTGCACCAGTTTGCATTCCCACCAACAGGGTAAGAGGGCTCCCCTTTTTCTGCATCCTCCCCAACACCTGTGTCTTGAGTTCTTAATTTTAGCCATTCTGTCAGGTGTGAGGTGGTAACTCATTGTGTTTTGATTTGTATTTCCCTGATGATGAGTGATGTTGAGCATCTTTTCATGTGTCTTTTAGCCATCTGGGTGTCCTCTTTGGAAAAGTGTCTATTCATTTCTTCTGCCCATTCTTAATTAGATTATTTGTTTTTTGGTTGTTGAGTTTGATAAATTCTTCAAGGATTTTGGACACCAACCCTTTATCAGATATGCCATTTGCAAATATATTCTCCTATTCCCTTGGCTGCCTTTTAGTTTTGTTGATTATTTCCTTTGCTGTGCAGAAGCTTTTTATCTTGATGAGTTCCCAATAATTCACACTTGTTTTGTTTCCCTTGCCTCTGAAGACATGTCTAGTAGCTGTAGCTGAGGTCAAAAGAGGTTGCTGCCTTTGTTCTCTGAAATTTTGATGGTTTCCTGTGTTACCTTTAGGTATTTCATCCATTTTGAGTTTCTTTTTGTGTATGGTGTAAGAAAGTGGTCCATTTTCATTCTCCTACATGTAACTGTCCAGTTTTCCTAGCACCGTTTGTTGAAGAAACTGTCTTTTTTTCCTTTGGGTATTTTTTCCTGCTTTGTTGAAGATTAGTTGGCCATACATTTATGGGTACATTTCTGGGTTCTTTATTTTGTTCCATTGATCTATGCGTCTGGTTTTGTGCCAATCTATACTGTCTTGATGATTATAGATTTGTAATACAGCTTTAAATCCAGAATTGTGATGCCTCCAGCTTTGGTTTTATTTTTCAAGATTACTTTGGCAATTTGGGGTCTTTTCTGGTTCCATACAAATTTTAGGATTGTTTGTTCTAGCTCTGTGAAGAATGTTGGTGTTATTTTGATAGGGATTGCATTGAGGGTGTAGATTGCTTTGGGTAGTATAGACATTTTCCCAATATTTGTTCTTCCAGTCCATGAACATGGAATGTTTTGACATTTCTTTGTGTCTTCTTCAATTTCCTTCATAAACAATCTATTGTTTTCAGAGTAGAGATCTTTTAGGTTTATTCCCAGGTATCTTACGGTTTTGGGTGCAATTATAAATAGGATTCATTCCTTGATTTCTCTTTCTGTTGCTTCATGACTGGTGTATAGCAGTGCAACAGATTTTTGTACATTGATTTTATATCTTGCAACTTTGTTGAATTTATGTATCAGTTCTAGCAGTTTTTTGGTGGAATCTTTCCGTTTTCCATGTGGAGTATCATGTCCTCTGTCAAGAGTGAAAGTTTGACTTCTTCCTTGCCAATTTGGATACCTTTTATTTCTTTTTGTTGTCTAATTGCTGAGGCTAGGACTTTCAGTACTATGTTGAATAACAGTGGTGAGAGTGGACATCCCTGTCCTGTTTCTGACCTTAGGGGGAAAGCTCTCAGTTTTTCCTCATTGAGAATGATAGTAGCTTTGGTTCTTTCAGATATGGCCTTTGTGATGTTGAGGTATGTTCCTTCTCTTCCTACTTTCTTTAGGGTTTTTATCAAGAAAAGATGTTGTGTTTTGTCAAATGCTTTTTCTGCAATAATTGAGAGTATCATATGGTTCTTATCCTTTCTTTTATTAATGAGGTGTATTACGTTGATTGATGTTTAGATATTAATACCACCTCTGCAGCCCAGAAATAAATCCTACTTGATCGTGGTGAATAATTCTTTTAATGTATTGTTAGATTCGATTTGTTAGTATCTTTTTGAGAATTTTTTACCCATGATCAACAGAGAAATTGTTCTATATTTCTCCTTTTTGGTGCGGTCTTTGTCTGGTTTTGGAATCAAGGTAATGCTGGCCTCATAGAATGAGTTTGGAAGTTTTCCTTCTATTTCTATTTTTGGAACATTCCCAAAAAATAGGTATTCTTTAAATATTTGGTAAAACTCCCCTGGGAAGCCATCCTACCCTGGACTCTTGTTTGTTGGGAGATTTTTGATTACTGATTCAATTTCTTTCCTGTTATGGGTCTCTTTGTTCACATTTTCTGTTTCTTCCTCTTTCAAATTTTTATAGTTTATATGTTTCTAGGAATTTATTCATTTCTTCCAGATTGCCCAATTTGTTGGCATATGATTGCTCCTAATATTCTCTTATAATTGTTTGTATTTCTACAGTGCTGGTTCTGATCTCTCCTCTCATTTGTGATTTTATTTATTTGAGTCCTTTCCTTTTTCTTTTTGATGAGTCTAGCTAGGTGTTTATCAGTTTTGTTTATTCTTTCAAAAAATCAGCTCCTACTTTCATTGATCTGTTCTGGGGTTTTTTGTTGTTTGTTGTTGTTTGATATCATTGATTCTGCTCTCTAGTTTATTATTCCCCTCTTCTGCTGGCTTTGGGCTTTATTTGCTGTTCTTTTTCCAGCTCCTTTAGGTATAAGGTTGGGTTGTGTATTTGAGACATTTCCTTCTTGAGGAAGATCTCAATTGCTGTACACTTCCCTCTTATGATCCCCTTTACTGCATCCCAGCAGTTCTGGGCTGTACACAATTTACAATTGCTTCCATGTATTTTTTAGTTTCTTTATTAACCCATTCACTCTTTAGTAGGATGTTTTTTAAACTCTAAGTATTTTTGGTCTTTCCATATTTTTCCTTGTAGTTGACTTCAACTTTCATAGCATTATGATCTGAAAATATGCATGGTATTTCTTGATCTTTTGGTACTTGTTGAGGGCTGATTTGTGACCCTGTATGTGATCTATTCTGAAGAATGTTCCAGTACACTCAAGAAGAATGTGTATTCTGCTGTTTTAGGATGAAATGTTATGAATATCTGTTAGGTCAGTCCATCTGTTCCAGTGTGTCATTCAAAGCCATTGTTTCCTTGTTGATTTTCTGCTTAGATGGTCTTCCTGTTGCTATAAGTGGGATATTAAAGCCCCCTACTATTGTTTTGTTATCAATGAGTTTCTTTATGTCTGTTATTAATTGATTTTAGACCTAAAAGTTGAAAATTGAGAATGGAGAACCGTCTATCATGGTAATTGACATCAAAAGAAAGCTAGAGGAGCCATAGTTATTTCAGACAAACTAGATTCAAAGACTGTAACAAAAGGTGAAGAAGGGCATTATATCATAATCAAAAGAGCTATCCATCAAGAAGATCTAACAATTATAAATATTTATGCCCCCAACTTTGTATTACCTTCATCTTTAAAAACTTTTTTTTTTGGTTTGTTTTCTACCAACAGAAACTACCTTTCTAGGTTCTTTGATTTTTTTTTTCCCTACCATCAGTCAGATATTTAATAAATACCACCATCTGCTAATTAAACATACTAGTTTACTAATGTATAGTGACAGAATCAGTGGTTTCCTAGGGGAGAGGGAGGAGGGAGTGCAAACTGGTACACAAACTTGTAGGTAGTGGATGTGTTGTCTATCTTGATTGTATTGGGGATTTGATTTGTGTATACATATGTCAGGACTTTTCAAATTGTACATTTCACAGCACAGGGTACTAACCATTATAAGATCACAGCAAGCTACTGGGGACCTGTTCAAATTGTACATTCCAGTATGTGAGATTATATATGTCAATTATACTTCAGTAAAGCTGTTTTTTTTTTAATTTAGTTGGAAACTTTCTCCAAGACATACATGATGTAAAATTTGCCAATAAATGTTAATTAAAGGGACAGCCTATGTTACTAAAATCCCTGAATTATTATACCTTATTAAACCTTTTGGGTTTTTGAGAAATAAATGATTTTTCCCTTAACTTGTCATCTCATTTAATAATAAAAACAGCAAACACGTGCAGTGTTAACTTTGTGCGAGGCACTGTTCTGATTGGGTGTACCTCACGACAAGTAACTAAAGTATATTGTACCTCCATTTTACAGCTGAGGAAATTGAAAACTAGCAGTTAAAGAACTTGCCCAAAGTCATATTGATGGTAGGTGGTGGCACCAGTCTTTGAATTCAGACGAAGCCAGGCCCTTAGTCACAATAATGTACTGCCACAATTAAGCTTTATACAAAAGGTATTTAACATTTAAAATATTTTTAGTAACACATCATATGTTAAGTTGAAATGTACTTAAATTTTGGGGCGTCTGGGTGGCTCAGTTGGTTGAGCGTCCGACTTCGGCTCAGGTCATGATCTCATGGTTAGTGGGTTCGAACCCCGTGTCGGGCTCTGTGCTGACAGCTCAGAGCCTGGAGCCTGCTTCAGATTCTGTGTCTCCCTCCCTCTCTGTCCTTCCCCTGCTCGTGCTGTCTCTCTCTCTCTCTCAAAAATAAATTAAAAAAAAACATAAAAAAAAGAAACTATTTAAAAAAAGAAATGTAGCTTTAAAAAAAAGAAATGTACTTAATTAAATGACTCAATCTGTGAAAGTAACCAAAATCAAAATATTTTCTAAAGATGCTGCATGTTTGCATGTGATAGTATTATATTTTTTAAATGTTTATTTATTTTTGAAGGAGAGAGAGCATGAACAGGGGAGGGGCAGAGAGAGAGGGAGACACAGAATCTGAAGCAGGCTCCAGGCTCTGAGCTGTCAGCATAGAGCCTGATGCGGGGGCTTGAACTCACGAGCCATGAGATTATGACCTGAGCCAAAGTCGGACACCCAAATGACTGAACCACCCAGGTGCCCCGTGATAGTATTATTTATATGACTGTTCCTAAAGTGACTTTAAGTGGTTTCAGCCAGGGGTGCCTGGATGGCTCAGTCGCTTAGCATCTGATTTTAGCTCAGGTCACAATCTCGCGGTTCATGAGTTTGAGCCCCACATTGGGCTCATAGCTGTCAGTGTAGAACCCACTTTGGATCCTCCGTCTCCCTCTCTCTCTGTCCTTCCCCTGCTCCCACACTTTCTCTATCTCTCAAAAATAAACATTTTTGAAAAATTAAGAATGATTTCAGTCATAAAACCTGATTTTATCCTTACCTTGTATTTTACTTTCAAACTGATTTTCCCCTAGAAGTTATGCCTCATAATTTTAAGTTCATTTTCTATATCTTATTTGTGAACCAGTGATTCCTACATGTGAGTTTTGAACATAATTTTTATATGACATTACTTATTTTTTAAAAGTTAGCATTAAAGACTAAGAAATTCTATAGCTGGGGCACCTGGGTGGCTCAGTCAGTTAAGTGTCTGACTTAGCTCAGGTCATGATCTCACATTTCCTGGGTTCAAGCTCCGCATAGGGCTCTGTGCTGACAGCTCAGAGCCTGGAGTCTGTTTTGGATTCTATGTCTCCCTCTCTCTCTCTGCCCCTCCCCTGCTCGTGCTCTCTCTCTCTCTCTCTAAATAAATAAATAAACATTAAAAAATTAAAAAAGATATTTCATTACTAAGGACTAGTGTAGTGACCAGGATATCATTAAAGAATAAGGAAAAGCTATATTTTAAAGAAAGTTGATCTTTAAATATCTTTTCAACAATTAGTCTGGTTTTGTACTACATCAAATGTATCCAGTTTACCTATATCTAGTTTACTAGGGCTTTTCACAGTTTCCCTGCATAAATGTAAAAATAAGTAGCACCCTTTGATTGAATCATTACTGAATCAGTGCCTGAGACCTTAAAGCTGGCCACAGACTTTAAGCAGCACAACCTTCAATCATTTTCTGTTAAGACTGCTGTTTAAGACATTTAATCCTCTAGTCATGTCATTAAAATTAATATGTATGTTATTGATACAATTTGTAAGTTTTCCCTTGTTTTCCTATTTCCTGAAATCCACTTTTTTAATGTTTTATTTATTTTTAGAAAGAGGGTTAGAGCATGAGCCGGGAAGGTGCAGAGAGAGATGAAGACAGAATCTGAAGCAGGCTCCAGGCTCTGAGCTGTCCGCACAGAGCCCCATGCAGGACACGAACCCACAAGCCATGAGATCATGACCTGAGCCCAAATTGGATGCTTAACTGACTGATCCACCCAGGTGCCATCCTGAAATCCATTTTGATCTGACTTTACAATATGTTTGCAACTTGAAATTAATAAAAACCTCCTTGCTTAAAAAAATAAAATCTGCAGTTCAGAATTCTATTATGTTGACTCATTCTTTCCTGTGTCTATTCTGAATTGTTGTATTTAACTTTTCTGTACTTGGTTCTTTTCACTATTGGTAAACTGTGTCCGTTGACGTCTGTGGAGTTATTTGGGAAGCAATAGAAGCTATTATGTTCTAGAGGCCAATGTTTTCATTGTGAATGAATTGGAATACTTCAAATAAAATAATTGTATTTAGTAATACAGGAACAAAGTGAAATTGAAACCATTCTCAGGCTTTATATCACTAGTAACAGCACACTTTCTAAATTTTATTTGTTTAGGTTCACATTTCAAACAAGGATTTGAAATAGTGGTCTATATCCTTAACTCTGCTTACTTACCTTTCACTTGCCTCTCAAACTGCAGTGTTGAGCATATGCCACATGCCCACGATGAATAAATATTAAGTACTTTTTTTTTTAAGTTTATTTATTTACTTAGAGAGAAAGCTGAGGAGGGCCAGAGAGAGGGAGAGACAGAATCCTGAGCAGACTTCACACTGCCAGCGCTGAGCCTGATGTGGGGCTTGAACCCACAAACCATGAGATGATGACCTGAGCCAAATGCTTAACTGAATGAGCCACCTAGGCACCCCAATATTCAGTACTTTTACTCCCCTCTTCTGTCCCTATCTCTCTTAAACCACTAACAATGCCCTCTAGTCAAAACCAGTGGACTGATGTTGCCATGACATTACTGGAGTTTTTGCAAGCATTGGGCACTGACCACCATTTCCTCACATGGGATCCAAAACCTCCCCCTGTCTTGATCCTCTTTTTTCTCAAAGTCTTTACTAGTTGCCCTGTCTACAGCTGCCTCCTTTGGAGACTAGTGCTTCAGGGTTCTACCCTCAGTCTCCTTCTTATCCACGTACTGGGGAATGTCATCCACTCTTGTAACTTCACTTTTTCACCTCTCACCTCCTAGTCTTTACAAACCCTAATGCACCATTGCTTCCTGCCCCCCCCCAGCTGAGTGAGAGAAGCCCAAACTCTTGAGCATGGCATAGATTCTTGTAGCCATACTGTAAAGGCACATGATGGACACATTTCTATATCCCCATTGCCCAGCCAAGTGAAACTCCATGAGCCCTTCATAAAGTTTTGTGGGAGGAGGAATTCCTCAAATTAGCCAAATTTCTTTGAGTTTCCTCCTTCAATATCGCCACCCCCTCCATTTCCTAGAATTCTTGTCCTACCCCACTCTGCAGCCTCCACAGGATTCTGACCTACATCTACTTACACTCTGGCTTCAGTCTAGAGCAAGAGTATGCACACTCATTTCTTGCTCATCCCATCTCTCTGTCCCAACCCAATCCCAGCATCTACATTAGCAGAAATCTGCCAGTGCATGGAAATCATTGTCACCATCATCCTGATAAAAAATCTTGGGTGCATGTTAAATCTATGAAATTTGCTGATGACCTAGAGTGGAATTATCCCATTCTTCCTGTTCTAGCTTTATACCACTTCACACCTGACATACAATGGGAAACCAGAGTCTCAGTTCCTTGAATGTAAGCAGGCATTCAGAAAAGTGCACTAAGACTGCACTCAAGCTTGCAATTAAGTAAGGGAGATAAGATACGCACATAATTCTAAAGTATATGGTAAATGATAGTGAATACAGACCATGTCTTATGCCTCTTGTGGCCTGTAAGGACAACAAATTTTCAATAAATCCTTAAAGAATTTCTGGATGAACAATTCTAGTGTGCAGAAAGGAAATAGGGTTTTCACTTTGAGGTGGGTTGGCATTTGGTGGTTAATACAAAAATTGACAGTTTTTGAGCAGTAGGATGACACGCTCAGAGTTTACTTCAGGGTAGTTCATCTGGCAGTTCACAGTTGTATCCCTCAATGACTAGAACAATACCTGGCATATAGAAGCCCCTCCATAAATGTCTTATTTTAGGACCATGTTGGGAGTTGTCATTTATTGATGTAGATTTGTAGTGAAAGGCAATCATCTGGGTCTGGTATTTTCAAGTTGATAAATACACATATAACTTCATTTTGATCTTCCTTCACTAAACTCAGTATTCCAGTCCCAACCCCCCTCTGTAATGACTCTCACAGGAAACAAAATTCCACCTCCCTGCACTTTCTTTCCATTGAGTTCTTTCCTCCATAGCTACACAAACGAAAGCTGTCTAATCCAGACCTCTTTTACCTGACAGTTTGTCAAATTGTATGCAGAGTCATCACGAACAGGTTTCTCTTTTTAGGTTAAATATTCCCAGCCCTTTCAATTATGTAAGGTATTTATCACTATCCTAGTCACTCTTCTGGAATTGACTGACTGTGTCAGTGTCCTTTAAACACATGTCATCAATGCTGAACAAGGAGTCCAGAAATGTCCTAATTAATCCATTTCTTGGGCTTGAAAGGCTTTGGAATTATTCTCAACTAGTCATCTTCTACATAACATTACCTTATCTGCATATGGCACTTTTCAGCAGGCACATTTTCCTCTTCCTGGTTCAGGCTCACCACCCCTGTGTCCATTTTTTTTTTTCTTCCTTGCCTGCTGCTGCCATACCTGTACTCTTTACACACTACTGTCATATGTGGGTCAGCAAACACTCATTGGGCATTGCTTATGAGTAGGACAAGGCCTGTCCTTTAACTGTGGAGATGACAGACTTCATCTGACTATACCACTGTAGAGGGTGCATTGCAGCATGGGTGCACACCCCGGACTGAGGGTGAAGAAGGGCATTCCGCCATTGGTTAATGAGGATGGCATTTGACTAAACTTTTAAGAATGGTTGGAATTCAAAGCAGAAGAGCATTCCAGGCTGAACCAGGGGGTAGGGCATGAGGGGTCTAAATGTACACTGATGTAGGGAGCTCCTGAGCAGAGGGACAGAAGCTCTGGATGTGTAGCAGGATGAGCAGTACTAAGTGTCCTTGAAAGGAAGATTAGAGCGGGTACCATTCTTGGTAGTCTGTTCTGTAAGAGGGGACTGTTATGCTCCCACCTCCATTTATTTCTGGAAATCACTTGGTCCTCCCACCGCTCAGTGGTTGAAGTCCCAACATTTGGACAGGGACCTCTGCCTAGCAGCTCTTGAAGAGGTGGCTGGAAAGCAGACCAGGAGTACCCCCAGCCCTGGCAGTGCGACCATGGGAGAGGGGGACATTAATTTGTGGGAACGTCAACCTTGTTGGCAGGGTTGTGGCGAGGATTACGCGAGATAATATGTACCAAGTGTGGCCTCACTGTAAAAAGTCACTACTGGGCGCTCCGCGCCAGGCATCCTTTACCCCGGGGACAGCACCCGCGAGGACGCTTGTCCACGTCCCCGTAAGCGTGCGCGAGCAGCTCCAAGACCAGGCTCCGCACCAAGAACTCAGCCCCCGCGGGCTGAGGGGGTGCGCAGGTCTCAGCGCCCTATCCTCTGATTGGGTGGGACCAAGGGGTGGACGGACAAAAGAGGAGGCAGAGATTGGTTAGTCCTGGGAAGAAGACGGAGCCTTGGCCAGGAGGGAGGTGGCATATGGCTGGCAGTGGTAGCCCCGCCCCCTCGCCGAGATTGGGATCGGAGCCACAGAGGCTGAACGGTCAGTGGAGTTCCTACGCCTCCTAGTCACCCCAGCAACCAGTGACGCGCGCCGCCTGAAGCCAACCACTGGCCAGCCGGGGAAAGCGGACTGGAGCGTGACCCCTATCCTGAGGCGCCGCCCCGCTCCCCCTCCTCGGCGGCCGCGCGCTCCGCCGCCCCTTCCTCCCTTCTCCTCCTTAGTCCTGCAGTCCGGGAGGCAGGGCTCGGCGAGCCAGCCGAGTGGAAACCGCGTGGTGTACAAGGAGCCAGTCGGCGACCGGTGAGGGGACTGAGGGGCTGGGGGGGCAGGGTTGGCGCGGCGCGGCGATCCCCAACTGTACCGCGTCTTCTCCCCTCCGCTGTGGGAGGCTAGCGCCTGCAGCAGTTGGGAGCGCCGCCCCGGCAACAAGTGACGCGAAGGCACTGCGGAACGAACGATTGGTCTGCTCACGCCCGCGGCCGCTGGGCGGCCTGCTCCTCCCAGGCCTTGACCTTCGCCCGTCCTCGTCCGTCTTTCCCCGGTCACCTTCGGGCCCGGCAGCCCCACGACGCAGACATCACCAGGCTAAGACGGATTAAAAGGGCAGCTTTAGCCACCAGGTCCTGTCGGCGTTAAGCGGCCCGACTCCTCACTACGTCTTTGGTGCCCGGGCGCCGAGGGAGAGGAGCGGAGGTGGGAGGGGTTTCGCCGCGGAGTCTGCCTAGCAACACGTGAGCACCGTCGAATGGAGCGCCCGGAATCGGCCGCGCTGCGACCTTCTCAG
>CM053572.1:2143198-2198860 GCA_028646485.1 Cryptoprocta ferox
CCCCCCCCCCCCCCGCCCTCGGGGAAGCGATTTAAAAAGTCTTGGAGAACGTTTACGATCCTTAGGGTGGAAGTCAGAGTCAGACCCCATATTTAGGATCCCTCTTCAGAGGAACTGTCCTGAGGAGGGTAAAACCTAAAACTTCAGCAACCGCAGTTGTCAGACTTACACATATTTTAACCTTCTTTTCATATGAACCGTTATAATAGTTTCCTTTACTGAGTTCTCCCAGGCAGGACTGTCAGACACCAAGGTCACAGAGCTAATACTTATTATGGAAGAACCAGAATTTGGACACTTGCCACTGGGGTTCCCCTGAGGATCTTACAGTTCTGTTTCAGTAAACCAGAGTGTTTGCAGTACATGCAGTAGATAGGGCTATGGCGGGTAAGGTGACTGGAGAGAGGCTTCCTGCTCCTCCAGGAATCTAACATTTGAAAGAGATGTATTCCAGTCTAATACATCACGTTCAAAAAGCATTGAGTGCCCTATATGTGCCCAACTTATTGCTAGGCCCAGGGAAGTTGCAAAACACCAATATAGAGACCTTCCCTACATCCCAGTTCTGGGAAACTGCCCCCTCTGGGTTGCAGTTTTGCAACCATGTGTGAAAGGAACACAGAGAATAGGCTATCCTACGATGTATGCTCTTTCCCTGCTAACATCCATGCCTTCTCCACACTTGCCAATTCACAAGAAAATCTTTGTGAAAGCAGAACGTCCAAAAGAATGTATTTGGATCATAACCAGTCTTGGGTGCTTGGGACGGGAAGCAGCTGTCATTCCTATTTCCACCAGCTCCTTAAACATGTCAGACTGGACCTGAAGCTAGAAGGGGTAACTTCTTTTGAAGTACTAGACCTTGTTTCTTCTGTGGAAGAGAAGAAAGTAAGGAGTAGCCACTCTGGTGCTCTGGATTCCACACTCCATCCTTACCTAGAAAAGGGTCTTCCCTTTTCTTTTCTTCCCTTCCCAGAATAAATGAGAATCACTGTTTCCTGTTACTTTCACTGATTACTCAAAATAAAGCCAAGTAAGGGGATGGGGCTGTGAGGTGTGAAGGCTCTCAGCAGGGCTTCTCTGAGGAGGGGTTATTGGAGCAGAGCACTGAATGAAGGGGGGAATGGGTTTGCAGGTGGAACTATAAATGGAAAGTCCCCAAAGTAGGCAATTAATTTTAATAATACAGTTCATTTGGGGCACCTGGGTGGCTCAGTCGGTTAAGCATTCAACTTAGGCTCAGGTCATGATCTCATGTCTCATGAGAACTGTGCTGACAGCTCAGAGTCTGGAGCCTGCTTCAGATTCTGTGTCTCCCTCTTTCTCTGCCCCTACCCCACTCGTGTTCTGTCTCTCTCTCTCTCTCTCTGAAAAATAACTAAACATTAAAAAAAATTTTAAATAATACGTTTCATTTAACCCAATATATATAAAACATCATTTCAACATATATATAATCCACATTAAACATTATTGAGATATCTTGCATTCTTTTTTCATACTAAATCTTGAAATCAGGAGTGTATTTAACCCTTTACAGCACATCTCAATTTGGACCAGCCACATTTCAAGTGCTCAGTCACATGTGGCTCATGGCTACTATAGTGGACAGTACAAGTGGAACAGCCCTCAGTCCCACTCTTGTTCCAGTTTTACCCAGCTCTGGCTTCAAGATGGAGAAATTGCGAGATGATCACTTGCCTCTTCATCCTGCGCCAGAAATGTTGGCCCAGCAGAACAGATAACCAGGGAAGAAAATCTTTGTACTGACTGAAGGACACCACTCAGAAGAAAAAGAACTAAACTGCTCTCATAGCTGATTGTTAGTAAATGTACTAAATCCTGATCAGTTACCATACTCTTGATCTATAATAGGTGATCCATTAGAAATGGTATGAAATCCCTGCAATATCTATTAAGAAACAAAAATAAAGTGATATGTGAAACTCAGAAGTTTGCTTTTAATCAATTGTGAATGTTTTTTCATTTGCTTATCTTACTGCTTTTTTATTACGTATGTAGGCATTTGTAAATATTTGTAAGTACTAGATACTTGAAAGTTACTAAAATACTTTAAAGTATTGAGCATTTAGGACTTTTCAGTAAATCACACATAATTACCTCCTTCCCTCTTTCCAAGCCCTCCTGTACTTTTTTCCCCTCCTGTACCTTTTTTACTTAAAACGAATTTGGTAGTTTAATGACTTCAAGACCCTCAATTGGCAAAGTGGTTAGGACAGTCTAGAAATCCTTTTTTTTTTCCACAGTAATACATATATATATATATATATATATTCCCATATATATATATATATTCCCTTTCAGATTTCCTCCCAGGGCAAGTTCCAGCATGAGGTGAGGTATAGAAGGGTATACCCTGGTACTGAATTACCAAACCTGCCCCCTAGATCAGGGTCTGTCTTACTCCACATTTGTAATTGGGGGGGGGGGGATTGTATCTTTGTTTATATGCCATTTATGTATGCATGTTTGTGTCTGTGCATATGTCTTACCTCCCTTGGGCATGTGCCCCAGGAAGCAGAGGGTAGGTTCCCAGAAACTTGGCCTGAGAGGTGTCATGGTCCCTGGAGACTCCCCAAGTAAAGTGGAAAACACACCAGGGAATGTGCATTGCTCTCTTTGGCATTTGGGAACACTGAGGCCTGAGGGAAGGTTTTATCCACATGAGGGTAAACATTCTTTTCAATTGACAGCCAGCTAGAATCAGCAGCCCAAGTGTCTGGGCTGAAAGTTCCCTCTGGAAGAACTGAGAGACTCTCCAAAGACTGCTTTCAGGTCTGCAGAGGGGCTCCTGCCCTTGCTTGTAGTTTTTGCTTAAACTCATTCTCTTTGAATAAGATATCTGGGATTTAAAATACTGCAGGCCAAAAAAAGAGAAAAAGTGTGTGGGATAAGAGGAATGTCATAGATGAGACAAATTTTGAGAGCAAAATGTAGATAGATGCTGAAGGTGAAGGAGTGATTCATGATATTATTCTTTTTGTGAATTTGAAAATGCCCATTAAAACAATACTCCCCTCTTTCTCTCCCTGCTTCTGTCCCCTCTGCTCAGTTTAAATTCATGTTGTCCCCGTGGATGGAACTCGAGGGTATTATGCTAAGTGAAGTAAGTCAGGCAGAGAAAGACAGATACCATGTTTACACTCATATGTGGATCTTGAGAAACTTAACAGAAGGCCATGGGGGAGGGGAAGGGGAAAAATTAGTTAAGGAGAGGGAGGGAGGCAAACCATAAGGGACCCGTAAATACTGAGAACAAACTGAGGGTTGATAAGGGGTGGGGAAGAGGGAAAAATAGGTGATGGGCATGGAGGAGGCACTTGTTGGGATGAGCACTTGGTGTTATATGGAAATCAACTTGACAATAAACTATATTAAAAATAAATAAATAAATAAAAATTCATGTTGTCCCTCTTTCTTCATCTTTCCAGGGCAGAGAACATCCTGCTCCAAAGGCATGAGAAGAGAACATCCTGTATTGGCCACTCTTGCCCAATGTGGAGGGGAGCAGAAGCTCCTGAGCCCATCCCTGAAGGTTTGTGGCTTTCAAGGCTTTCTTTCTTTTTTCAATGTTTGTTTGTTTTTGAGACAAAGAAAGAGACAGAGCATGAGAGGGGGAAGGGCAGAGAGAGGGACACAGCATTTGAAACAGCTCCAGGCTCTGAGCTGTCAGCACAGAGCCTGATGTGGGGCTTGAACTCAAGAACCGTGAGACCATGACCTGAGCCGAAGCCGGCTGCTTAACCAGCTGAGCCACCCAGGTGCCCCAAGGTTTTTTTTCAATTGATCCTATTTTTGGGGTGTTTAAACCAGAGCTCTGGGTATTTATGATGTCTCCATCTGCCCGGAAGCAGAAAATGACTCTGACTTGCTTGCTTCCTCTCCCTGACCTGTTGAGTGACACTGCCTATAACCCATAGTAACTGTACCTCATCTCCACTGAATTTAGCTTGGACCAATCCATGGATCCTCAGGGAAGCAGTCAGTGATGAGGCCCACAGGAGGTTCTGTAAAGAAAGTCTGACTCTGCTCCCAGACAACTACCTGGACCAACTTGTTAGGATTCAGGGGTAACATTTGAGATAAAGAGGATAGCAGAGCAGATTCCATCCCCATGAGGGGCCTTTCTGCTGTTCTGGGTTCTCAGGTCCCTGGAGCTAGGGCAATAAAGGAAGTCTGTACAATGTTTGCAAACAACTTGGATGACCTGAGAATTAGAAAGGAATGCTTCTTCCTTCTCCCCAGCTTTTCCTGAAAATGTGAAAAGCACTTCTAGGATAATGCCATCAACTTTCAATAATATTTTTTGTGGACCACACATGTTCCTTTTCACCCCTTTCCTGGGTCCTGAGTTGCTTTCTCAAGGTTAGGGAACTTGGAAGATGTGTACCAGTGTGGAGTGGTTGTTTATCAGGTATTGTCCAAAGCCAAAGTGCAGTACTTTGGGGTTTCTCAGATACCATCCTTTGCCCAGGCTTCAGCCCTTTCTGAGACTTTTGCCTAGGCTTCTGCTTATATATGGGTTTCGGCTTCATCTCATTGCCCTCCTTGACCTTCCAGCCCAGGTCTGGCTGGGATCACATTGGTGACTTAGGAAACCAGGGTCTCAGAGGAAGGTATTGATGTGGTCTAGGCCCAGGGGCTTTCTCATTGCCCATCCCTCTTGGGTGTTTACTAGTGCATCTCCAAGCTAAGACCTCTGGCTTAAGGACAGAAAACAGGCTGGGTACTCCTCATCCCCTCCCAAGCAGAGTTTTGGAGGCAAACTCCATCTCTGAATCCCTCTTGCCCTTCCTGGTGGCATGAGGCCCTCCCTCCCCATATTTCTAGGAGTCCTATGGTTTTGCCTCTTCTTGGAGAGTGGAATCCAGCAGATGGCCTAGCTGAGGAAGTTACAAGAAATGGGGACTCTGTGCTCGCCTGGCCACTCCCTAAGGTACAGCTGTTGCAGCTTTCACTGTGGCTTACAGTGACTTTCTCCCTGTAGGGCTCACAGTGAAGGGTGAACTTGGCTGCAGCCCACCCTAGAAAAAGCCACAGAGCCTACTTACAAGAAAAGGAACCTAGAATCTGCAGACCAGTTCTCCAAAACTTCCCTTCTTCCCTTTGCCATTTCCTTTCTAGGCCTTCAGAAAACAGAAAATAACACACGGTTTGAGGAGGTGCAGCCTGGCGTGGGAGTGGAACACATCCCTGCCAGACTGTACTCCAGGGACCCCCCAGCCTGGCCCTCGCCATGTTAGCTGCATCAGAGGTGGCGGCAGCTGCAGGAAGGCCTTACAAATGCAGTGAGTGTGGCAAGAGCTTCCGTTATAGTTCGGTGCTGCTGCGTCATGAGCGGGCGCACGGCGGTGACAGCCGCTACCGCTGTCTAGACTGTGGGGAGCGCTATGCCCTGGCTGCTGACCTCCGCGCTCACCGACGCGCCCATGCTGGCCAGACGCTCTACATCTGCAGTGAGTGCGGCCAGAGCTTCCGCCATAGCGGCCGCCTGGACCTGCACCAGAGTGCGCACAGACAGCGCAGCCGCTCCTGCTCTTGCCGCGCCTGCGGCCGCAGCTTCCCACACCTCCCAGCTCTGCTGCTGCACCGGCGCCACCTGCACCCACCAGAGCGGCCGCGCCGCTGTCCACTGTGTGCCCGCACCTTCCGACAGAGTGCGCTACGCTTCCACCAGGCACGGGCACACCCGTGGGGGACACCCATCACGCCCGTCGACCCACTGCACCAATGCGCACAGTGCCCACGGGCATTCCCCAGCTACGCAGGGCTGCAGAGCCACGCACGCATCCACGTGGCCCGGAGCCCTGGCGACTCCACACCTCCACAGCCTCACGCTCCGGGTGCACACCAGTGCAGTGTGTGTGGGAAGCACTTCGGGAAGAGCTCAACACTAACCCGACACCTGCAGACTCACTCAGGTGAGAAGCCCTTCAAGTGCCCCGAGTGTGGAAAGGGCTTCTTGGAGAGTGCCACGCTGGTGCGCCATCAGCGCACGCACACAGGTGAGAAGCCCTACGTGTGTGGGGACTGTGGGCGCCGGTTCAGCGAGAGTTCCACACTTTTGCGCCACAGGCGCAGCCACCAGGGAGAGCGGCCGCACGCATGCGCCACGTGTGGCAAGGGCTTCGGGCAGCGCTCTGACCTCGTGGTGCACCAGCGCATACACACAGGCGAGAGGCCCTTCCCCTGTGCCGAGTGCGGCCGCCGCTTCAGCGACCGCTCTGACCTCACCAAGCACCAGCGCACGCACACGGGCGAGAAGCCCTACCACTGTGAGTTGTGTGGGAAACGCTTCACATGCGTGTCCAACCTCAACGTTCACCGGCGCAACCACGCTGGCCACAAGCCCCACAAGTGCCCTGAGTGCGGCAAGGCCTTCAGCGTGGGCTCCAAGCTGGCACTGCACCGCAAGACACACCTGGGCGAGCGGCCGGCGGAATGCGCCGAGTGTGGCAAGTGTTTCAGCCACAGCCGCTCGCTCTCCCAGCACCAGCGGGCCCACACGCGAGCTCGCGCCGCCGCCGCCGCCGCCCAAGCAACCGCAGGCGCTGCCCTCATCTTTGCTGGGCAGGCAGAACAGGAGAAGCCAGACTTCGTGTGTCCCAGCTGAGGGAAGGTTGCTGAGACGCTTCTCTGGCGTGGGCTCGGCAAATGCAGATGTACCGGCACAGGGATGGTGGGCAGCTCCGCAGATGGGAGTTTGTGTAAAAGCAGCATGGCTGTCTCTCACCCCGTCACACCCCTACGTCCATTTCCCTTGCCAGCTCTTCCTGTCCACCCTTCCTGCTCTCTCTCTGGGGTGTAGGTGCGGGGAGTTGGAAAAACCTAGACATGGAAGAGAGCCCAGGTATTGGTGTGTTCCCATTGCTGCTACTGTGCCCTCAGATGTTGTTTTTTTTTTTTTTCTCCTGTTTTCCCACCTGTATTGTCTTCTCTTGTCCCGTCCCCTTTTTCCGGCCTGAGTGTCCTCTAGCTCGCCTTCCTGGGTACTTTTGTTGTCCTGCCTCTTCAGGTAATGATCATAGGGTGGCCACAGTGACAACCCACCTGCTTTGTGGTCTTCTTGCCTCTTGGTTCCACTTGACACTTTCTCCGCTGCTTTCTCCCCGGGCTCTGAGAGATGGGAAATTTGTAGGCAGAGATGATGGGATTGCTCATTTCAGTGAAAGGCATCCTGCGGGAAGCAACTAGCCTGCTGCCTGGCACAGAAGGCCCACGTGCAGTGAAGGTGGGCAGAAGCCCTCAGGAAAGCATCCTCCTGTCCCACGGGCCAGACCTGATGGTGTCCAGATCAAGGTCTCTCTCAGGACAGTGTTCTCCAGCTAGGTGGAGGACATTAGCGTTGGGCCCTAGACTCCATAAAGCAGGGTATTGCCAAGTGAAGCATCAGAATGTTATATGCAAATCAATCCTGGAGCCATGGGGAAACTGAGCTCCACAGAGGCAACAGTGCAAGGTAGAAAATCTGGAATTGTCCAGTGATTTTTTTGCTTATGGCTGGTGAAATAAAGAGTTGCTTGTTTGCGTTCCAGATACCAAAAGCCTCTTTTTTCAAAACTTGAGGCTGCTGTCTTTGTAGACTTCAGGAGTGATCCATGGGCCAGGCCCTCGTGAAGTTCTAAGACGTCTTGTCTCCTCCCACGGTAGCTCGGTGATCTTGCATGCACAGCCCCCTTGATTTTGCAGTGGAAGGCAAGACTCTTCAGGCCTGTACACTTGGTTCTCAGTTAGTGAAGAGTATGAATGTGGCTCGGGCTCACATACCTCCATCCCTGCTCCAGCTACTCCTCTGGAATGACCCAGTGCTCTCCGTACTGTCACAGCCTACCCTGCTTAAGTGCAAGAATAGGTATGACCCTCCACTGAAAAGGACAAAAAGTATCAAAGCAACTGGGGAAAGAAAGCTGGGTCCTTGAGGTAGGGGCCTACAGAGAGCAACAGGGCCTGCACCTGTAGTACACTCAAGCGCATTCTAGCATAGCCGATTTCCAGAGGAATAAGGATTCTCGTTCTTCAGGTGCCAAAACATTCAGTCTGCCCACACTCGACTGTAAAATACTGGGTTTATTCTGTTGTTTAGGAACAAGAAAACCTGTCTTGGTTTTTTTGCCCCCCACCACCCTGCACTCCCTGGCATCCTAGTTTCTGGGGACCAGGCATCTGGCCCTTCTTTTCCTTGCTCCCCTTCTGTCCTTGGGGTCTGGTTCCTCAGAGCCCAGGAATGCTCACTGCTGATGGAGCGTGGTCAGAGCTTGAGGAACCAGAGAGGACCTGGACTCATCATCAGACCTCAGGGTCACAGAGGCAGAGATGTTGGGGGAGGGTTCCAAAGGGCCGGGTGACTCCTGTGGAGCTGGGAGCAGGGCTGGATGGCTTTTGCTGCAGTGAGCTGCAACGCTGTCTGGCTTCTCAAAACGCTTGCCACAAAACTCACAGGGGAAGCGTAGAGTAGCGGCTGTCTCTGCATGCTTGCGCCGGTGCCAGTTCAGGGAGGCCTTCTGGCGGCAGGTGAACCCGCAGATCTCACACCTGAGCCAGGGACGGCGGAGGGAAGGATGGTGCTTCAACCCATCTTGACTTCCCCACGGCAGTCCCCCCCAAACCACAGCCCTACCTTCCCACCCATACTCACTCCCCCACACTCACTGCAGGGGCTTCTCTCCAGTGTGGATGCGCCGGTGGATGACGAGATTGCTGCTGGTGCGGAAAGACCGGGCACAGAACTCACAGATGTAGTCCCGGGTGTCTGTGGGTGCACAGAGAACACCCCCGCATTCATCCCCAGGCTGTGGCCCCTCCTCAGTCCAACCCACCTGCCAACCCTCACAGGAGTACTAGCCCCATTCAGCCTGCTTATCCCACCCATCTCAGCCCCCAAAAGTGCCCTGTGGCTGTCAGCAGCCAACCTGTTCCTTTTTTCCCTGAACCTGCCAGCACTAAAAGCACCTGCCCTTTGCCCTTCTCCAGCAGCTCTCACAGGCCCGCTGTGTCTTTTCTCCTGTACCTCCAAGCCTCAGGGCAGGCCACAGAGGCGGTATCGTCACTTCTTGTGGCATCCTTTAGACATGTCTCACTCCCACTGTCAGACCACACATGTACACCTGTAGCCTTCTTCCCCATCACTCTACCACACTGCACAAATCTCTGGCTCCAGGCCCTCTCCTCAGCCAGCACTCCACATTTCTGTCCCCTTTCACTGGCCTAGTCTCCCACCCTTCTGAGAAATTGTAATTTCAAGCATGCCAGTTCCAGCAAGGGCCTTCTACTACTTTGTCCAGCTGCAATTAGCCTGTGACTCCATGCTGCCAGTCCAGCAGCCCGCTGACCTTCCACTGTCTCCCTCCACACTCCTCACCCAGTCCCCTTTCCAAGGCATCTTTGTAGCCTTCCTTCACTCATACTATCGATTCAGTGGCCCCTCTCTTCCTCAGCTGGACCTGTTTGGCTAAAATCCAACTTAGAATAAACATGACACTTGGCCCGCTCCAGGGCTGCACAGGTGTGCTAAGGGGAGTAGAAACAGATCCCACAGTCCACGCCCCCACCCACCCACCAGTGTCTCCTTTTCATCCACAACCACAAGTCTCAAGGGTCCACCAAATGCCTCTGTACTTCACTCTCCCACTCACAGGAGTCCAGGAGGCCATTGGACTCTCTCTCCCAGCCTCATTCAGCAGTGATCTTATTTTTCAAGTCACCAAGAAGAGAGAAGCCAGGAGACAATACCCACATCTTCCTCCTTACCTAATCCATCAGCAAACTTATGTTTGTGCCCATATATGTGAATACTTGCTTCACTGTAGTCACGCTCCAACTGTGCAGAGACATACCTCTTCTCCCTGACTGGAGGCTGCCCACTCCACCTAGGCATCAGTAACCTTTCCTCTCAGTGGGATCACTTAATCACTGTGCCCCCAAGCTCACAGCTTTCCAGCTAAGACCCCATTTCTCTACTTGTCTTCACAGCAAAACTCCAAAGAGTGGTCCGTATTCTCTCTCTCCAGTTTCCTAGCTCCTCTCTCCTTGAACTCATTCCATTCTTGCTGTCCTCTCCCTTGTCACATCGCACCTTGTCATCTGGTCAGAGTCCTCATCCTCATCTTACTCCTTCATATAGCACTGGCACAAGCCACCCTCTGTCCCTTCTCGCTGGAGCACTCGCTCCACTTGGTTCCTCAAGTACTGCTCTCTTCATTTGCCTCACTGGCCACTTGGTAGCTGCCCTTCCCACCTGCCCCATCCCATTCATTACTATTCATTACCTACATTCACTCCATGGAGGTACACTCCACCCTTAGCTCCAAATACCACCCATGTGCTTGTAATGAACACTTCCCCCCCTCCCCCACCAACATCTCCAGACTCCAGATTCACATCTTCTGGGATGTCTAAATTATCATGTCCCAAATAAACTGTCCCTTTCCTAAAGTCTGCTCCTCCCTCGTTTTCAAGAAATCACATTACCTCTGCCCAGTTACTCAAGCTGGAATCCTTCAAGTCACCGTGATTCCCTCCTGCCCATTCCCCTGTGGTCAATCTGTCCTTCTCACAGCAGGCCTTCTGGCCCCAACTTCATGCTCACATCAGCCTCCAGCCACTTCTCACCAACTCAACTGTACCAGTGGTGTCAAGGCTGCCATTACTGCGCACTGCACATTCCTACAGTTCCATTTCTCCACATGGCAGTCACAAAGTCAGTTTTAAAGTCAGTTGTGCTCCTTTTAAAGTTAGTTGTGTCCTGCTACACAACACCGTGGGATGGTGCCCATCTCATTCGGCCAGAAGCCAAACCATCTTGATGGTAGCGTTGGAGGCCCCTGCTACCTATCTGACCTCTTTTCCTTCCTTTCTAACTTCCTGGCCTCCTCTCCATTCCTGGAACATTCCATGCAGATGCCAGTTCAGGGCCTCCCCAGTGCTGCCCATAGACATGGATAAGCCTCTATTCCTCCCTTCACATAGGTCTTGGCTCAGAGCAGCTTCCTTTTCTACAAAAGAAACTCCTCTCTCATGCTCTCCACCCCTTTCCTGCTTTCACATATCTTTGTATCTCTGTTAGAACTAGAGCGGATGTCTTTGTTCACTTTTGTATCCCACCCCTAGAACAGTCTCAAGCAGGCAGGTGCACAACACACAGAGAACTGAGTGTGAGTGACTCATCTCACAGAGGGGTGTGATGGCACCTGCAGATAAGAGGTGACAGGCCTCGTAGGGCAAGTGAAGGGACCGCCAGGGGGAGGTGACAGAACGCACATGGAGAAGTGAAGGTGCCCACATGGAGAAGTGAAAACACCCACAGAGTGAGGTGAAGGGACCCACAGGAGAGGAAAGTGAGGAGGCATTTCTACACTCACCACTGTGCAATTTCACATGCTCCTTCAGGTGTTTCTTAAAGTTAAAGGACTTCCCACAGGCTGGCTCTGGGCAGGAAAAGGACTTTTGGTGGATGTGCTGGTACTTCTTGTGGTGCTAGGGAAGGAAACAGGTGGTCTCAGGAAGACCACCAGAGCTGACCCAGTAGGCAGGCTCCTCTGCTCCCTCCCCATCCCCCAACAGTTCTGTCACCACCAGCTCACATCATCCTAGCCAGTCCTCACCTGTATGCGAGCCCACCATCCCATGCTGACACCAAACTCTGCCCTCACCCTATTCTGTCCTTGACTTTTATTACCTCACCTTTTTGCCACAACCTTCCTTACAATGCCCAGTTCCCTGAACAAAGTCCCATTCTGGTGACACTCCTGGTTCCCTAACCATGGATTTGCTGTCTGCTGGGAATGAGAACACAATTTGGATAGGTATGATTAGCCTCTTCAGTATCAGTCTTAATGTACAATAATATGGCCCAGATTCCCTACTTTATTGCTAACCATGGATATATGTTATGCAGTGTTTTCCTAAATCTGCTTTAGAAATATGTGGTGTTTTCCTAAATCTGCTGTTTAAACACACACACACACACACACACACACGTAAACGTGTATGCTCTCAATCTGGAATGCTTTTAGGGATTGTGTGTTCTTTTTTAACTCCCTGATTATTTCTTGTTAATATTTCTCCTGTCTCACCTAATTTCACATCCTGGCTCACTAAATTGCATGGGCTTTCCCCTTATCTATAATCCTGCTTTCTCAGAGTTAAAACGTCTCCTCCATTAACAAACTCAAGTGAGTTTGACTAGCCCTGGTAAAGTTCTTCTCAGCCCAGAGCTTTCCTGCCCAAATATCATCCACCCTTGCCTCTCAGCCCCAGGACTTGGGTCTGGGAGGGCTCTGGATGAGTGTGAGGGCTGTGGCCCTTCCCTCATTGTGCCCCAAACCTCTCCTGCAGTTAGGCTGGGGACAGTCCTCCAGTCCTCTGGCACTAGAACTGCCTGCTCAAGCCAGCAGGGCCAGGTGGCTGAGTGTGGACTCAGAAACCCCAGCACCATCACACACTACCTAAAAGAGTCTTGGGAATTGCTTAACCTTTCTGCGTGCCTCAGTTTCCTCATTTGCAAAGCAGCAACAGTATCAGCACCTACTCCATAGGGGATCTTTTGAAGATCAAAAGACTTGACCCATATCAAGCACTTAGAACAGTCCTAGAATTCCGAGGGCCTGAGGAATGCCACCATCTCCATGTGAACCTTGCAGAGCCCATGCAACCAGCAGTAGTGGGAAGCAGCTGTGTACTGGAGGCTTGGTTTTCTGCCTTATCTACCAGTTGTCTGCTTTAGTGATTATTAACTGTAGGTAAGGTCTGCAGGTCTACCCTGATCTTTCTCTTCCTGTCTCTGAACCCACCCACAGTCCAGGCTTCCTTGCTTCAGCTTCTCCTTCCCCTCAGCACCTCCTTCAGCGCTTCTCACCTCTGAAGCCACATAAAACCCAGTCTGTGCCCCTCACATTCCTCACATTCAAATACTGTCGGTTGGAGAAGATCCGTCCACAGCCAGGGAAGTCACAAGGCAGCAGCTCTCTTTTGGCAGCTTTCCTGGGAGGAGGAGGAGAGGGAGGAGCATAAGGACTCCCACCCCTCTTCTCACTCCCGCCCCCCACCCCATCCAGGCCCCTCTGCAAGTCCTACCTAATTCTCTTGGGGCCGATCTGTGCCGTGTCCTCCTCCCAGACCAAGGTCAGAGCAGACTGGGGCTGACTCCCAGGGCTACGGGCAGCAAAGAGGGAGCAGAGGGCCTCGAGGGAGGGCCATGTCCCGGGATGCCCCTGCCCTCTGTCTCAGCCATCAGGTTACCTGGCCAGGGGCTCAGTCTGCTGTGCTGTTTGAGGGGTCCCTCTGAGTTCCGGCTGTACCCCAAGTTCCGTAGACAGAAGAGCTCCAGAACCCAGTGATGATGAGGAGGAGGATGGTACAGGAAGAGGATTGAGGGGCGCTGCCGGGGCTGAGGGTGTCTCCCCCTCCTTAAGTGTATGGGTGACAAGGGAAGGAAGGAGTCTGGGGGCATCTGGATCACTGCTGAAAAGAGAAGGAAGAAGAGGGCATTATTTCCCTGGGCTCTCAGCTAGTCCCGAGCCCCCAAACTGCAAAGATCCCAAACTCGGAACAACTCTACTCCTCCTAGCCCAGGATCTCTGTTCACACCTGCTTTCAGCTTTCATTCTCCCCTGCAGCCTAATTTCACCACCTTCCACCCAATTCAAAGCCTCCAATTCTTTCTGCCTTCCCCAAAGCCCGTCCTGCCTTCCCCACCAATAAGTCTGCAAAGCTTTGGGAGCTCCGGCCAGCTGCTCCCCCACTCCGCCTGCTCTGTCCAGCATCCTCCCTCAGCCCCAACTTGCTCATCTGGGGAGGAGCTGTAGGTCCATGGGCTGGCATCACTGAGCATCTCCTCTTCATCCTCATCTTCCTCCTCCCCCTCTTCTCCTGGGGGTGGGAAGGTCTCCAGGAGGGGTCCCACTTCCCTGCTGGACCAAGGAAGGCAAACCTCAGGCTCTGCTCCTTCATGTGCACTTTCCACCCAAGTCTATCCTGCCCCTCCCACCCCCAACCTCACCTGGGTGACCTGGCCTCCTGCGTTCTCTCATCATGCTCGGATTCCAAACCTGTAGAGTCAAAGGAGAAGGAACTCTGGGCTGGAGGGATGAGGACAGGTGTACTTCTAAGGTCTGAAGTGGAGAGAGGAGTCTTGGGAAGAAGGAGAGTGCAGAGGCTACTGGAGTGGGAAGGGATATTTTATTTTAGAAATGATACATTTGCATCGTTCAAAAACTAAAAGTATAAAAAATTACACTATGAAAAGTCTCTTTTCCAATACTATCCCCCAATCACCTAGTTCTTTCCAGAGAGCCTGGTTTCCTACGTGCCCTTCCAGGAATACTTTATACACACGTAAGTGCATACATACATTCTTTCTCCCCTTATTTTTCCACCAATAGTAACAACATATACCCTATTCTGTGTTTTGCTTTTTATACCTGAAAATATATTTAAGGATATATTTCCTTGTAAGTATAGTTTTTCCACTGAGAAAGGATAAGTTTTAGAAAATGGAGTTCTAGGCAACAGAGATGGGAACTCTTCCTTTTCTCCACAACTCTTCTTTCCCCCAGCCTACCTGCAGGCTCCTGCCCACTCCTGGCCTCTGGGCACCAGCTTCTTGGGGCAGTACTTGGTCGGGAAACTGGTTTGGGCTCCTCTGGAGATGTGGGGCCTGAAGAGGGGCCCCAAGAGAAGGTGTGGCCCGCAGAGCACTCCCACACAAGCCCCCCATCGTGGCCACCAGGTCCCCGAAGCCCAGGCACCAGGCTGCACTCTCGGCTGTGGGCATGAGACAGGAGCACCAGATACTGCAGACCCTTGGGGGGCAAAGGCTCAGGACCTGGAATGGTGAAGGCAAAAGTCAGGGCAACCTGGGAGGCCCCCTACTCTCCCTCTGGGGCCATATTCAGCCCTGTCCCCCAGCCCCCTGGGCAACCCCAGTCCCTAGTCCAGTTTACCATTCTTCAGAGCCCAGAACCTCCAAGGTCCTGAGACATTGGTCTCTTTTATGCAGGCTGTTCCCATCAAACTACCCTGGGCTCCCCAACTCCTCCACTTTTCCCTAAACTCATTCAGATCCAATCCCCTTATGGAGGGTGCTGCTGGGTCACATCACTCCCTGTTGTCCCTCTTCCCTCCCTGGCTCCTGACCCCCTACCTCTAAGCTAGTCCCTACCTACCTGCACAGAGCACACAGCCTGCAGAAGTGTACCTGCCCGGGTGGGAAAGAGAGGCAGTTTAGGTAGGGGTCCAGGCCAACTGCCCTCAGCTCTCCACACTTGCACACTTTTAAGGGACCCGGTCCTAAGGGCCCCCTATTCGCTGGGGACCAAGAGGAGGGCACAGGATCCCCAGAGGCCACAAATCACAGAGGCGGTTCTGCTGAAATGAGAAACCTGCCGGTGGCAAGGAGCAATGGGCCACCACCTGACCCTGGGAGGGGACTGGTGCTGCAGCCTGGGTGCCCTGCCCCAGAGTCCCGCCCCGGCCCCTAACCGGTCCAACAGGAACTTGGCGAGTTGCGAGTGCAGGGAGAAGCCCAGCCGCTCCTTGAGGAGGCACCACTGCTCCATGTGGCCACCTAGGCGGATGCGACACTTGCTGCGGCGCGCGTCCAGCTGCCGTCGCTTCTCCTGCCGCCTGCGGGATGCGTCCACCGGGGAGGAAGCCATAGGTACCAGGACCTACAAGGTGGAGGAGACACGCATATGGGCGTACCTGAACCGGGCCTCAGTTTCCTCTTCAGTGAATTGGAGCAAGACTAAGTCATTTCAGTAGCATCGCTGCCACTGGGCCCAGCCACCCCAGTTTACGTTACAGGGCACGTAAACTAGCGCTGTGGAGTGGGAGGCAGAGACACAGAGTCAGAACAACGGCCTGACCCCAGGGGTACCGAAGTGTAGAAACGGAAGCTATGCGCAAGGGGCCTGAGACCTTCACAGACAAATTTCAACTGGGGCTGGACGAGGGGTTGGTAACAGTTTCACCTTGGAGAGCGCGTAGGCCTTTACTGGTTGATGTGGGAAGGGGAGGTCGTGCGTGTGGGGGGCGCTCTTCATCGCGGGGTGAATGTGGGTGGGGCCGGGGTGCGGAGGGCGCTCCCACGCGGTCTTGGGCCGCCCCACTCAACGCTCACTAGGCGTAGGTCTGGCCAATTCCACAAGCAGCTGCCAGGCCACCCAGAGCGGCCGCCGCAGTCCACCCCGACTCGGCCTTACCTGCGCGCCCCCACCCGCCCTCACCCGGAATGCGCCTGCGCCTCCCCGGTCTCGCACGCAGGCCCGAGAGCGGAGACGGACAAGGGCCCACCTCGCGCGCACCGCCGCCGTTTCTCTTTTAAGAGGAACCCGTCCCCCTACGCGTCGGTGGCTCCAGCCGGGAACTGGGGCCGGGGCTGCTGGGAGGGGAGACACCGAGGCCCGCAGCGCGCGCCTGCGCATTGGCCATCTAGCGTAGCGCCTGCCGGGAGGTGTAGTTCCCGCAGGAGATGCCCGAGCTCTTCGCTGAGCTCCCGGGGCGTTGTGCATGGGTGACTTTTGTGGCAAACGCCTGAGCTTGATGGGGAAGTGAATGGAGCCAACCCCGCCCCCTGAATGCCGACCCCAGTCTCCAGCCTGCTCATGGATGTTGCCTCCACAGTTACTATTTTGTGTTTCACCTTCAGTTTCTCCCTCTCAGTTGCCACCACCGCGCACACGGGCACTGCAGAATCTGCCACCCTTAAAAACCAACTAGACCCCTCTCTAGAACCCCAGGGCCCATTCCCTCTGCTTCAAAAGTCCTTTGAAAAGTTGCCTAGGTTCTCTGTGGACTCTTGTTGACTTCCCATTCTCTTTTCTAATGACTCCAGTGGAGTTTTCCCTCCAGCCAGCGGCTGGAATGGAAAGGTCACTCGACTGCTGTTTCTCCTCCATCAGAGCAACATCTGACAGTGTAGATCTTTCCCTTCATGCCACCCAACCCCAGATCCCATTGGCTTCTGTGACTTGACACTTTCCAGATTTTCTTCCTTCTTCATTGGCTCCTCCTTTCCTTCCTGGATCCTCCCCCTCTGTCCCAACAAAACAGTGTCCCCCTGGATCAGGCCCTAAAACAAGTTCTCTTACCTCTTCTAGAGTGATCTAGTTGCCCCACGGCTTTATTTTGTTTCTGCCAAGTATGTCTTTAAATTCCAGTTAGCTAACATAGAGTGTAATATTAGTTTCAGATTTAGTGATTCATCATGTACATACAACACGCAAGCCCATCACAACATGTACCCTGCTTCATACTCATCACTTATTTAACAAGTGGCAGTGCCCACCTCCTGTCCAGCAACCCTCAGTTTGTTCTCTACAGTTCAGAGTCTGTTTTATGGTTTGCCTCGGTCTTTTATTTCCTCAATTTTCATCTGATATGTTTCTTAAATTCCATGAGTGAAATCATATGGTATTGGTCTTTCTATGACTGGCTTATTTTGCTTGGCATAATATACTCTAGCTCCCTCCACATCCTTTCAAATTGCAAGATTTCATTCTTTTTTATGACTAATATTTCATTATATGTATATATATATATATATATATATATACACACACACACACCACTTCCTCTTTATCCATTCATCAGTCTATGGACATTTGGGCTCTTTCCATAACTTGGCTATTGTTGATAATGCTGCTATAAACATCAGGGTGCATATACCTCCTTTGAATCTATATTTTTGTACTCTGGATAAATACCTAGTAGTGCAATTGCTGGATCATCAGGTAGTTCTATTTTTAAACTTTTGAGGAACCTCCATACTGTTTTCAAGAGTGGCTGCATCAGTTTGAATTCCCACCAAGAGTGCAAGAGGGTTCTCCTTTCTCCACATCCCTGCCAACAACTGTTGTTTCTTGTGTTGTTGATTTTAGCCATTCTGACAAGTGTGTGGTGGTATTTCATTGTGGTTTTGATTTGTATTTCCTTGGTGATGAATGCTGTTGAGCATGTTTTCATGTGTCTGTTACCATCTGGATGTCTTCTTTGGAAATTTTTCTATTCATGTCATCTGCACATTTTTTTAACAGGGTTATTTGTTTTTTGGGTGTTGTGTTCAATAAGATCTTTATAGATTTTGGATACTAACCCTTTTTTTAAATTTTTTAATGTTTTTGGATACTAACCCTTTATCAAATATATCATTTGCAAATATCTTGCCCCATTCCATAGGGTGCCTTTCAGTTTTGGTGATTGTTTCAGTTGTTGTGCAAAGCTTTATTTATTTAGTTAGTTAGTTAGTTAGTTAGTTATTTTTGAGAGACAGGTGGGGAAGGGACACAGAAAGAGAGAGAAAGCAAGAGAGAGAAGATCCCAAGCAGGCTCCACACCATCAGCATGGAGCCTGACATTGGCTCAAACCTTCAAACCATGAGATCATGACCTGAGCCAAAACTAGGAGTTGGATGCCTAACTGACTGAGACACCTGGGCACCCCAAAGAAAGCTTTTTATCTTGATGAAGTCCCAATAGTTCATTTTTGTTTTCGTTTCCCTTGCCTCTGGAGACGTGTCTTATAGGAAATTGTACCAGTCAAGTTCAAAGAGATTGCTGCCTTTGTTCTTCTCTAGGATTTTGATTTTGACGGTTTCCTGTCTCACAGTTAAATCTTTCATCCTTTTTTTTTTTTTTTTTTTTTTGGTATGGTGCAAGAAAGTGATCTGTTTTCATTCTTCTGCATGTTGCTGTCCAGTTTTCCCAGCACCAATTGTTAAAGAGACTATCTTTTTCCATTGGATATTCTTTTCTGCTTTGTTGAAGATTAGTTGACCATATAGGTGTGTATCCATTTCTGGGCTTTCTATTTTGTTCCACTGATCTATGTGTCTGGTTTTGTAACAATGCTATACTGTTTTGATGACTACAGCTTTGTAATATAGCTTGAAGTCAGGAATCATGATACCTCCATCTTTGCTTTTCCTTTTCCAGGATTACTTTGGCTGGTTGGGGTCTTTTATGGTTCATACAAATTTTAGGATTATTTGTTCAAGCTCTGTGAAAAATGCTGATAGTATTTTGATAGGAATTGCATTAAATATGTAGATTGCTTTGGTAGTATAGACATTTTTAAAGTATTTGTTCCTCCTATCCATGAGCATGGAATGTTTTTCTATTTCTTAGTGTTCTCTTTAATTAATGTCTGTCATAAGATTCTATAGTTTTCAGAGTAAAGATCTTTTACCTCTTTGCCCAGGTATATTCCTAGGTATCTTTTGGTTTTGGTGCAATTGTAAATGGGGTGGATTCTTTTATTTCTTTTTCTGCTGTTTCATTATTGGTGTATAAAAATGCAACAGATTTCTGTATGTTGATTTTATATCCTACAAGTTTGCTGAATTTGTGTAGAAGATCTAGCAATTTTTATGGAATCCTTTGGGTTTTCTATATAGAGTGTCATGTCATTTGCAAATAGTGAATGTTTGACTTCTTTCTTTATGGTTTGGATGACTTTTATTTCTTTTTATTGTCCAATTTCTGTGACCAAGACTACCACTACTAAGTGAAATAGTAATGGTGAAAGTGGATATGCTTTTCTTGTTACTGACTGTAGAGGAAAATCTCCCAGTCTTTCCCCAATAAGGATGATATTAGCTGTGAGTCTTTCATATATGGCTTTTATGATGTTGAGGTATGTTCCTTCTATCCCTACTTTATTGAGGATTTTTATCAAGAATAGATGCTGTATTTTGTCAGATGCACTTTCTGCATCTATCAAGAGGATCGTATGGTTCTTACACTTTCTTTTATTAATGTGGTTTATCAGGTTGATAAAGGTTGATCAATTTATGGATATTGAACCAGCCCTGCAGCCTCAGAATAAATCCTACGTGATCATGAATGATTCTTTAAATGTACTGTTGGATTCAATTAGCTAGTATCATGCTGAAATTTTTTGCATCCATGGTCGTAAGGGATATTGGCCTGTAATTCTCTATTTTGGTTTGTTCTTTGTCTGGTTTTGGAATTAAGATAATGCTGGCCTCATGGAATGAGTTTGGAAGATTTCCTTCCATTTCTGTTTTTTGAAACAATTTGACAATAGGCATTAACTCTTTTTAAAATGTCTGATTGAATTCCCCTGGGAAGATATCTGGCCCTGGACTTTTGATTGTCATAGGATATTTGATTACTAATGCAATTTTATTTACTGATTATGGGTCTGTTCAAATATTCTACTTCTTCCTGTTTCAGTTTTGGTTGTTTGTATGTTTCTAGGAATTTGTTCATTTCTTCCAGATTCCCCAGTTTTGTTGGCATATAATTTTTCATAGTATTCTCTTATAATTGTATTTCTGTGGTGTTTGTTGTGATCTCTTCTCTTTCATTTGTGATTTTATTTATTTGGGTCCCTTCTCTTTTCTTTTTGATAAGTCTGGCTAGGGTTTATCAATTTTATTTATTCTCTCAAAGAACCAGCCCTTACTTTCACTGATATGTTCTTCTGTTGTTGTTGTTTTTTTTTATAGTTTATTTCTGTTCTAATGTTTATTGTTTCCCTTCTGCTACTGGTCGTAGGCTTTATTTGCTGTTTCTTTTCTAGTTGTTTTAGGTGTAAGATTAGATGTGTGTTTTGGATTTTTATTGCTTTGTGAGGTAGACCTGTGTTGCAATACACTTCCCTGTTAGAACAGCCTTTGCTGCATCCGAAAGGTTTTGGACTGCTGTGTTTTTTTTTTTTTTCCATTGGCCTCCATGTACTTTTTAAATTTCCTCTTTAACTTCCTGGTTAATCTATTCATTCTTTAGTAGGATACCCTTTAATCTCTATGTATTCGAGGGCTTTCCAAAAAAATTGTGTGTGTGTGTGTGTGTGTGTGTGTGGTTGACTTCAAATTTCATAGCACTTGCACTGAAAATATGTATGGTATATCTTGATCCTTTTGAATGTTGAGGGTTGACTTGTGACCCAGTGTGTGATGTATTCTGGACAATATTCCATGTGCACTCAAAAAGAATGTATATTCTGCTTTAGGATGAAATGTTCTGAATATATCTGTTAAGTCCATCTAGTCCAGTGTATCATTGTCTCCTTGTGGATTTTCTGCTTAGATTATGTGTTCATTGCTGTAAGTCAGGTGTTAAAGTCCCCTATTATTATGGTATTATTAGCAATAGGTTTATGTTGGTTATTAATTGATTTATATATTTGGGTGCTCTAAGTTGTGGGTATAAATATGTAGAATTGTTAGATCTTCTTGATGGATAGACACGTTAATTATGATATAATGCCTTTCCTCATCTCTTGTTAGTCTTTGTTTTAAAATCCAGTTTGGAGCACCTGGGTGGTTCAGTCGGCTAGGCGGCCAACTCTTGATTTCAGCTCAGGTCATGGTCTCATGGCTTGTGAGTTTGAGCCCCGCATCAGGCTCTGCACTGACAGTGTGAAGCTTCTTGGGATTCTCTCTCTCTCCCTCTCTCTCTGCCCCTCCTTACACCCCCCCCATCAAAGTAAATAAACTTTAAAACATTTAAAAATATATAATAAAATCTAGTTTGTTTGGGTCGGCTGAGTGGCTCAGTTGGTTAAGCACCCAACTCCTGATTTCGGCTCAGGTCATGATCTTGCAGTTTGTGAGATCAAGTCCCACACTGAGCTCTATGCTGATAGCAAAGAGACTGTTTGGGATTCTGTCTCTCCCTCTTTCTCTCTGACCCTCCTCCGCTTGCTCTCTCTCTCAAAATAAATAAACATTTATTTTTTTAATAAGATAAAATAAAATCTAGTTTATCTGATATAAGTATGGCTACTCTCGTTTTCCTTTGATGTTCATTAACATGATAGATGGTTTTCTATCCCTTCATGTTCAGTCTGCATGTGTCTTTAGGTCTAAAATTAGTCTCTTGTAGACAGCATATAGATGGGTCTTTTTTCATTATTATTATTCTTTCTGATACCTTATGTCTTGATTGGAGCATTTATTTCATTTACATTCAGACTGATTATTGATAGATATGAAAATAGTGCCATTGGATTACGAGTAAAGTTATTGTTGTTGTTGTTGTTTTTAGATTTTCTCTGTTCCTTTCTAGTCTTTGTTGCTTTTGGTCTGTTTTTCCCACTCAAAGCGTGCCCTTTAATATTTTTTGCAGGGCTGATTTAGTGGTCATGAATTCCTTTAGTTTTTGTTTATCTGGTAAATTCTTTATCTCTCCTTCTGTTATGAATGACAGCCTTGCTGGATAAAGTATTCTTGGTTTCCTATTTTTCCTACTCAGCACAAAGAATATATCATGCCACTCCCTTCTGGACTGCCACATTTCTGTGGACAGATCAGCTGTGAACCTGATATATTTTTCCTTAGGCTAAGGACTTTTTTCCCTTGCTGCTTTCAGATTCTTGTCTATGTATTTTGTGAATTTGACTATGATATGTTTAAATGATGGCAAGCTTTTGTTTATTTAATGGAATTTCTCTATGCTTAGATTTTTATGTCTGTGTCCTTCTCCAGATTAGGGAAGTTTTCAGCCCAAATTTTCTCAAATAAACCTTCTAACCCTTTTTCTCTTTCTTCATTTTTTAAGATTTTATGATACAAATGTTATTATGCTTAAGGAGTCGCTGAGCTCCTGAGTCTACATTGATGATCTAATATTGTTCTTTCCCTCTTCTTTTCAGCTTCATTATTTTCCATAATATTAATATTACTGATTCATTCCCCTGATTCATCTCTCCTCTTTGTCATTGTATCTATTCAGGTTTGCATCTGGTTATAGAATTTTTAATTTTTGCCTGACTAGTTTCTAGGTTTATATCTCTGCAGTAAGGGATTCTATGGTATCTTGTATAGTTTTTCAAGCCCAGTGAGTATCCTTATACTTGTTGTTTTAAATTCTAATTCAGACATCTTACTCATATCTGTATTGGTTAAATCCCTGGCTATCACTTCTTTCTATTCCCTCTTTTGGGGCAAATTTCTCCATCTTGTCATTTTGTGAAGTAACTGTTTTTTTGTTAGTAAAGGGGCTGTTGTATTCCTGCATCTGAGAGTGATTCCTATATTAAGAAGAGGTCCAAAACAAACAAACAAAACACATAAATAAAAATAAAGGGAAGCTAGATCCTATACGTGTTTTGGTCTGGTTGGTAAAAGAAGCTAGATCCGAAAAAAATAAAGGGGGGGGGACAAAAAAGATAAAAAGGAAGTTATATCCTAGGTGTGTTTTGGTCTGCTTGTTAAAAGAAACTAAATAAAAAAATAAAAAAATATTTAAATAATAATAATAAATTTAAAAATATGTTAAAAAATCAAAATTTTGCTTTTCCTATATCCTATTTAAAAAAAAAGTAAAGAATGAACCAAGTCTCTCAAAATAGTCACCAGGCCCCTTCTTTGTAAGTCCTGGAGAGGAGTAATAACTTCTTTGGTGTGGAGGGGTGGAGGGATTCCCTGTATTTGTTCCCTGCCTTAAATGCTACCTTAGCCCAATCTGAGACTTGAAGAGTTCCATTTTATCATCCATAGCAAAAGATAAGATTAAATTTGAGCTTTTTGTAGCTTTATTTCTGTTGAGTTATAGAGTTTACAGCCTGAGGAAACTGCCAACTCTTTTTCACACATGAACTTCCTTTGTCTCCCCACGATGAACTCATGTAATTAGGCTTAGGGATCCAGGTGGAGGAGATTGTATTTACCCTCATGGCTTTTATTTTTCCTGACTCTAGTTGGCACCCTAGTCTCCTTCCTATCTCTTGCCTTGGGAAAAGCCAAATCTAATATTTCTGTGACTTCTGAGCTCTCAATATCTTCTGTCCAAATAGAAAAACCCTTCCACTCCCCTTCTACAACAAGGGAAGAGGCAAATTGCTACAGTATCAGATCAACCCACTGCTCTGATATCCTGAGGAGTTATCTGGAGAAGGACCACTCTGAAGGCAGTTTATGCCCTAAATTTCAGGAGACCCACATGCGCTATTAGCCTTGCTCAGGGCCAATATTTGCACAAGTCCTTCCCCTTGGTCTCCACTTTGCCCTGTGGTAATCAGTGGGTGGTGCCTGTGCCCTGTGGCCAATCATACCCAAGTGTGGCCCGAGCCCTCTGTGATGGCAATGGGCAGGGCACAAGGATATATAAGAGGTGCACAGCTGCAGTTTTATGGTTGGTAAAGCCACACATGCTGGATATGGAGACCTTGGCTCCAGATTCAGGAGGGCTGGGGACATGAAGGTGAAGGAAGCTGGCAGCCAGGAGACTCATTGTCTGTAATGTTACAGCATCAGGGATTCTTGCTGGCACAGCGGCGGGATGCAGCAGGACTCAGGGCGACATTGTGTTCCAGGTGGTAAAGCAACATTTATCCAAAGATGCCATGTTCCGCTACACATGGCGCTGGAGGAGCTGCTACCATTTCCCTGGCGAGGTAACCTGCTCAGGCAGGAAGGCACTGACTCCAGGCCTGGGTTCTAGAGCTACACTTAGTGCCCTCGCTTCCAGTTCCAGGCCTGTGGCCGGCAGTGCTGCCAGGTGAACTGGGGAGTCCTCAGGAGCTACAGCTTCCACCCAGCCAGACCCGAAGGAGTCAGGGAAGGTTCTGGTCTTGTCAGGAGAGGAACGTCCACAGACAGCTGATGGGTAACACAAGTGAGAAAAGTTTATTAAAGCAAAAAGTACACTCTGGATATATAAGAACCAGAGGGAGGGTGGGAGGGCGCTAGAGTGAGCTGCACACCCTGGGGGGGTGGGTTTCTATCTCTGACAGTTGTTAGCTCAGGGGCAAAATATTTATTACTTGGGGCAGGAAGCAGGATTTCCTACTTTTTCTTCTTAATTTGATCAAGGGGTTCCTATAATGGCATCTGCCATCATGTGCCAGTCTAGTTTGATCTGGTTTCTTGTGGAGTGCTGCCAGGATAGGACTCTGATCTTCCCAATAACTGGCCATGACTTCCTAATTGGTGACCTCCAGGTATCCTGTTAGAACCTAACTCACTGCCTTTTACAACAGTGAGTTGCCCTCCTTTATCCTGCTCTTAGTCTGGAGGCATGGGTCCTGTGGGGGGAAGGGCTCCCCAATGTGGTGTGGAATGCCTGCAGAAAGATGACTTACAGATATGCTCATTTATCACCCAAGCTGTAGCAGAGATCCCTACACCTGGACCTTAGGCGTGCTGCAGATAGTTTTCCCAGAATAAATGCCTAAGGAAGCAGGAAATATTCCGTAGGCAGAGAAGTCACCAGTGCAGGAAAAGTTCCAAGCAGACAGGAGAGGTTATAATCTAAGAACCCCCTACTACTCCTGCTGCCTCACTGCCTGTTGAGGACAGAAATAAAGGAAAGTCTGAATTGCTCTTAGTAGGACCTGACTTCTTGTATGCTGCTTTGTGTGGTGGAGGTCTTCACTGAGTGGGTGTGATGAGTGAGGAGAGCTCAAAGATAGGATTCCTTCTATAGAGGAAGTACTGTTTCCTCCCCTCTCCACTCCCTCCACCCCATCCCCAGTTCAGTATTTCTCCTCTTAGTCATCTCCATCCCCTGTACCAGGCCTTTGGACTGTTGCTCCTGTGCACTTTCACATAAAGAGATGAGGTGAAGAACCCAGAAGGGCAAGTAGAGGTTGCTGACAAGACACTGGTCACCGAAGCCAGACTTACTAGGGGAAGAGGAGCCTGTGAAATGAGGGCTGAAGGGTAAAGAAAAGCCCTCCCCTCAGACCCACACACCCTACATTTTCTCCTGCCATATCCTGGCTCAGCTAGGACTCCATCTAGAATTCTCCACTGCTTTCCTCTCATTCTACTCCACTTCCTGTGTTTATCCTTTCTCATCTCTGTTCTTTCTCATTCCTGTTTTATTCTCTACCTACAGTTATTTATTCTGTTTTACTTCTAACCACCCCTTTTACTTTCTGACATTCATCATATATTCTCGCCCTCTTACCTCCTTTTCTTTCTACATTCTTTAGTCTTTCCTACTCTATATCTGGAAAGATTTACATTTAGGCCAAAAATGGGTCCAACTAGTCCTCTACTTCCATCTTTCAGCATGAGGCTTCTAATACAGAAGAATTTGTGAACTACCAACATTCTGAAGAACTAATTCCATTCTTGTTGCATTCCCTCCATGATCTGTTCAGTCCACTCACCAGACCATATTTGGATGAACCAAAAATGAACCTCTTATCCTTGCTTCCATCTACCAGGACCCAGTGTATCTGGCTCTCCCCGGACTGTTCATTCAACTAATGAGAACCAGTTGCCCCTTTCACCAGTGAGAACTGGAAAATATGGTTGGAATTACTTCTTTGGAAGTTTTCATTTTACTCTCCCGAGGAGCACCTAAAACAGCTTGTAGCTAAATTTCCCATTTGGAACCCTGAGCAGAGACTTAGTCTGCTGAATTACTGGTTGGGCTTCATGCCCCACTGTGGGAGGCATTTTAGAGGCTTCTATAAGACTCTTTTTGTAAACTGACCATCTAGACCTCTCAAGTACCCACTCCCTGCCAACACCATATATTGGGGCCTAGGAGCTGGCATATATCTGTGAGAGTCTTCCAGGATCTCCGAATCCTCCACTAGCTGAGCATTTGGGCCTTGCTGACCTATGAAAGCTCAATATTGGGGAATTCTTATCTTGAGAGATGGAAAGATGGAGGAAGCGGAAGGTTAAAGAGAAGAAAAACAACAAGAAAGTTTTGGGTAAGGACCCCAAGGCACTAAGGAGATATAGGGCATAGGGTCCAGAAACAGGAAGAAAAGACCCCCCTGTAAATCCAAATCAGATGACTCTGTCCAAGCTCCATTATTGTTCCATCCTCCACCCCAGAACTCTTACCCCTGCCCTGGCCTAGTTCTACATCCTTTTCAGGCTACCACCTGTCCTGCACCTGACAACAAGGTGAAAAGACCTCTTACCACAAGTCCAAGGAGATTGTTTTCTCATACATGTACAATTACTTCCAGGAGGTGAAATAGAGCAAGAAGACAACCCAGCAGAACTACAGCCAGGCCCAGGGACAGAGTCTAAATATAATTTAAGAAGAATTTTTCTTTTTATATTATTTTTTATAATTTAAGAAGAATATAAATTAAGAAGAATTTAAATATAAAAATCAAATAAATCAGTATGCTTTTTATTACCACCATACCCTGTCAATCATAAACAATGTCAGTGAAGAAACACTTCTCCCAGGTAAAATATTTTGGTGGTCTAAGTTCTAAACATTATAGAGTTACAGTTGAATTAGTATAACAAGGTCTTTATGCTTCAATTGGCATATTTTTATTATTTGCCCTTTAATAAACACTCTATATGGAAATTAATTTGGAGAACTCCCACTACTGTGTTGGCTCTGGACATAGGTCCACTCGGCTACACATGCTCACTTCCAAAGTAACTTCCCAACAGTTTGGTTTGATGTGAGTTCACTTTGGGCACAGCATCTCCATGGCCTAGGGTACCACATATACTTGTGTTAAACAGAGGGTTTGAAATAAACCATAGCACAGTGGCTGTAAAATGGAGAATCAACTTGAGGTAATCAATTCTATCATTTTACATAGCTACTTGCATGGAAGCTGACACAGTAAAACAAAATGTGAACTTCACAGTGTAATATATTTGTTTGGTAAGCACAGATTTTAGTTATGCATGAAATATTTTACTGAATTTGAACTTTTTTTAAGTGGAAAATATAGAATAAATTAATCTAGAAAATAAAACAGTTCAGTTGTATAATTTTTTGTCAAATTTCATCTTATTTAAAGCCTTCTCCAGTCCTGCCCAGGCAATTCTAAAGCTGTGCCTGTTTGCTACCTGGGAACATTTCAGCAGCTCTCACAGACTGCTATAGATATTTCCAGCACCTTGCTCTCTAACACCACCTGTCTTTCCCATTGATTTCTTCTGATCCACAGTGGACCCCACTAGGATTCCTGTCTATCACCTTGTCACTGACCCACTCACCTCTGTCCTCCCATCGTTCCTTACCCAGATTCAGTCCAAGTTCTACCATCATAATCACTCTCTTGGCATACACCCTTATGCCCTTGTTCCCTCTTCCTGAGTCTCAATCACTTGGAAAGAAGCTTTTGCTACTGTCCCTATTGTACTGAGATGAGAATCTGAGCCCAGCACTTTTCTTGGTACAATGGCTCCTCCCTCCCTCATGCCTCCACACCTGCTATGTCCATCTTTATTATCACCATTTTTATCTCAACATCAGGAGTTCTTATCCGGGGTTCCAGTGGATAGAATTTAGGGGCTCATGAATTTGGCTGGGAAACTATTTATGACTTTATTTCCACTAAACTCTAGCTGAAATTGAACATCCCCTTTCATTAACAAGGGAAACAGCAAGCCACAGTAGTATTAACAAGACCTACAGTCACAAATAAAAATCATAAGTATTTTCATATCACATTACATTTGCAGATATTTCAGAATGTCATTTATACTTATCACCAGTTCAAAATGGTACTGTCTTCTTATTTACTGTGTTAATAAATAAGCACACATATTACTACACCACAAATTAACTTTAGTGTTTGATAACAAAATTTCAAAATAGCATCCTTTGTAATTCTATGTATTTGTCATATGCATTTAAGAACGTCATGAAGGAACTTAATATATTAAAGGACATGTATGAAAAAACCCATAGCTGACAGCGTAGTCAATGGAGAAAGACTGAAAGTTGTCCCTTTACACTACTGGTATCCAATATTGTACTAAGAAGTTGTAACCAAAGCAATTAGGTAAGAAAATGAAATAGAAAGCATCCAAATTGGAAGAGAAAGAGTAACATTTTCTCTAGTTTCAGATGACATAATCATCCTATATATAATAAAATCCCAAGGAATCCACCAAAAAACTACTAGAACTAACAAGTAAGCTTAGCTATAGTATATGATATGCCAATTATACGGTCAAAACACAAAATTCAATTGTGTTTCTGTATTTCACCAATTCCATTTACAACAGAAAAGAATTCAATTTACAATAGCCCCAAAAGAATAAAATAAAATTTAGCCAAGAAGGTGAAAGACTTGTACACTGAAACTATAAAGCATTGCTGAAATAAATTAAAGACCTAAATAAATGGAAAGATATCCCATGTTCATAACTGAAACACTTATTGTTAAGAGTCAGTACTACCCAAAGTCATATACAGATGTATAGATTCAGTGTAATCTTTACAAAATTCCTTTTTTTTTTTCAGAAATGGAAAAGCCAATACTTAAATGCATCTGGAATTACAAGTGCCCTCAGATAGCCAAAACAGTCTTGAAGAAAAATAACAAAGTTGGAGGATTCATATATCTTGATTTCAAAACTTACTGCAAACCTACAATAGTCCTCAAAACAATGCATTACTGGCATAAAGATAGGCATATAGATCACTTGAGAATTGAGAGTCCACTTGTAAACCCAGGTATCTATCATCAATTGATGTTGAACAATGTGGAAAGAATAGTCTCATCGACAAATGCTCTTAGGATATTACTGGATATCCACATGCAAAGAATGAAGTTGGACCCCTACCTCATATCACATACAAATGTTAACTCAAAATGGATCAACGACCTAAATATAAGAGCTAAAGTCATAAAGTTACTAGGAACAACTGGAAGTAAATCTTCATGATATTGGATTTGGCAATGGATTCTTAAATATGATATTGAAAGTATGAACAATAAAAGAAAAATATACATATTACACTTAATCGAGGACATTATGAAGAAAGTGAAAAGACAATTTCCAGAATGGGAAAAAATATTTGCAAGTCTTGTAGCTAATAAAGGTCTAGTATCCAGAATATATAAAGAACTCTTACAACTCAATAATGAAAGGGAAACAACCCAATTAAAAAAATACAAAGGAACAGACATTTCTCTAAAAAAGATGTACAAATGGACAGCAAGCAAATGAAAAAAAATTAATCTTTAGGGAAATGCAAATTAAAACCACAATGAAACAGAATTTCACACCCACCAAGGTGGCTATAATTTGAAAAATGGAAAATAGGAGAAATTTGAACCCCCATACATTTTCAGTGAGGGTGTAGAATGGTTCAGCCATTGAGGAAAATAGATTGCTGCTTCCTCCAGAAACTAAAGATAGAATTACCAATGACCCAGAAATTCTCTTTCTAGGTATATACTCCAAAGAATTGAAAACAGATACATGAGCACATGTACACTCATACTCATAGGAGTATTATTCACAATAGCTAAAGTTACCCAAATATCCATCAATGGACAAACTGTGGTATATCCATACAGTTGAGCTTTGAACAACATGGGCTGTGCAAGTCCACTAATATGTGGATTTTTAAAGATATTATTTTTATTTATTTATTTTTTTAATTTTAGAGAGAGAGTGAGCATTGGAGGGGACAAAAGGAGAAAGAGAGAGAGAGAGAGAATCTTTTTTTTTAAAGTTTATTTACTTTGAGAGAGACAGAGACAGCATGAGTGGGGGAGGGTCAGAGAGAGGGAGAGAGAGAGAATCCCAAGCAGGTTCCACACTGTCAGTTCAGAGCCCAATGTGGGGCTCAAACCAAGAGTTAGACGCTTAACTGACTGAGCCACCAGGGAGACCCAAGTGAGGGAATCTTGAGCAGATCCACACTCTGCATGGAGGCTGATGAGGGGCTCGATCTCATGTTCCTGAGATTATGACTTAAGCTGAAATCAAGAGTCAGATGCTCAACCGACTGAGCCACCCAGGCACCCCATGTGGATTTCTTATGGTATGGTACTGTAAATATATTTTCTCTTTCTTCTGATCTTAATAACATTCTTTTCTCTAAATTACTTTATGGTAAGAATACGGTATATAATACAAATAACATAAAAATTTGTTAATTTACCATGTTATCAGTAAGGCTTTGGGGGCCACCTGGATGGCTCAGTTAGTTAACCATCTCACTCTTGGTTTGGGCTCAGGGCATGATCTCATGGTTAGTGAGTTCAAGCCCCGCATCAGGCTCTGCACTGACGTGTGGAGCCTGCTTGGGATTTCTCTCTTCTTCTCGCTCTCTTCCCTTCTCCTGCTTGAGCTCTCTCTCTCTGTCTCAAAAAATAAATGAGTAAACGTTAATTTTTTTTTAAATAAAGCTTTCCATCAATGATAGGATATTAGTAAAGTTTTCAGGAAGCCAAAAGTTATACAGGGATTTTCAACTATGCATGGAGTCACTGTCCATAACCCCTACCCACATTATTTAAGTATCAACTGTATTCTTTGACCATAAAAAGAAATGAGGTACTGATACATGTTACATTATTGATACACACTTAGTGTGTGTTAAGTGAAAGAAGCCACACACACAAAATCATATATTGGAGGACTTCATTTTTTTAAGTTTATTTATTTTGAGAGAGAGAACACATGCATACACATGAACTGGGGAGGGGCAGAGAGAGAGGGAAACAGAGAATCCCAAGCAGGCTCCTCACTGACAGCACAGAGCCCAATGCAGAGCTTGAATTCATGAACTGCAAAATTATGACCTGAGACAAAATCAAGAGTTGGATGCTTAACCAACTGAGCCACCTAGGCAGTTCTATGTGACTTCATTTATATGAAATATCCATCTTGACTCCACTCTGATTTGCAAATATTGACCCAGACTTGCAGCCCAGGAATAAATCCCACATGATTGTGTTGAATGATTCTTTTAATGTACTGTGGGATTCCATTTGCTACTATTTTGTTGAGAATTTTTGCATCCATGTTCATCAGGGATGTTGGCCTTTAGTCTTTTTTTTAGTGTTGACTTTCTCTGGTTTTGGTATCAGGGTAATGCTGGCCTCATAGGATGAATTTGGAAGTTGTCTTTCCTTTTTTATTTTTTGGAACAGTTTGAGAAGACTAGATATTAACTTTTCTTTAAGTTGTTGGTAGAATTTGCCTGTGAAGTCATCTGGTCCTGGACCTTTGTTGAGAGGTGGGTTTTGTTTGTTTGTTTGTTTGTTTGTTTGTTTTTATTACTGACTCAATTTATTTGCTGGTTATGGAACTGTTCAAATTTTCTGTTTCTTCCTGTTTCAGTTTTGGTAGTATATGTATTCCTAGGAATTTATCCATTTGTTCCAGGTTGTCCAATTTGTTGCCGTGTACTTGTTCATAATATTCTCTTACAATTGTTTGCATTTCTTTTTTTAAGTGTTGTCTAAATTCTTTTTTTTTAGAGTGTGTTTATTTTGAGAGAAAGAGAGTATGAGCAGGGGAGGGTCAGAGAGAGAGAGAGAGAGAAAGAGAGAGACAGAGAGAGAGAGAGAGGATTCCAAGCATGTTCCAACGCTGTCAGTGTGGAGCCTGATGTGGGGCTCGATCTCATGAACTGTGAGATCATGACCTGAGCCAAAATCAAGAGTCGGGTCCCTAACCTATCGAACCACCCAGGTGCCCCTAATTTTCTGTATTTCTATGGTGTTGTCTATTATTTCTCCTCTCTCATTTGTGATTTAATTTGAGTTCCTTCTCTTTATTTCTCTATAGATCTGGCTAGAGGTTTATTGATTTTATCAAAGAACCAACTCCTGGTTTCATTGGTCTGTTCTAATTTTTTTTTTTAGTTTCTATATCATTTATTTTTGCTATAATATTTATATTTCCTACATCCTACTGGTTTTAGGTTTTGTTTGTTGTTCTTTTTCTAGATCCTTTAGGTGTAAGGCTAGGTTTATTTGAGATTTTTCTTGCTTCTTGTGGTAGGCCTGTATTGGTATATACTTCCTTCTTAGAACCTCTTTTGCTGCATCTCAAAGGATTTGGACCTTTGTGTTTTCATTTTCATGTACTTATTTTTCTTCTTTGATTTCCTGGTTGACCCATTCATTGTTTAGTAGCACGTTATTTAACCTCTATATATTTGTAGTCTTTACATATTTTTTCTTGTGGCTGATTTCTAGTTTCATAGCATTGTGGTCAGAAAAGATGCCTGGTATAACTTTAACCTTTTTTAATTTGTTGAGCCTTTTTGTGTTGTGATCTATTCTCTGCACACACTTGAAAAGAATGTGTATTCTTCCCTTTTAGGATGAAATGTTCTGAATATATCTGTTAACTCCTTCTGCAGATGGTCCTGTATTTATGGTGAGGGACAGGGGAGGAAAATGGCACCTGCCATCTTCCTTGTTTTCAGAGACGTCCCCTAACTCCAAAATCAGTATGAACAGATCTATCTTCTGTTGCTCCCAGGCATTGTGTGAACTGCCATTTTTTTTGTTGCCTTCCATGCAGACTGCTGTCCCTCTCACGGAGGCAACCCACTTATCACTCAAGCTCCCAGCTTGCCCAGTACTGATTCAGTGGATTTTTAAAGCTCCAGGCTCCAAGTCTCACTGACTTTACAAACTTACAGATATCAGCCCTCTGGTTTTTAAAGCCAAATATTATGGAGATTAGTCTTCCTCATGTGAGCTCTCTGATGCAAGGGCCTATTTCTCTGCTCTCTTCATGTGTGCAGCTCCCTCCTTCCCGGGAGCAGTCTCCCTCCACCTTCCTGACTTCCCTAACTCATCACAAGCAGCTTCTTCTCTATATTTAGTTGTGGAGTTTTTCTGTCAGTCTTCGGATGACTCTCTGGTGTATTGACTTGGATGTGGATGATATCTAGTTGTAAACGTGGGATGGGGTGAGCTCAGCGTCCTCCTACTCTGCCATCTTCCTAAGCTCCCAATTTGTAACTCTTTATATTAAAACATGTATAATCCTGCCCCAAATGTTCTTTCCCTGGAAGACTCTTTTTTGTGTGTGAAGATTATGTATCCTGACCAGCTGTCCTAACTTGAGCTCAATTAAAATCCTCTTCCTTTTGAAAGAAATTCTACAAGGTTTGTTTCATTTTGTGTTGACAACATCAACAAATCCTGTTGGCTTCACCTTCAATAGGTATCCAGAATTCAACTCTCTCTCACAACTTGGCTTGCTGCCATACAGTTTAGTCAAGGGGGCTTTCAGTAGCCCTTCAACTGCTCTTTCTGCTTCACTCTTACACTGTAAAGTCTACTCCCCATACTTGCTTGCACAGCAGCCAACATCTTACCACACCTTAGCTCAAAACTCTCCTCTACACTCAGTGTCATTCTATAAGCTGGCATCAGTCCCTCTCACTCAGTTCCAGCCATACTGTTTGTTTTGCTTTCCTTGCTGGCCTTTGTGTTTGCTCTTCCCTATGCCTGAAACCCTCTACACCCACATATTTTATCTGGCCTGTCACTGACTCTCTTCAAATTTCTGCTCAAAAGGCACATCCTGAGAGAGGCCTTTCTCATCCCCTGCATCTCTCTCTACCTTTCTTTCTCTGCTTTATTTTTTGTCACATTTCTTATCCCTCCCATCATATAATAATTTTGTTTATTCAAGGTCTTTCTTTACTGGAATGTAAGTTTCTTAAGAACAGATACTTTGTTTTCTTCTCAGCTGCTTCCCCAGTCTTGCCCTCCAGGGTCTTAGGTAGAGCAGGGCTTTTTCTGGGCATGGCAATGGGAATGAAGGCAGATCAAGCAGGTTGAGGAACAGGCAGCTAGCTCACCAAGGCACATGGGAATCTGTGACGGTAGAGCCAAGCTGGCCAAAAGTTCATGAAGGCCAAGTAGCTCACCAGAGGAGTTGGGTATTATCATCAGCATTATAGAAAACACCATTCTCTGTCTTCTAAAGCTCATGTCCTCCTTTCAAACAGAGGTTCAATGTGATAAGAAATGATTATCCAAAACTTGGAAATAGACAACAGAGATTCCCCTTGACTAAACTTTAGTCTTATCACTGGCCTGACCCCCTGAACTAGAGAAATTTATAGTGAAGATTCTGGTTAACTGTCAATCTTCCTTTAAGAAACTAAACTCCTTGGGCACGTGGGTGGCTCAGGTCATGATCTCATGGCTTGTGAGTTCAAGCCCTGTGCCCTGCGTTGGGTTCTGTACTGACAGCTCCGAGCCTGGAGCCTGCTTCAGATTCTGTGCCTGGAGCCTGCTTCAGATTCTGTGTCTTCCTCTCTGCCCCTCCACTCATTCTCTCTCTCTCTCTCTCTCTCTCTCTCTCTCTCTCTCATAAATAAACATTTAAAAAATAATTTAAAAAATAGAAACTAAACTCCTAGAAGCTTCTGTTTAGCTGTCAGTCTTATCATTTAGAAACAAACTAACAGACTGCTGGAACAGAAAAACAAATATATGAGGGAGAGCCTGGCCAGGTGAACCAGAAAGTTCCAGAGGTGACCAATAGTTACTTCAGCCTCGTTATAATGTTAAAATCCCTTTATTAATATGAATAAAAATCCCCTTATTAATATGAATATGATATGAATAAATCTCCTTATGAATATTCATCCCAAGCTCTAAAGGAGCCCTAAAGTTTCTCTTGTTTGGGGAGATAGAGCTTTGGAAATTATTCTCTGTGTCTCCTTATTTGTACAAATATAGAGGACCGTGGGAGGCAACTCCACTACCTGGTGGTAGTCTGTTCTATAACTCATTGAGAAGCAGGCCCATTTTAGTTCAGTAACCCTTTTTTCAACTAGGCCTTGACCTTGGGCTCCCATGTCCATCCTTGCAGAGTCTAATTTTTTTTAAAAAGCAAAGTGGGTATTTTGCTTTTTTGTACTTAAACCTATAAACCAACCAGCCAAACTGGTATTATTATCATGATACATTAAAGTGCAAAATGTCTTTCTACAAATACTAGAATAATGAACAAATTAGGAGTTGTAGTAAAACAGCACAAGGGGCAGAAGAAGTCAATGAAACACATTATAACTTAACCCTTCGCTGTAACAACTGAGGTTATTAAAAATAAAGCCTCTCAATCTCAAATACAAATAATCCTTTATCACATAGCTCTGCATTTCTACTTTCTATTCTTGAGGTTAGGTTCTAGAGCCTAAATATACCCAAACTAGCATTATATCTAGTTATCTACAGACAGAAACATCTTTTATCATGTTGTCGATAGCAGCCAAGGCTACTGAAATCTTTTTAATTAGACTCCAATCATATCTCACAATAAGCATAAAGAAAAACAGAATGTAGGCAGAGTTACAGGACTCCAGAAGACAAATCCTAGGAGAAGTAATGCAGCCACTTCCCAAATTGAGATTGAATAATATACTCATCATCACACATCTTCAGCATATATGTTCACAGAGTAATTTGGGAATAAATCCATTATTTACTGGGTACTAAAATGCTTAGCAGTTTGCTTTTTTACACTTTGGTTTTCCCCATTAGAAAGAATTTTACTGGCACTGTCAACAATAGCCAAAGTATGGAAAGAGCCCAAATGTCCATCAATGGGTGAATGGTTAAAGAAGATGTGGTATATATATACAATTACTCAAGAATCAAAAACAACGAAATCTTGCCATTTACAACTACATGGATGGAACTAGAGGGTATTATGCTGAGTGAAATTAGTCAGAGAAAGACAAATATCATATGACTTCACTCATATGAGAACTTTAAGACACAGAACAGATAAGCATAAGGGAAGGGAAGCAAAAATAACATAAAAACAGGGAGGGGGACAAAACATAAGAGATTCTTAATTGTGGAGAACAAACAGAACGTTACTGGGGGTGTTGTGGGAGGGGGGATGACTAAATGGGTAAGGGGCATTAAGGAATCTACTCCAGAAATCACTGTTGCACTATATGCTAACTAACTTGGATGTAAATTTTAAAAGTAAACTAAAATAAATAAATAAATATGTTTAATAAATCTCAAATGAAAAAAAAAAAGAAAGAAAGAACTTGCTGGAACTGGATCTGGGGCTGCAGAGATCCCTCTTCACAGTTGTGGAGCTGATTGTTCTGGGCCTGGTTGTTCCAGGTTCCAGGTTGTTCCTGGTTGTTCCGACTGTTCCAGGAATGGTTGCTCCAACACTGGCTGTACCAGGTGTGGTTGCTTCAATTTCCATTATTCCAGGTCTCATTGCTCCATTTTGGAAAGTTTCCAGAAGTGTTCATCAGGTATCCCCAGTGACTGGAATAGAAGCCAGGGTATTCTGTAGTTGCTGAGCTGCTCTGAGTCACACTGTTGCTATTCTTTGGCCACTTGTTTGTCTGCCACCTCTTACATTTCCTTCTCTGGCTCTGGAACCAGGTCTTAACCTGCTTATAGCTAAGGTTCAGAATGTTGGAAAGTTCTTGCATCTGCTGGAGACTGAGGTATTTCTGTCTCTGAAATCTATCATTGAGTATGTATAGCTGGGTCTGAGAGAGCTTCTGTTTCTTGCCCTGGGCTGTATCTTTCTTCTTCTTCATTGTGCTCTCCTCTATGGAAGCAGGTAGTAGTTTTAGTCTGGGACTAGTGGAAGAATCAGGGCTGTCCTAAATAAGCAAATCCATAGAGAAAGGAAGAGGAGAGATAGTCTCTGTGTGACATGTCTCAACAGATGACACTTGCAAGGATGCATAATTTTCTTCAGGCCCATAAATCTCAGGTGTTGAAGAGTCCCTAGAATTGGGTACTTCGGGACAAGATAGTCATTGGGGCTGAGCTGGATCCACCCCCCTGTTGCAAGGCCATTGTAACGCAAAAGGTAGCTGCCTAGTAGTCTGGACTGGGTGGGGAACAGGAAAACTGCACAGAACCTTAGTTTGGCCACAGCTGCAGAATCTAATTTTAATAATCCCGCTAGGTCAGTTTATCAAGAATCTCCCACCCTGGCATCTGATCACCCTCCATATCTAGTCAAGTTCCTCATCCCCCCAACCTCCAGGTGATATCTCATGACTGGCCCGCCTTCAGCAGACATCCTGTTAGATCAGTATTGTAAGAATCTCCTTACTCTTGTCTCTTCTCAATCATTTTCCATCCACTGACTCTCTTCCTACTCCTTGACTATAAATCCTCACTTATCCTTGCTGTATGTAGAGTTGAGCCCAGTTCTAAATGAAGTATCCCCTACTGTAATAGTTCCTGAATAAAATATGTTTTGACTGCTTTACTGTCCAGCTCTTGTCCTTTTAGATGCTAAGTATGCTAACAGTGGAGTGCTTAGTACTGTTTAGCAGGCCTTTGGGCGAGCAACTGATTCCTTGGGCACCTTTGATTGACTTGGCTATTTTATAATTCTGCAGGTAAAAACTGATAGCAATGCAAATGATTTCTGCCTGAGAGCAAGGCCAAAGATTCCTGTGTATACTCTGATTTTTCTCTAGTAAAAAAAAAAAAACAGAATCACCCCAAAGTAGAAATCATATCTTTACACATCACAGTTTATTACCTATCCTTCCAGTCTTTTCTCAACATTTCTTTGGTTGACTGATAATTTTGATAATCTTCCCTTGGATTGGTTACAACATCATTCGGGGTTCCTCATTAATGAACTGAATAAAATTTTGATACATGTGCAGTGAGTTTTCCAGGGCAAGGGTTTCTGTGATTGTTCATTGCTATATTTTCAGTGGACCTTCAATAAAGACTCAGTGAATGAATGAATGAGTGAATGGTATGTAGCCTGGAGCAGAAGAGTTGGGCCTTCCCTTTGGTTGCGAAAACATGCCAGCTGTCTCCGCACTCTTTTGTAAACTGCCCCCCTAAATTCTTTTTCTAGTAGGCCTGACTTGAACATCCATGTTTGTCTCTTCATTGTCCAATTTTAGCAAGATTCCTGCTAAATAAGTTTAGCCAAAATCTCCCATCCTTGATATCTGATCATCCTGGATATCTAATGGGGTTCCTCATCCTCTACTATCCCCAAGGTGAGATCTTATCACCCTGGCCTTCATTCAGGAAGAATCCTGTTAGGCCATTTCAGATAGAATTTCCGCCTTACCCTCGATGATATATTCTCCTACTAATTTTCCATCCACTGACCCCCACCTGGTTCCTTAGCTATAAAATTTCACTTTTCTTTGTGGTTTTCTGAATTGAGTCCAATCTCTCTCCCACCCACTTCAAGACCCCATGGCAGTGGTGCCTACACCTACGCTGGTGGCAGCCCTTAAATAATGTCTTCCTTACAGTACTTTAACAACTGACATGAATACTTTTTTTTCTTTAATAGTTAGAATAATCTTTTTCTTTAACACTGTTTCTCCATTATCTCTAACCATGGCTGTGCGACTTGGCAGAGGAGGAGGAGTGGATCTTGAAGGATGGGTATGCCAGGGACAATAAGGCAGAAATAATAATAAAAACAGTATATCTTTGGCAAGTGTATTTCCACGTGCTTTCCATGTATTAACTAGCAAGTTTCACCAAGAAGGCCAGGGATGAGTGGCAGGTCGCCGGGGGGCGCAGCAGCCCTGCCCATGCTCTTTGCCTTTGTTACTCCAGTTTCCTGCCTTCGCTGAGTGGGACGCCTGCACAGTGGTCACGAACCCCTCTAGTTTTCTAGTGAGATTGCACTTGCCCCTTGTTCAACTGGTTCATTCCCCGCTGGGGAGATGGAGGTTAGACAGTCGCAGGCGCAAAACAGACTCGGCATCGTTCAGAATTCCAGGCGAGCCGCAGGCAGGAAGACGGCCCGCAGCCCGAGGGGCGGGGCTGGCGCAGCCCCGCAGGCCCAGACAGGAAGTGGACTTGCCCGGCGGACGCCCCCGTGGGTGTCAGGATGGCCGAGTGGTCTAAGGCGCCAGACTCAAGGTGCTCACCTTCCCTGCGGGCGTTCTGGTCTCTGCATAGAGGCGTGGGTTCGAATCCCACTTCTGACACACGGTTTTTGTTTCCTTCCCTAAAGGACCCCGACACCCTCCCAGGGACCGCAGGCGGTTTCTTTTCCCAGACTCTCGTATCGCCGCTGTCCTCCTCCGGTTTCCCGGTTTTCCGGATCTGCGGTGGCGGAAGGGCTGGGGCTGGGAGGGGGAGAAAGTTCAGTCACTTGAAATTTATCCAGTCATAGCCCGGCGCCCCATTTACGTCATGCATCACATTTTTTAGGTCAGTTAATTGCAAGAGCCACCGCTAGGTATTCCCTGGTGGTCTAGTGGTTAGGATTCGGCGCTCTCACCGCCGCGGCCCGGGTTCGATTCCCGGTCAGGGAATGTGCCGTTTTCTTCACGGTAGACCCGATGACTCTCCAGCTTCTGGCCAAATGTCGTTACGAGAGGGTGTTTTTTTGGGGGAAAGTCCTTATGAGAAGTGAGAGTTACTACGGTTAATGAGCAATAGCTGTGTCTGGCGCTGTTGTCCTATACCTGGGATGCAGGGAGCACTAAATGATGCTGCCATACTCCTGGGGTTCAAAAGTCTCTCTAGGGGTCCACAGGGCCTTTCGAACAGCACGTGAACATAGAGGGGCTGCTCAGGAGCATCTTAGCTCCTCGCAACGACTCGGGCAATTGTTCCTATGGAAGGTAGTCTGCTAATTCTCCCCTGTCCCAACATCTACTTTTTAATTTGGAAAATATGGTGAATAATTAAAATAACGACACAACAAACACCGATGTTCTCTCTATCTGAATACAACATTGATAAATATTTTTCTTTATTGCATCCCCAGCCTCTCCACAAGGTGAAAGTTGTAGACATCATTAGGCTATTCAAAGTCAGACCAGTTCACATTCAAATTTCCTGCAGTTGTTCCCAAAATATCTTTTATAGCTTCTTTTTAAAAGTTTTTATTCTAGAAAGTTTCTTTGTCCATTTTTCTATTGTAATGCCTGTGGAAAAATATAGTTTAATAATAAAAATATTTATATCACATTTAAAGTCTATCTTCTTAACACATATAATATTCTGAGCCTCCACGACTAATTTATTGTTTATAAAAGTATTCATTTCTCCTTGGGCATCTTTCTAGACCTCCAGGCCAGGGCTGCACTAGGATGCCTCTACCTCCCTATCATTTAGAACCTGGGTTCCCAGACAGCCCCAAACCTTGGACAAAGAGTTTTACCTCTGCTTCATTATGCTCTAGCAGTTGCTCTTGTTTTGTTTTGTTTTGTTTTGTTTTGTTTTTGTTTTTGTTTTTTGTAATTTAGCCCTTTAGCCCAGTATGGAGCAAGGCACAGTAAATGATGGCTAGGTTAGTGGTCAAGTTGAAGGCAAGTTGTTTATCCTCTCTAAACATTACTTTTCTAACGGTAAAACTGGTCAAAGGATGAAGAAGAAAAAGAATGAAATTCTATCTAACCTCTGAGTTTCATTTTAAAACTTTTCCTCATCTTCAAAAGCAACTGGAAGGGATCAACACATATCTAAGAAAAAAGGAAAAAGAAAGTAGAAAGGACAAACATCTAAATGTAACTTTTATGATTTTTTAAATAATTTTCTGTAAGTAGTAGGATTATGAAAATCCTTAATTTTCTTTGTTGTAATTTTATGCATATGGTAATTTTTCTACCAAGGGTATATAAAGTTTGTTAGTAGATGAACATACTTTATTTGAGAAACTGCTCACATTTTACACAAAAATCAGCTCAACATGAATCACAGATTTAAATATTACATATAAAACTATAAAATTGGAGAAAATCCTCAAGACTTAGGGCTTAGTGAAGAGTTCTTAGAAATGACAACAAAAGTATGATCCATAAAAGAAAACATCATTTTTTAAAATATTTATTTATTTTTGAAAGGAAGAGAGACAGAGTGTGAGCAGGGAAGGGCAGAAAGAGATGGAGACACAAAATCCAATGCAGGCTCTGGGCTCTGCACTGTCAACACAGAGCCCGACACAGGGCTTGGGCTCATGAACTGTGAGATCATGACCTCAGCTGAAGTCCAATGCTTACCCAACTGAGCCACCCAGGTGCCCCAAGAAAACATCATTAAATCAGATTTGTCAAAATTAAAAATTCATTCTACAGAAGACCTTTTTAAGAGGATAAGATACAGACAGAAAAAAAAATATTTGCAAACCACATATTTAAAAAAAATTTTTTTTGTATTTATCCATGTAGTTACCTTTATTTCTTTGTACAGATTCAAGTGACCATACAGTGTCCTTTCATTTCAGCAGAAGGAATTTTATTAGGACTTTTGTAGGGAAGATCTACTAGTAGTAAAAGTCCTCCGGATGTGTGTATATGGAAATAAGTGTTTCATTTTGAAGAATAGTTTGAGTGACAAATTTTTTTAGGCACTTTGAATACATTATCTCACTACACTTGGCTTTTTGTCATTTCCGATGAGAAATCTACTATTCTAAGTGATAATCATTTGCATATAAGTTGCTTCCTTCTTGCTGCTTTCAGTAGTCTCTGTTTTTGGCTTGCATTTTGATTATCATGTGTCTAACTGTGAGTCTCTTTGAATTTTACCCTGTTTAGAGATCATTGATGTTTTTTTGATGTGCAGATTCGTGGCGTTCACCAATTTGGTTCAATTTGGTTCAGCCATTATCTTTTCAAATGTTGTTGCTACTCTCTTCTCATTCTTGTGAACTTCTGGACTCCTATTATGTTTAATATGCTTAATTGGTTGGTGTTCTGCTTTCTGAGACTGTTTCTCTATTTTCTGCTTTAGAATGTATAATTGATTGTGTTCTTTTCAGGTTTACTGGTTCCTTCTTTTGCCTGCTCAAATCTGTTGATGAAACACCCTAGTAAATTTAAATTCCATAAATTCTACTTAATTTCATTTTTAAAATTTCAACATACTGATATCTATTTGATGATGCTTCATTATTTAGATTTACTTTAGTTGTGTGTCTATGACTTCCATAAACTCTTTGAGCATATTTTTTTTAACTTTATTTATTTAAATTCCAGTTAGTCAATGTACAGTGTAAACTGGTTTCAGGAGTATAACCCAGAGATTTGCCTACACATAACATCCCAATAAGTGCCCTCCCCAATACCCAAACCCACCCAGCCCATCCCCCCTCCCATCTCCCCTCCAGCAACCCCCAGGCTGTTCTCAGTATTCAAGAGTGTCTTATGGTTTGCTCCTTCTCTGTTTTTATCTTATTTTCCCATCCCTTTCCATACGTTCATCTGTTTTGTTTCTTAAATTTCACATATGAGTGAAATCATATGATATTTGTCTTTTTTTGATTGACATATTTCACTTAGCATAATACACTCTAGGTCCATCCAAGTTGTTGCAAATGGCAAGATTTCTTTCTTTCTTTCTTTTTTTAATCTCTGAGTAACATTTGTAATATATACACACAAACACATACTACATTTTCTTTATTCATTCATCAGTTGATGAACATTAGGCTCTTTCCATAATTTGGCTATTGTTGATAGCACTACTATAAACATTTGGGTGCATGTGCCCCTCTGAATCAGCATTTTGTATTGGATAAATATCTAGTAGTGCAATTTCTGGGTTGTGATGAGGTTTTTTGGAGTGGTGGGGGTCTGGAGCCAACAACCAAGAAAGAATTCTTGACACATCTTTGGTGCAAAAAAAGGTGATTTTATTAAAGAACAGCGACAGGACCTGTGGCCAGGAAGTGCTGCCCCAGGACCATGAGGAGAGACTGGTTATATACTTGGGAGTTGCGGGGTGGGGCGGGGGGGGGGAGCGGAGGGGGATAAAGTCAAGGGGAAGTTTCCAAAGGAACTTTCACATGCTAAAGACTCACAGGATACTACTGGAGGACCAGCCATTCTCAAGATAAGGTTATTTTTTCCTCTAGCAAAGCATTAACATTAAGACAGTAGGGAGTTTCTAGAGAAATGTACTCTGCCAGCCTCAAGTATTTGTGAATGGGCTGCAGATCATAAGCAAATTTAATTTTATCTGCCATTTCCTTCTGCCTTTGTTTCCCACATCAGGTTGTAGGGCAGTTCTATTTTTAATTTTTCAAAAACTTATTTTAGTGTTTATTTATTTTTGAGAGAGAAGAGAGACAGAGCGCAAGTGGGGGAGAGGCAGAGAGAGACAGAATCTGAATCAGGCTTCAGGCTCTGAGTTGTCAGCACAGAGCCCAATGCAGGGCTCGAACCTGTGAACCGCGAGATCATGATCTGAGCTGAAAGTTGGACTCTCAACTGACTGAGCCACGCAGGTGCCCCTATTTTTAATTTTTTGAGGAATGTCCATACTATTTTCTAGAGTGCCTGCACCAGTTTGCATTCCCACCAATATTGCAAAAGGGTTCCTCTTTCTCTGCATTCTCGCCAACATCTGTTGTTTCCTGAGTTGTTAATGTTAACCGATCTGACCGGTGTGAGGTGGTATCTCATTGTGGTTTTGATTTGTATTTCCCTGATGATGAGTAACGTTGAGCATCTTCTCATGTGTCTCTTAGACATCTGGATGTCTGCTTTGGAATAGTATCTATGTGTTCTGTCCATTTTTTCACTGTATTATTTGTTTTATGGGCATTGAGTTTGATAAGTTCTTTATAAATTTTGGATACTAACCCCTTATCAGATATGTCACTTGCAACTATCGTCTCCCATTCCATCAGTTGCCTTTTAGTTTTGTTGATTGTTTCCATCACTCTGTAGAAGCTTTTTATCTTGATGAGGTCCCGATAGTTTATTTTTGCTTTTGTTTCCCTTGCCTCTGGAGAGATGCCTAAGTAAGCAGTTGCTGTGGCCAAGGGCAAAGAAGTTGCTGTCTATTTTCTCCTGTAGGATTTTGATGGTGTCCTGTCTTACATTTAGGTCTTTCATCTCTTTTGAATTATTTTTGGGTATGGTGTAAGAAAGTGGTCCATTTTCATTCTCTTGCATGTCACTGTCCAGTCTTCCCAGCTCCATTTGCTGAAGAGTCTGCCTTTTTTCCATTGGATATTCTTTCCTGCTTTGTAAAAAATTTGTGGGCCCATTTCTGGGTTCTCTGTTCTGTTCCATTGATCTGTGTGCCTGTTTTTATGCCAGTAACATCCTGTCTGATTACAGCTTTGTTATACAGTTTGGAGTCCAGAATTGTGATGCCTCCGGTTTTGGTTTTCTTTTTCAACATTCCTTTGGTTATTCGGGGTCTTTTCTGGTTCTGTACAAATTTTAGAATTCTTTTTGTTCCAACTCTGTGAAGAATGTTGGTGTTATTTTGATAGGGATTGCATTGAATGTGTAGATTGCTTTGGGTAGTAGAGACATTTTAACAATATTTGTTCTTCTGATCCAAAAGCATGAAATGTTTTTCCATTTCTTTGAGTCATCTTCAATTTCTTTCTTAAGCTTTCTATAGTTTTCAGCATACATAACCTGAATGGTTATGTTCATTTCTACATATCTTATGGTTTTTAATGCAATTGTAAATGTGATAGATTCCTGATTTCTCTTTCCACTGCTTCATTATTGGTGTATAGAATGCAATCAATTTCTGTATGTGGATTTTATATCCTGTAGTTTTGCTGAATTTATGTATCAGTTTTAGTAGTTTTTTGGTTGAATCTTTTGGGTATTCCACATAGAGTGTCATGTCATCCACGAAGAGTGAATGTTTGACTTCATTGCCTATTTTATTTTATTTTATTGTTGTCTGATTGTTGAGGCTAGGACTTGCAGTACAATGTTGAACAACAGTGGTGAGAGTGGACATCCCTGTCATGTTCCTTACCTTAGGGGGAAAGCTCTCAGTTTTTCCCCATTGAGGATGATAGTCACTTTGGGTCTTTGGGATATGGCCTTTATGATGTTGAGATATGTTCTTCCTCTCCTTACTTTGAGGTTTTAACCAAGAATGGATGCTGTATTTTGTCATATGCTTTTTCTGCATCTATTGAGAGCATCATATAATTCTTAACGGTTTTTTTTTTCTCAACGAGGTGTATCCCATTGATTTGCAAATATTGAACCAGATCTGCAGTCCAAGAATATATCCCACTTGATAATGGTGAATAATTATTTTAATGTACTGGGGGTGCCTGGGTGGCTTAGTTGGTTAAGCTTCTGACTTAGGCGCAGGTCATGATCTCATGGTTTGTGGGTTCGAGTCCTGCATCGGGCTCTGTGCTGACAGCTAGCTCAGAGCCTGGAGCCTGTCTTCAGATTCTGTATCCCCCCCCTCTTTCTGACCCTCCCCTGCTTGCGCTGTCTCAAAAATAAATAAAAAACATTAAAAAATTTAAAAAAATTATTTTAATGTACTGATGAATTTGATTTGTTAATATATTGTTGAGAATTTATTAAGGTTATTGGCCTGTAATTCTCCTTTTTGGTGGGGTTTGTCTGTTTTTGGGATCCAGATAATGCTGGCTTCATAACTGAGTTTGGAAGTTTCCTTTCATTTCTATTTTTTGAAACAGTTTGAGAAGAATAGGTATTAACTCTTCTTTAAATGTCTGGTAGCATTTCACTGGGAAGTCAAGTGGCCCAAGACTCTTGTTTCTTCAGAGATTTTTGATTACTGATTCAATATCTTTGCAGTTTATGGGTCTGTTCAAATTTTCTATTTCTTCTTGTTTCGGTTTTGGTAGTTTGTATGTTTCTAGGAATTTGTTCATTTCTTCCAGATAACCCAGCTTGTTTGCATATAATTTTTCATAGAATTAATTTAAAATTATGTATTTCTATGGTGTTGACTGTGATCTCTTTTTTTAAGTTGTGATTTTATATATTTGAGTCCTTTCTTTTTTCTTTTTGATAAGTCTGGCTAGGGGTTTATCAACGTTGTCAGTTCTTTCAAAGGACCAGCTCTGACTCATCTGTTCTACTAGGTTTTTTTGCTCTTGTTGTTTGTTTGATTCTCTATAGCTTATTTATTCTCTAATTATTATTATTTCCCTTCTTCTGCTAGCTTTCATCTTTATTTGCTGTTCCTTTTCTATCTCCTTTAAGTGTAGACTGTATATTTAAGACCTTTCTTACTTCTTGACATAGGCCTGAATTGCAATATACTTTTCTCTTAAGACTGCCTTTGCTGCATCCCAAAGGGTTCGGACTGTTATGTTTTCATTTTCATTTGCTTCTATTTATTTTTTTTCAAATTTTTTCTTTAAATTCTTGGTTAACCCATTCATTCTTTAGTAGGATGTTCTCTAACCTCCATGTATTTGAAGGCTTTTCAAATTTTTTCTTATGATTGACTTCAATTCCACAGCTTTGTGGTCTGAAAATATGCATGTACGATCTCAATCTTTTTGTACCTGTTGAGGGCCGATTTATGACCCAGGATGTGGTCTATTCTGGACAATGTTTCATGTGCACTTGAGAAGAATGTGTAATCTGCTGCTTTAGGATGAAATGTTCTGAATATATCTGTTAAGTCTGTCTAGTCCAGTGTGTCTTTCAGAGTTTCCTTGTTGATATTCTGCTTAGATAATGTGCCCATTGCTGTAAGTGAGGTATTAAAGTCCCCAACATTATGGTATTATTATCAATGAATTTCTTCATGTTTGTGAATAATTGATTCATAAAGTTGGGTGCTTCAAGTTGGGGGGATAAATTTTTACAATTATCAGGTATCCCTAATTGATAGACTCCTTAATTATGATATAATGCCCCTCTTTATCTCTTGTTAGTCTTTGTTTTAAAATCTAATTTGTAGCTATAAATATGGTTGCTCTGGCTTTCTTTTGACATCATTAGAATGATAAAAAGTTCTCTATCCTCTCACCTTCAATCTTCAGGTGTCTTTTGGTCTAAAATGAGTCTCTTGTAGGCAGCAAATAGATGTGTATTTTTTAAATCCATTTTGATACACTGTGTCTTTTGATTGGTGCATTTAGTCCATTTACATTCAGAGTGATTATTGAAAGATGTGAATTTAGTGTCATTGCGTTACCCATAGAGCTGGTGTTTTGGTGATGTTCTCTGGTACCTTGTAGTCCTTGTTACATTGGTATTCTTTTTTTTCCTCCATTCAGATAGTCCCCCTTTAAAATTTCCTGTGGGGCTGGTTTGTGGTCACAAACTCTTTTAGTTTTTGTTTGTCTGGGAAACTCTTTATCTCTCTTTCTATTCTGAATGACAGCCTTGCTGCATAAATAATTTTTGGCTGCATATTTTTCTCATTCAGCACATTTCTTGCCACTCCCTTCTGCCCTCCAAGTTTCAGTGGACAGGTCTGCTAACTACCTTATGTGTCTACCCTTGTACGTTAAGGACCTTTTGTACTTAGATGTTTTCAGAATTCTCTATTTTTATATTTTGCAAGTTTCACTATAAAATTTCATTGTGTTTACCAGCTTTTGTTGTTTTTGAGGGTAGTTCTTTATGCATTGTGGACTTGAATGCTTATTTTCTTTCCCAGATTAGGGAAGTTCTAAGGTATAATTTGTTCAAATAAGCCTTCTGCCCCCCTTATTCTGCTCTTCTTCTTCTTCTTCTGGGACTCCTATGATATGGATATTGTTTTGTCTTATGGAATCACTAAATTCTCTATGTCTTTCCTCATGATCTAATACTTTCCATCTTTTTTCAGCTTCATTATTTTCCGTAATTTTATCTTCTATATCACTTATTCTCTCCTTTGTTTCTTCAATCCTTGTTATTATATTCAGTTGATTTTGCATCTGTTATTGCATTTTTTATTCTGGTCTGACTAGTTTTTAAGTCTTTGATCTCTGCAGCAATGGTTTCTTTTGTGTCTCCTATGCTTTTTTCATGTCCAGCTAGGCGTATTATGATTGTTTTTATAAATTATTAAGATATATCACTTATAAATGTTTTGAATAAGTACCTGGCTGTGATTTTCTTCTTGACCTTTCTTTGGGGAGAATTTCTTCATCTTGTCATTTTGCTACATTTCTATCTTTTGTGTGTTTTAAAAGTTTGTTTTGTTTCATGAACCTGAGAGTGATACTATATTAAAAAGGGGTCATATACTGTCCAGAGCCTGGCATTTCAGGAAGTGTTTGTGATGTAAGCTGTGTGCACTCTGTTGTTGCATTTTGACCCTTCTTTCCTACTGGTCAGTCCTCTGAAGTACACCTCTTTTCTTGTAGTGGGGGAGTGTTTGGAACTTTAACTAGGGGTGGTTGATTTGCTTGTTAAAATAAGCCTGGGGTGTGGGGGAACGACCCTGATACAAAAAAAAAAAAAAAAAAAGAAAAGAAAGAAAGAAAGAAAAGGAAAGGAAAAGAAAGGCAACAACAAAAACAAACAGAGAATCAAAATACTTTAAGGTTAACTTCAAAGGAAAAAAGAAAGAAAGAAAGAAAAAGAGAAAAAAAGAAGAAAAGAAGAAGAAAGGAAAAGAATAAAGAAGCCTGATCCGAGAGAGAGAGAGAGAGAGAGAGAGAGAGAGATGAAAAAAAAAACACACACCAGAAACTATGAGCCTGATTTCAAAAGAAAAAAGAAAGAAAGGAAAGAAGGAAGGAAGGAAGGAAGGAAGGAAAGTAAGCCTGGTCTTATTTCTACCAGAACTGCAAGTGTCATTTGCAAGCACTTGATTTTCAGTACACTTGGTGCATATGGGGTGCTGGTTGTGCATTTCATCTGGAGGAGGCTCACTACATTGGCTCAGAGTCAGTCTTGTCCCACTAAAAAAGCAGTTCCAGGCACAGGGGGTTGAGTTTGGTGTTAGCGGTTCTGCTTCCACTGGGGCCCATTATGTTGCTTTCTTAAGTCCCACCATTTTGGTATTGGGGGGGTAAATGGTGCTACCCCAATTTCTCATCCCAGTACAGGGGATCTCACACCCCCACTATTCATACAACCTTAAAGAATAGTGAGGGAGGGGCGCCTGGGTGGCTCAGTCTGTGAAGCATCCGACTTCGACTCAGGTCATGATCTCAGGGTTCGTGGGTTCAAGCCCCGCATCAAGCTATGTGCTGAATGTTTGCTCAGAGCCTGGAGCCTGTTTGGATTCTGTGTCTCCTTCTCTCTGCCCCTCCTCCGCTCACACTCTGTCTCACTCTGTCTCTCAAAAATAAATAAATGTAAAAAAAAATAGCGAGGGAAATTAGCTCACCCTGTGCCACAACTCTCCTGTGTTTTTTCTTTGCAGTGTGTCTGGGGGTCACAACTTGAAGTCTTAATAGACCAGGCACCACATGGGCCCTCCCCCCTTCTGTGGAGTAGAGCCTCTCTACACTGTGTCTCATATCTTTTGTCCCCCAAAAAAAACATTCCCATGCCCACACAGTGTGTGAAATCTATGGTGTACCACAGTGAAAAGCAGCAAAGGTTATATTCCCTCTGGGTGCACCTCTGTCCCCTGTTGATGAAAGGCCTTTTGCTGATGCCTGCAGGGTCTTTTGTCATTTAGGAAAGCAATATAGCCTCTTCCAAAAGTATCCAGGGACGTCTCTGTACCATGCTATGGACCTCAGGGCCAGCTCCCTCTTCCCCAGAACATGGTCTGCTCCTGAGAAAATCACACCCTTCCAAAACTTCAGAGTTTGCTCTCCAAACGCTGTTTGCAAAATCAACCAGCACCACCACCACCACCACCACCACCACAATGCAACACTCAGTACTTCTCGCTCACCAGTCTGTGGTCCAGAGAGATTTTCCTCTTGTGTGAACCCTGATACTGCACTCTCCTAACCCCTCTTTCTCTCCTTTTTGTCTCTCCATGGAAAGGGTTCCCTCCCCTCTGTGGCACTGCAATATTTCTTTCTCCCACTTCACTTCCACATATCTCACAACTGCCACGCTGTGTCCCTCCAACCGTGGAGATACTTCTGCCACTCTGCAGGTCAATTTTCTGGGTGTTCCAAGTGATCTGATCTCAATACAGCTGTGTTCGAGGGACTAGAAAGCCCAGGGTTCCCCTACTTCTCCACTGTTAACTCCTCCTCCCTGCAAACCACATATCTGACAAAGGACTCATACATAAGACACCTAGAAAACTCTCAAAACTCAATGGTAAAAAAAAAGTAAACAATCTAATTTTAAAAAATAACACGAAGGCATGAAAATACATTGATATTTATTTTATTGAAGAACAAATTAAAGTCTCAAAGAGATACTACCAAAACTCTGAAGAATGGCTAAAATAAAAAGTAGTGATAACACCAAATGCTAGTGAGGAGAGAAACTGGATCACTTATTCATTTCTGGTCAGAATGTAAACATGGTACAGCCACTCTGGAAAGAATCTGGCAATTTTTTTCAATAGTAAACATAAACTTACAACTCAACAATTACATTCTTAGGTATTTATCTCAGAAAACTGAACTCATGTTCACACACACACACACAAAGACACTATAAACAAATGTTCATAGCACATTTAATTATAACAGCTCAAACCAAGAAACAACTGAAATGCTTGTCGGTAGGAGAATGCTTAAACAAACTGTGGTGCCACCATAGAATACTATAGAATGCTACATAGCAATAAAAACAAATGGATTATTGATACAACTTGGAAAGAGCTTAGGTAATTATGCAGAATGAAAGATCAATCTCAAAAGGTCATGTACTATATCATTCCATTTATTTATCATTCTAGAAATGACAAAATTATAGTGACGTCTCAGAGGGGGAAGCCCAGGAAGCTGTGGCCTCAGGGGCCCCTGTGAGGGCTTCTTCCCTGGAGATGACATTGGTGTGAGTAGAGTTGGGACCTACCTGCCCAGACAGGTGCCAGGAGGAAAGAACTTAGAAGGAAGACATGGGATACTGACTTACACTCTTTAGGGGTATTAGGAAGACAACTTCTCATTTCTCTATCTCTGCTGACTCTGACTTCAGAAACACTTCAAGGACTGTTTAAAACAGGGTAGACAGGAAAAGTACTTGTCTGTCTGACTGGTGGGTTAGAAACTGCCTTCGCTTGAAGGAGGCTTTGTCATCTTTCCCGGACCTTCGCTTATCCCTCCCTCATTCCTTCATTCATAGTTATAGATTGATTGAGCAAATCATCAACAAAGTGCCAGGCTCTGTGTTACCTTAAATGCCTCTTCAAATGAAGTGCAACTGAAGGTAAGAAAGTAGAGAAAAGGGAAAAAAAAAAAGACTGGGAAGAAGGAAAGGAGGGAGGTGGAGAGGGAAGGAGGGAAAAAGTAGCAAAAGGCATACCAAGCACTTTCCAAACTTGGAGATGAAGGTTTAGTTAGAGGGTAGACACAAAATGGTGTTTATTAAATCACTGAAAAGAATAAGAAAAAGTCCCGGCCTTCAAGAACTTCCCATTTGCATACAATAAGTTGCTATACTGAATAACAACTCAACCACTCACTCAATCCTTCATTCACACCTCTTCATTTAGTTACTGTGAAATATGCCTGAATACCTGCAGAGTACAGGGACTGATTTCCAGAAGGAGGTTGCTCCACCTTGGCCCATCCATCTCTGGCCAGGCTTCTAGGGCTTCCCTGGAATTCCCAGGACACAAGGAATTCAGCATGCAAGGTCTCTTTCCCTATCTCAGGGCTCCTTCCTTTGGCCCAGGCACCTGAGTATCTCTGGTTCTTGATTAGCAGCTTGGTTTGGCTGAGTGTGGGTGGTGGGGAGAGGGGTTGGTGGGTGATTACATATACCTCTGGGGTGAGCTGAGGTAGCATTGTGTGCTTGATGTGGATGTACGTCGACATTACTGGAGGTAATAATAGTGTATTTTGTATTGAATAGAGAGATGGCAAGTGTATGCAGCCATATGTCTGAGGGTGTGTGGTGCATTTGTGGAGCCACTGTGGAGGTGATTTTATTTGCGGGTGTCATTTGGTTACACTTGATAGCCTATACCTTCCTTTAATCTCTAAGTCTCTATATGATTAATGCAATTTACATGCATGTATGCATGCGTGGAAAGTGCCCTCTGAATTCTGCTATACATACCAAGAGCTTCAGAGATCATCTCTTGGTCCACAGAGACCTGTAGGAAAGGAGGAGAGTCTCACCCACTGTCCTTCTCTCTCATTATAAATATGCACGTATATTATATTTAAAATTCATATACAAAGATAAAAAGGTGAGAACTACATAACTTGTTTATTGTCTCTTGGACAAAATAATTTAGACTCTGTCACAGAGCCCCACGTGGGGCTCAAACCCACAAACTGCGAGATCATGGCCTGATCTGAAGTTGTACGCTTCACCGACTGAGCCACTCAGGCGCCCCTGATGAGAACTTTTAAGATACACTCTCTTAGAAACTTTCATTAATTTCATTAATAACTGTATTCATCAATACAGTACATCATTATTAATAATAGTCATCATGCTATATATTAAATTTATTATGTTTTTTAACTTATTTAATTTATACTTAGAAATTTTTACCTCTAGACCCTCTTCACACATTTAACCCACCCCCACCTCCCATCTCATCCAAACCAAACTGCCTCCAAAAGGCCCCATCTCCAAACACTATCATTTAGGGAATTAGGCTTCAACATATGAATCTGGGGAAGAATGGACAATATTTAGTCCATAACACCTCTCACCCCTCCAGTTGTCCTTCAGGGTAAGTCCATTGTCCCTTCTGTGTGCTGGGAGCCTCATGGGGGCAAAGGCTGCAGCAGCAGGCTTTGCTACCAGAATGGGATGGCACTGAGTGGTCCAGGAGGGGAGAGGAGAAGGCAGGGACCCAGCTCACAGCCATGCAGGAAACAGGTGAATTGAGCCACTCTTTGGCTCTGGTGTTCAGGGCCACAGTGTCCCCATAGTAGAATAGTCACAGGGGTTGAGCACTTCTTCTGTACTGTATATATTATAATTCATTTAACAGTGTGGCATTATTGACTCAGTTTCACAGATTATGAAAGCAAGGCTCACAAACACTAAGTAAACTGAGAGATCACACCACATACCTAGAAATGGTGGAAACAGCAGAGCCTAGCTTCTGGTCACTCTGTCTTTTGGCTTCCAGCAGCAGTGGGAATGTGTGATGGAGGAGGTGGTCCCCTGAGACCCATGATCCAGAGGCAGCCAGAGTGCTCAGAGCACACCACAGTTCTACCAGTCAAGCATGTGTAGGATCCCTAAATGTCCTGTACATTTTCTTTCCCCTGCTAGAAATCTCTTTAATGGGCATCAGGCTAAGGTTTCCACAGTTGGGCATACAACAGCACAATACTGTTTGCATTGAGGCTTTTGGAAATAACTCTTCAGGGTGAGCGGTTGCCAGTCTAGTTTGGGATTCCCTTGGTTCTACAGGAAGAAGGAGGTGAAGGACAGAGGACGTGGAGAGGTGGGGAGCTGGGGTACTAACATGTTTACTCATGAGGCTACATCAACAGAAGCCCTCAAACCCTGGTGATTCCAGCTGCTGTGTGTTCCTTGGCTGGGCCTTCCTGTAACTACACTGATTTTTTGTTATGTCAGACCTGAGACAGGAAAAGGCCGTTTTGTTACCATGTGCCTTCCTGAGTGGCACTCGAGGCTTGGGAGGGTCTTCTCCACTTCCCTGCCCCCTTCTTCCTCACTCCTTGTACCTCCACTGGAGAAAATTTGGAACTTATAAATCCCCAGCATTACTTGGGTGGAGATCCTGGACAAGAGGATTGTTACGTCCCTCTACAGCTGTGTAGTCTGTGGTTCAGTCATGCCTCCCCCATTGGCCTCAATTCCAAGAGAACGGTGAGCAGGTCACCCTTGCCATCCCCTACAACTTCAACACTGGGTCCTGGATTGAAGATTCATTCCTACACTAGCTGAGGGCTACTTACCTAGCACGGAGCATTTCCTATGTTTCATGTTTTACCATGGTGTCCTGCTTTCTGCTGACTCTTCTGCCTATATTTTCCCCTTGCTGTTTATTTTTTATAGTTTTGAGAGAGAAAAAGAGACAGAGTGCAAGTGGGGGAGGGGCAGAGAGAGAAGGAGACACAGAATGTGAAGCAGGCTCCAGGCTCTGAGTTGTCAGCACAGAGCCCAAGGCAGGGCTCAAACTCACAGACTGTGAGATCATGACTTGAGCTGAAGTGGGATGCCCAACTGACAGAACCATCCAGGAGCCTTTCCCCTTGCTATTTATTTTTTTTAATGAAGGCATATATTAAATATGCTAGTACTGTTCTTGAACTTAATTTAAACAGCATCATACAGCTTTATTCACTCAATACTGTTTGTGGGATCCATCATGTTGGCTCAACAAGATTGTGGTTCATGTTCATTGAGCATGATATGCCACAATTAATTTACCCATTCCACTATTGATAGACATTATGTGTTTCCAGTTTTTGGCTCTTGAGAATAAAGCTGCTAGGAATTCTAGCATATGCCTTTTGGCATACATCAGTACTTATTTCAATTGGGCATATGCTCATTCATTTCAGCCAATTGAAAAAAAAATTTTTAATGTTTATTTGATTTTGAGAAACAGAAGAGACAGAGCACAAGTGAGGGAGGGGCAGAGAGAGAAGGAGACAGAAAATCCAAAGCAGGCTCCAGGCTCCCAGCTGTCAGCACAGAGCCCAACACGGGGCTCGAACTCATGACCCGTGAGATCATGACCCGAAGCATAAATCGGATGTTCAACCGACTGAGCCACCCAGGTGCCACATTCCAGCCAACTTTTAAAGCCTTGACAATAAAATCCTGTTCTCCATGTCTAACTTCCTCAACGCCTGTTTTAAGAATAAATAATCATCTTGTGAATACATGATATGAGTTGCCACTTGGGTATTTCCCCCTCATTAACTTCTACAAGTTTCCTAACAATTTGGGGAAAAACCAGTTAGGTCACTGTCACACATTAAATTCCAAAATAAATTCTAAGTAGAATAAAGTTTTGAAATTACTTGTATTATAAAATAAAGCACAGATACAGAAAACCAATCAATGTATGACTAGTTCATTTTATAAGATATCACCTTTGTAACCAAAGCCTAGGTGAAAAATAGAATCTTGCTAGTCACCCAGCAACCCTTCTATTCGCCACCCCCCCCCACAGTCACACCTGCTTCCCTTATCAAAGTGACAACCAACCGATTTTATAACAATCACATTTGCATTCCTATATAGTTTTATCACCCAAAGAATATCCCTGGATGTTAT
>CM053572.1:2199360-2285039 GCA_028646485.1 Cryptoprocta ferox
GGTTGCTGTGGCTTTGAGCGGAGAACGCACCGGTGGACGACCCCAGCGCAGGCCGCTTGCGTGTCCCAGACCTGCTTAGCCTCCGGCCGCCGCCGTACCTCTCTGGGTCGCCCCGGAAGTGTTTCTGTCGCCGTATGCGCTAAGGCCGCCCTCTAGTGCCCCCAGGTTTCCCGAGTGGCATCGCCTTACCGCAGCCGCTCAGCCACCCCCGGGAAGGGCCTCCCTCATCAGCGCGCCCCCCAGCTCAACCCGCCCCCCTCCGTTAGTACAGACTCGATTTCCGTTTTGAGTTTTCCCTGGGCTGGCCCACTCTCCTCCGTGGGAGCCCCGTCCTGCCTTTGGCCTACCTGTGCTCGCGTCGGTGCCCTCACTTGGTCGGCTGCACCTTAGTCGGAATAAACCTGTTAACATGTACGCGCGATTGTGTCATACTCTTCCTGTAATCTTTGAAAATTTTCCTTTGCTAGAGCCAGAGAGAGAGAAATAAACAGATCCAACAGGGGCGCCTGGGGGGCTCAGTAGGCTGAGCGTCCGACTTCGGCTCAGGTCGTGATCTCACAGTCCGTGGGTTCGAGCCCCGCGTCGGGCTGTGTGCTGACAGCTCGGAGCCTGGAGCTGCTTCGGATTCTGTGTCTCCCTCTCTCTCTGTCCCTCCCCTGCTCGCTCTCTGTCTCTGTCTCTGAAAATAAAATAAAGATATTAAAAAAAAATTAAAAGAAAAAAAAAGAAACAGATCAAACAAACTGATTGTTATCAGATAGGAGGGGTGAGTGGGGATGGGTAACGGTGCTGGTGATTAAGGAGTGCACTTGTGACGAGCACCAGTGATATATGGAATTGTTAAATATTATATTGTATATCTGAAACTAGTATAACATTGTGTGTTAACTAACTGGAATTAAAAACTTAAAATGAAAAAAAGTTGCCAAAACATAAATAAAGGTTTTCTTTGCCGTGGCATAAAGAGAGCGGTGCCTTCCAGGCCCTGAAATGGCTGGTCTGGCCTCTTCTCATACGCTTTCCCCACATTGCCTAACTCTGCCCTGACTACTGTCTCTGCTTTTCTCCTTCTTTGCTCTTCCCTCTATCTGGGATTCTGTTCCCTGTCTGCTCAGGGAATTCTTCTCTTCTTGCAGATCTCTGTCTAGCAGTCTTTACTTAGGGGGGTGTTCTGTGACCTCCTTGACTTGGTCCAGATCCTGTTTTGCTGATCCTAATCTCTCCCACATTCTCTCCTTGGTAACCCTGTTATAGTGGCAATTTTATACACACATACTTTCAGCACCTGGTAAACTTTTGATGTTTTCCAAATGAATGAGGAAGTGATGGGGTACTTAATTATGGATGCCCAACAGCCTCTATCTGAGCATTTTTCTTGTTGAGAATTTGCTTAGCATGGACGGGTCCTGCATACTCTTGGTCCATTTCTCTGTTGGTTCTGTCAGGCAAGGCAGGAAGGATGGGGGAGCCATGTGGGAGGGTGCAGAGAACAGCCAGAGGACCATTGAAAGGAAGAAGTGGCTTCTGCTGCCCTTCCTGCTTAGCTACCCCTTCCATCCTGGTTGAATCCACTGTATTAATTGGCTCCATTGACAGACTCCCTCCTACTCTCCATATCCTGTGCATGGTTTCTGTGAGAAGTAAGTGAGATGATTCATTTTCAGAAATACCAGATAAAAGCTGTGCTGTCTAGTTAACAATAGGTTTACAACCTGTTGGAAATATGTATGAATCCTGAGCCCTCTCCCCTCCCCACACACAATGGAGTCCCAAACCCTTAGATGCTTCACTTCCTAGTTAATCCCCTCTCAATTTCGTGGGCTTATTTTTGCAGGCTTTGCAATGAGCATGCGCCAAAGAACTAAAGTCTCTGTGTCACCTCAAGTCGAGTACATTTGTTCCAGTCAGACTACTTTTTGGCCTTACATGGGCATAGGTGACTTCTGGGTAAGACTATAACCTCTGTATACTCAGCCAATTAGAAATTAGAGGACGGACGTGCACACTAGAGAAATTGTCTGCGGTAACCGCCCGAGTATTCCTGTCCATCAGACACCCAGTCTTGCCAGAAGTTTGATTAAAGCCTTGCTTCACTGTGCTTCGAGTCTCCTTGTCCTTCCTTTGATTGGGGCAGTGGGCTTATTTCTCACAGTTTCAGAGAATCTTTATAAGTATATTTTGGTAAGGGTCAATCATATATCAAGAGCTCCTAGTTCTATTCTGAATAAGTGACTCAAAGTCAAAAGATGAAGATGAAAATGAAGGCCTGACGAGGTGGATTAGTTTCCCTGGACTATGGCCATTTGCTCATTTGTTCAGTTTGGCAAGTATTTATTGGGTGCGTACTGCATGCCAGGAGTTGTGTTTGCTTCTGGGGATATAAAGGTGAATAAATTTACTAGGCAACTGCCTGGCCATGGGGCACATGGTGCAGTCAACATGTAGTAACTCTTGACTTACAGAAGACATTGCAGAACATGGGGTGGCCTGTGCCTAGGCAGGGGCTGGGTAGGGGAAGGCTTGGGACCCGGCTGTTTAGTGGCCTTGACCTAATATTGCGACCTAGGGAGGTTCTTGGCAGATTGTGAGGATGGGCCAGTGTCAGAATGACTGGTTGGGGGCTGTCACTGAATGTCAGTGAGTGGAAGGACCACCTTGGGCCCAACAGAGTAAAAGGTGATGAGCTGAGCTGCTGAGGGTTAGCATGACTGTGAAATGGTAACATAGGTCACATTCTCTGACCCCAAACTGGCCAGACGTGTTTGAATTTTATCAAAGTCATACTAAAGCACCCCTAATCAAACACAGAATTTCTGCAGCAAAATGTATCGATACCTACAGTTAGAAATAGAGATTGTGAAGAGCCTCCCATCATTTTAGATTTTGCTGCCAGAGTTTGTTGCTACATTTTGAAGAATTATTCAGTTTTCAAAGCTTTTGACTTCTGAGAATTGTGGGTGAGGGGCTGTGGATCTCAAATGATAGCTAACACTTTTAGAGCCAGGCCCCTTGTGTGTGCTTCACATGCCTTGACTCTTGTCCTCACCATGACCCTACTAGGATTGGTACCATGAAGATCCCATTTTATAGGTGAGGAGATGTGGGCACAGACAAGGTTAGTGACTTGCCCATTGTCACAGAGCTTGCCACTGGTGGCTCCATAGTCTACATTCTTACCAGGCTGCAGATTTGTGAATGGGAGGTGGGGAGAGGGATTGAAGGACCAAGATCTTTCTCCCACCCTTTAGACACCTAGCACCTACAGCCAGCCTGCTTGAGTGCTGAGAAAGGTCAGAAGGAAAGGGAGGTGGGAGGCCCATAGTGGTCATAGTCACATACTAAGATTCACTAAGGGCTCACGGGACTCGTCTCCATGATGCCTGCATCTTGTGTGGTTGGGCAGTGAGCTTTTCTCAAAAGCTATCGGGGAATTTACATGCAGCGTCAAGTAGACCAGAGGAAGAAGGGAGGTGGTCAGAGACTCTGTGGACAAGCTGGGATATGGGCTGGCCGGGCTTTGAGAGATAAGGATTCAGTAAAGAGACTCTTCATGAGACTGTAGAGTGGGGAGATGACTGACTGTTTCTAATTTTCTACCTCTAGCTGTGCAAGATACATGTGTTCTGGAACACCACAGAAGAACACCTTCTGCCTCCCACTCCCTCATCACTGCAGACAGCAATCTTCCTGAGGGGCACGGAGTGGAACACCTCAATAGTATTTGCTCATGAGTGTGCAAGTATCCATGTGCCTTTGTGTGTGCCTGTGTGAGTGTGCAAAAAATATATAAAATGCATGTGAACAAAAATAAACGATGTTGAATATCCCACTCAGTTTAAGGAATAGAAATTTATCCAAATCTTAGAAGTCTTCTGAAGTCTGTCTGTTCCAATTCATCTTTTCTCTTCATAGGTAACCACTGTCCTGAAGTACCTTTTTATAATTTCCTTGCTTTTCTTTATAGTTTTACCATGTATATGTATGTATTTCCAGATAATATAGAGTTTTGTTTAACTTTTCGGTCCTTGTAAAATGAAAACATGTAGTGAGCTGTTTTTTTTGTTGTTGTTGTTGAGTGTTGTTTGAGATTCATTCAGGGGTGTGTGTGGCTGAAGTTTTTCACTCACTTTTTCTGTAGTATTTCATTATATCTGCTCCATCCTTGGCCATATGGGTGGTCTCTCGTTTTTGCTACTGTAAATAAACAGTAAAACGAACAGCCGGAGTGGGCATTCTCGTCGTAGTCTCCTGGTACATAGGTACAGTAGTTCCTCTAGGGCAGTGGTTAGCAAATAGGGTGGGGTGGCCTGGGCGGGGGGGGGGGGGCAAAGGGGTGTAGAGGAGACAGAGAGACCCTTTAGGTTGTCATAACTGGCAAGTGAGGTGCTACTGTCTCTAATAGGTAGAGGTCACACATGCTGCTAAACATGTAATGCACAGGATAGCCTCCCCATCTCCAGCCCTCCCACACACTGAAGAGTTGTTCAGTCCCCAGTGTCAGTGCTGAGGCTGAGAACTCCTGTCCTAGGATAAATACCTGGGGTTGATTGCTGGGTGGGCGGGTTTGGGTGTAGATATGAATGCATCCTTTACACTCCTTTCAGCACTCTGGGGCCTCTTGTATGACTCATGGTCCTCTCCAACACTTGATAATGTCTGCCTTTAAAATTTTTGCCAACCTAGTGAAGTGATGTGTGAAGTGTTATCTCAGTTGTGGTTGAAATTTTTATTTCTCTAATAGTAATGAGATTGACTATCTTTTCATGTTTGCATGCTGTTTGTATTTCCTTTCAGAAGTACCTGCTGATACCTGTTTACCCATTTTCCTGTTGTGTTATTTGTGTTTTTCTCAATTGTTCCTGTGATTTCTTTGTATATCTTAGATTCTTTGTATCTCCTACATACTAATCCATTATATTTGTTACAGATAACTTTTTCTATTTATGAATTTCTTCTGATGAGCCAAAAAGTTCTTAATTTAAATGTGGTGTAATTTATCATTTTCTTTATGGTTAATACTTTCTCTGGACAGACGGGGTTCTTGCTGGTCCCCAGGTGGATGTGACTGCCTTTGGGACTACATTCAGGCAAGCCTGGAGCTGGACCACAGGACTGCTTCAGAGTCCACAGCTGGAACTAAGGTTAGCTGGTCTGCCACTGGGGGCTTCGATAAGATGTTTCTCCCACTGGTTTCCTGGACTTCCCCTAGACTGTGGCGGAGAGAGGCTGAAACTATGTCTCGGGGCTGCTTCTGGGTCCACAGCTGACACTGACGTCGGCAGGCCTCACACCAGAAGAATGGGTTGCTGGGTCCCTGGGTGAGCAGGACTAAGGGCAGGGCTGCTTTGGGATCCATAGCCTGGTCCAAGGCTGGGGGTGCTATTATTGGGGTGTAGATACTGTGGCTCTTCCTGAGTTCCTTGGCACATAGGGCTGGTTGCAGGATTATGGCCAGGCAGGCCTGGAGCTCAGTCCCTAGGGAGTTGACGCTGCCTTTGGGGTGTAGGCCAGGCTACATTTGGTGAACTTGCTACTAGAGTGCTGGCCTGTCTTTTCAAAGAAGTTTCCTTAGTTTTGGGGGTTCACCCAGGTTTGGATGAACCTGGATTCCAGCCTCTTACCTGGATTCCAAAGCACCTACAAAGGCCCTTTTCTGTGGTTGGCTGCCAAATCATTGTGTAGGGAGACACAAGATGGGGACTTTCTGTTCTTCCGTCTTGCTGACATCACTGCTGTTTATTTAGGATAGACCAAATGTTGTCAGTTCTGCTGTTCAGGTCTCAGTAATTTTGTCTGCTTGATCATTAATCACTGAAAGAGGTGTATTGAATCTCTCACTATTGTGATGGATTTATCAGTTTCTATAGTTAATTTTTACTTTATTTTGCAGTTGTTATTAAGTGCATAAAATTTAAAAGTATTATATCCTTCTAGTAAGTAGGAAATTTTTTCCCTGGAAGTAACCTTCTTTTCCCCTGATAATTATAAAAATTAACATAAAATAAAATTTGCCATCTTAACTGCTCTTCACTAGTGTTAAGTATACTCACATTGTTGTGTAGCCAATCTTGAGAACACTTTTATCTTGCAACATTGAAACTCTGCCCATTAAACATTATCTCCCCATTTCCCCCTCCACTCTCCACTGGTAGCCACCATTCTACTTTCTGTTTCTATGAATTAGAGTAACTTAGATACCTCATATAAATAGAATCATACAGTATTTGTCTTGTGATTGGTTTAATTTCATTTAGCATAATGTCCTTAAGTTTTATCCATGCTATAACCTGTAACAAGATTTTATTCCTTTTTAAGGCTGAATAATAACTCCATTGTAAGTATATGCCACATTTTCTTTATCGAGCCATCTTTTTTTTTCTTTTTAAATTTTTATTTAAGTGCAAGTTAGTTAACATACAGTGCAATATTGGTTTCAGGAGTAGAATAAAATGATCCATCACTTACATGCAACATCCAGTGCTCATCATCACAAGTGCCCTCCTTAAGACCCATCACCCATTTTGCCCATCCCCCACCCACCTCACTCCATCAACCCTGTTTGTTCTTGATCATTAAGAGTCTTTTATGGTTTCCTTCCCTCTCTTTTTTTCCCTCTTCCATATGTTTATCTGTTTTGTTTCTTAAATTGCACTTTTGAGTGAAATTATGTGCTATTTGTTTTTCTCTGAATGACTTATTTCACTTAGCATAATATACTGTAGCTCCATCCACCTCTTTGCAAATGGCAAGGATTCTTTCGTTTTGAAGGCTGAGTAATGTTCTTATGTGTGTGTGTGTGTGTGTGTGTGTGTCCATGTATCCATTCTTTATCCATTCATCAGTCGATGGATATTTGGACTCTTTCCATAGTTTGCCTGTTGTTAATAAGGCTGCAGTAAACTTTGGGGTGCATTGACCCCTTCGAATCTGTATTTTTATATCCTTATATCTAAATATCTATTTATATCCAAATATCTAATAGTGCAATTGCTGGATCATAAGGTAGTTCTATTTTTTAACTTTTTGAGGAACCTCCATACTCTTCTCCAGAGTGTTGTACTAGTTTGCATTCCCACCATCAGGGCAACAGGGTTTCCCTTTCTCCACAATCCCACCAACACCTGTTGTTTCTTGTGTTGTTAATTTTAGCCATTCTGACAGGTGTGAGGTGATATCTCATTGTGATTTTGATTTGTATTTCCCTGATGATGAGTGATGTTGAGCATCTTTTCATGTGTCTGTTAGACAATCTGGATGTCTTCTTTGGAGTTTCTGTTCATGTCCTCTCCCATTTCTTCAGTGGATTATTTGTTTTTAGGTGCTGAGAGTTGGTAAGTTCTTTATAGATTTTGAATACTAACCCTTTATCAATCAGATATGTTGTTTGGAAATATCTTCTCCCATTCCCTAGGTTGCTTTTTAGATTGGTTAATAGTTACTTCACTGTTCAGGACCTTTTTATCTTCATCAAGTCCCAATAGCCCATTTTTGCTTTTGTTTCCGTGCCTCCGGTGATGTATCTAGTAAGAAGTTGCTGCGGCCAAGGTCTGAGAGGTTGCTGCTTGTATTCTTCTCTAATATTTTGATGGTTTCCTGTCTCACATTTAGGTCTTTCATCCATTTTGAATATATTTTTGTGTATGGTATAAGAAAGTGGTCCAGGTTTATTGTTCTGCATGTTGCTGTCCAGTTTTCCCACCACCATTGTTTGAAGAGACTTTTTTCCATTTGATACTCTTTCCTGCTTTGTTGAAAATTAATGGACTATGTAATTGTGGTTCCATTTCTGGGTTTTCTATCTTTTCCACTGATCTGTGTGTCTGTTTTTGTGCCAGTAGCATAGTGTCTTGATGACTACAGCTTTGTAATAGAGCTTGATATCTGAAATTGTGATGCTTCCAGCTTTGCTTTTCTTTTTCAGGATTGCTTTGGCTATTTGGGGTCTTTTCTGATTTTATACAAATTTTAGGACTTTTTTGTTCTAGCTCTGTGAAAAATGCTCCTGGTATGGGGACAGGGTATTGACAGGGATTATATTAAATGTGTAGATTGCATTGTGTAAAATGTAGACATTTTAACAATGTTTGTTCTTCCAATTCAGAACAATGTTGTTCTTTCAAACCCAGCCATGAGATCATGACCAGAGCTGAAGTCAGACACTTAACCGCCCCAACTTGTTAGATCTTCTTGATGGGTAGACCCCTTAATCATGATGTAATGCACTTCTTCATCTCTTGTTACAGTCTTTGGTTTAGTTTTTAATTTTTAATTTATTTATTTTTTGCTTTAAAATTTTTAAATTTATTTAAATTTAAGTTAGCATATAGTGTAATAATGATTTCGGGAGTAGAATTTAGTGATTCATTACTTAATACTCAGGGCTTATCCCAACCAGTGCCCTCCTTAATTTAGCTCATCCCCCCTACCCAGTACCCCTCCAGCAACTGTCACTTTTTGAGTCTTTTATGGTTTGCCTCCCTCTCTGTTTTTACCTTATTTTCTCTTCCCTTCCCCTTTGTTCATCTGTTGAGTTTCTCAAATTCCACATGAGTGAAATCATGATTATTTGTCTTTCTCCAACTATTTTGCTTGTCATATACACTCTAGTTCCATCCATGTTGTTGTAAATGGCAAGATTTCATTCTTTTTGATCACTGAGTAGTATTCCATTGTATATACATATATACCACATCTTCTTTATTCATTTGTCAGTCGATGGACATTTGGGCTCTTTCCATAGTTTGGCTTTTGTTGAAAGTGCTGCTGTAAACATTGGGGTGTGTGTGCCCCTTTGAATCAGCATTTTTGAATACTTTGGATAAATAATACCTAGTAGTGCAATTGCTAAGTTGTAGGGTTCTATTTTTAATTGTTTGAGGAAGCTCCATACTGTTTTCCAGAGTGGCTGCACCAATTCCCACCAACAGTGCAAAAGTGTTCCCCTTTTACCACATCCTCACCAACATCTTGTTACATTCTTTGATTTAAAAGGCAGTTTGTATAATCTAAGTATGACTACTCTGGCTTTCTTTTGACGTCCATTAGCACAATAGATGATTCTCCATCCCCTCACTTTGAATCTGCACTTGTCTTTCGGTTAAAATGACTCTCTTGTAGGCAGCATATTGATGGGGTCTTGGTTTTTTTTGTTGTTGTTTTTAATCTATCCTGACATCCTACATCTTTTGATTAAATATTTAGTCCATTTACAGAGTGGTTATTGAAAGATATGAATTTAGTGCCATTTTTTTACCTGTAAAGTTGGTGTTTCTGGTGATGTCTTCTTTTCCCCTCTATTCTTGTTGGTTTTGGTCTTTTTTCCCCACTCAGAGAGTCCCTGTTACTATTTCTTGCGTGGCTGGTTTAGTGGTCATGAACTCCTTTAGTTTTTGCTTGTCTGAGAAACTCTTTATCTCTCCTTCTATTCTGAATGACATCCTTTCTGAATAAAGTATTCTTGGTTGCATATGTTTCCTATTCAGCATGTTGAATATATACTGCTACTCCCGTCTCTCCTGTCAAGTTTCTGTGGACAGATTTGTTGTGAACCTGATCTATTTTCCCTTGTAGGTGAAGGACTTTTTTTGCCCTGCTGCTTTCAGGATTCTTTCCTTGTCTGTGTATTTTATGTATTTGACTATGATATGTCTTCATGATGGCTAGCTTTTGCTGAATTAAATGGGAGTTCTCTGTGCTTCTTGGATTGTGATATCAGTTTTATTCCCCAGGTTAGGGAAGTTTTCAGCTATAATTTACTAAGATGACCCTCTGCCTTCTTTCTGCATCTTCTGGGATTCTTATATTATGAATGTTAGTATGGTTTAAGGAGTCACTGAGTTCCTGAAGTCTACATTCGTGATATAAAACCTTTCTTTCCCTCTTCTTTTCAGCTTCATTATTTTCCATAATTTTAGATTCCGTATCACTGATTCTTACCTCTGCTTCCTCATTGTTATGGCATCTATTGAGGTTTGTATCTCGGTTATGGCATTTTTAATTCTGGTCTGACTAGTTTTTAGTTCTTTTGTCTCTGTAGTAATGGATTCCTTAGTGTCTTCTATGCTTTTTTCAATATCAGCTAGTACCCTTAAAATTGTTGTTTCAAATTCTAGTTCAGACATCTTACTTATATCTGTGTTGATTAAATCCTTGGCTGTGAATTTTGCCATTTTTTTCTTTTAGGATTAATTTCTACTTCTTATCACTTTGGAGGTAAAAAAAAAAATAGAAGAAAGCAGGCTAGATCTTTAGTGTGTTTTGGTGTTAAGAGACATTTGGTCCAAAATAAAAAAAAGTTAAAAGAAAACAAATAAAGTAAAACAACAATTTAAAAAATAAAATAGAGTGTGGGTGGCTTAGCCAGTTAAGCGTCTGACTCTTGATTTTGGCTCAGATCATGATCTCATGGTTTGTGAGATTGAGCCCCACATCAGGCTCTGTGTTAATATTGCAGAGCCTACTTGGGATTCTGTCCTTCTCTCTCAGCCCCTCGCCCACTCACTTGTGCACATTCTCTCTGTCTCTCTCTCAAAATAAATAAACAATAAAAAATAGAGAAAGAATAAACAAAAATTTCTTTTTCTATATATATGCGTATATATAAATCCAAAGGAGGCTAGATCTTGTTTCCTCTAGAGCTGAAGCTTTGCAGCATTCTATGATCAGTAGACTTGGTGCATGCGAGGAATTTATGCTGATCTTCTGGGGTAGGAGCTGATTGCTCTGATTCTCAGGAGGACTTGCCCTAGTCAAGTTGCACCTGCAGAGTGCAGTTGGGGTGGGGCTTGCTGTAAGGGGCTCCAGGTTCCACTTGGTGATGCTGTTTTGCTTGCTGAAGTTGGTCAGAGTTGAAGGGTGGGGGAAGAATGGCTTTGTCCTGCTTTCTCATCTCTGGAGCAGGGACCTCATGTATGCCACTCCTCAGAAAGCCCTCACAGATGATCAAACAGTCACTCCTCTTTTGTTCCAAGCTTCTGTCAGATACCCGTCATCACACTATGTCTTAACTGTCTGCATACCAGGCAGCACAGCACTTCTGCGTTTTATCTGTGGCATGGCTGAGTTTCAAAACTCACCTCAAGGTGCAGGCCCCCGCCGATCCTCTGGGGGAGGGTCTTGCTGTGTGCTGTGCCCAGAAAACAGTTGTGCAGCTGCATAGCAGTTCAGAATTTGTGGTAAATCACAGCACAAAGCCAGCACCAAGGTTTGCTGCCGCCAGCCAGTGTCTTTGTTCCTTTGCTGATGAATGAGGCAGCTCAATGGCTCCTGCAGGGTCTTTTGCCCCCAGAGAGGGCATATCACCTCTGTCAATGCACGCCAGGCAGGGGAACTCTTTCCTCCTTGTGTGATCTAGGGGATCCTCAGATCTGCCTTCTCCCGGGTCTCTGCCCTCCTTCCCCACCAGAGCATTGCTAATGCTGCCAGGCACAACCATGGTGATGGCACTGAATCCTGAATCTTCAGACTCTGCACTCTGCTGTTTATAAAAAACTTCCAGTATTTAAGCCCTTTCCTTTTGCCACTCGGTGGTTTTGGGGAAGAGTTTTCTTGTGCAATCCCCTGTACGTTTTCACTCTTTTTCTCACTCTCTCATTCTCTCTCATTCGTCTCTGTCCATATTCAGGGCTCCATGTCCTTTGCAGCACCTGCAGCTCTTTTCTTTCTCAAATCCTTTGCACCTCCTACCTTCCTTAAGGTGGTCTTTTTCCTGCTTGTAGATGTGCAGCTTTGTTCTCTCAGTTCTCAGCTTGGTTTCTTGGGTGTTCATAATGATTTGATATTTATCTAGCTGTGGTCGAGGGAGGAGGCAAGCTTAGGGTCACCGTACTCCTCTGCAATTGTAACCTGGGACCCAAGATTTCATTCTTTTTATGGGTGAGTAATATTCCATTGTACCATATATTTTTTTATCCATTCATCTATTCTTTTTATAGTTCCTAAGGTATAAAGTTAAGTTTTTTATTTGGGATCTTTCTATTTACTTAATATATACATTTATAGCTATAAACGTCTCTCCTAGAAATCATTTTTTGCATCCTGTATGTTTTGATATATTGTTTCTTTTTTATTTGTTTCAAGATACTTTTTAAAAAAAAGTATTTTATTTATTTTTGAGAGAGTGCAAGTGGGGAAGGGGCAGGAGAGAGAGGGACAGAGGATCTGAAGCAGGCTCTGCTCTGACAGTAGCAAGCCTGATGTGGGGCTTGAACTCACAAACTGTGAGATCATGACCTGAGCTGAAGTTGGATGCTCAACCGACTGAGGCATCCAGGTACTCCTTAATTTTTTTTTTTAATGTTTATTTACTTATTTTTGAGAGAGAGAGAGAGAGCACGTGCAAGCATGTGAGCAAGAACAGGGGAGGGGCAGAGAGAGAGGGAGAGAAAGAATCCCAAGCAGGCTCCGTGTTGACAGCGCAAACCCCAATGCAGGGCTTGACTTCATGAACTGCAAGATCACGACCTGAGCTGAAACCAAGAATCTGACACTTAACCAACGAGCCACCCAAGCACTCCAACAAGATATATTTTAATTTTCTCTTTAATTTCTTCTTTAATCCATTAGTTGTTAAGGAGAATCTTGTTTCATCTTTAGTTCTTTACACATCTAGAACTTCACTGTCCAATGAGCTGGGCACTGCTGGCTAGGCAGATGTGACTATTTACAATAAAAATGGGGTGCCTGGGTGGCTCAGTTGGTTGAGCGTCTGGCTTCAGCTCAGGTCATGATCTCACGTTCGTGGGTTCGAGCCCCACTTCAGGCTCTGTGCTGACAGCTCAGAGCCTGGAGCCTGTCTTCAGATGCTGTGTCTCCCTCTCTCTCTGACCCTCCCCTGTGCACGCTGTCTCTCTCTCTCAAAAAAATAAATAAAACATTAAAAAATAATAATAAAATTAATTGAAATCACATAAAGTTAAAAATTCACTTTCTCAGTCACAAGCAATATATCAGATGTTTAATAATCACATGTGGCTCATAGGTACCATATTGGGTACCAATGATAACAAAACATTTCCATTATTATAATAACTTTCATTGGCAATCCTGATGTAGAATAATAGTTGTTAAGTATGAGCATTTTTGGCCCCGTGGAACACTTGACAATATCTGGAAACATTTTTGATTTCTACAAATAGGGGATGGGTTCTGGTTTCTAGTGTATAGAGGGCTGGGGAGCTATTAAACATCCCATAATACGCAGGACAGCCCTCACAACAAAGACTCAGCCAGCCAACATGACAATAATTCTGATGATGGGAAACTCTGCCCTACAATATATTTTGGTGTGAGGTGTGGAGATCTTGTTGTTTTTCCCTCTGGTTAACCAGCTGGCTAGACACCGTCCCTGTGTGTACTCTATCCATTTACTCTGCTGGTGACCCTTAAGCTAGAAATATTTTTATCCTTAAATGGTCTCAGAGAGTCCTGTTGCCTTGCTACTTAAGATATGATTTTAAAAAATCAATTTCTGTTGTCTTACAGATTCTTTGACTTTGCACATAAAGACCACTCTGTGTTCCCAGTATATCATGGCTTCAGCTTCAAGGTAAGTGCTGTTTGATGAAGACTTTATGCAAGTAATTAATTCTCCTTTTAGACTCCCACACCCATAACATTTTTAGCCCTAGTCTTACTGGCCTCACTAAGCATTTGGTGTCTAGGAAGGAAAATATAGGAAGAGAGAGAAGACCAGGGAGGATGGAGAAAAGGTGAGGCAGACAAGGTAGTGTGTGGGGGATAGGTGTGGCCCTGTAGTTCCAGTGTCTACACTTGATCTAAAAATGTGATTCACTTTCTGGGACGCCGAGGTGGCTCAGTCAGTTAAGCGTCTGATTTAGTGTCCCATGATTTCATGGTTCATGGGTTTGAGCTTTGCGTCGGGCTCTCTGTGCTGACAGCTCAGAGCGTGGAACCTGCTTCAGATCCTGTGTCATCCTCTCTCTGCCCCTCCCCCCCCGTCTCTCTCTGTCTCTCAAAAATGAATAAACATTAATTTTTTTTAAATGTGTTTTATATTCCTCATCTTTTAATGCACAAGATGGTTGCTAGTGGGGCTGCTTCAGTCCCTGCAAGCCTTCCCCCTCCAGGAGTCTTTTTGTTCGTTTGTTTCAAGATTTATTTAAATTCTAGGTAGTCGGGGCGCCTGGGTGGCTCAGTCGGTTAAGCGTCTGAGGCTCATGTTACGATCTCACGGTTCATGGGTTCGAACCCCGCGTCAGGCTCTGTGCTGACAGCTCAGAGCCTGGAACCTGTCTTTAGATTCTGTGTCTCCCTCTCTCTCTGACTCTTCCCTGCTCACGCTGTCTCTTTCTCTCTCAAAAATAAAAAAAAAATAAAAAAAATTTAAATTCTAGGTAGTTAACATGTAGTGTAATCTTGGTTTCAGAATTAGAATTTAGTGATTCATCACTCACATATAACACCTAGTGCTCATCACAAGTGTCCTCCTTAATGCCCATCACCCATTTAGCCCATCTCCCCACCCATCTCCCTTCCAGCAATCCTCAGTTTGTTCTCTATAGTTAAGAGTCTCTTATGAATTACATCCCTCTTTTTTTTTATTCCTTCCCTACGTACATCTTTTTTTTTGTAATTCCACATATGAGTGAAATCATAAAGTGTTTGTTTTTCTCTAACTGAATTATTTCACTTAACGCACTCTGCCTCCATCTGTGAATTTGCAAATGACAAGATTTCATTCTTTTCGATGAGTAATATTCCATTGGGTGTATGTGTGTGTGTGCATGTGCGTGCATGCATGCACACAACATCTTTATCCATTTATCAATTGATGGACATTTGGTCTCCTTCCATAATTTGGCTATTATTGATAATGTTGGTATAAATACGGGTTGCACATGCCTCTTAGAATCTGTATTTTTTTATTCTTTGCATAAATACCTAGTAGCGCCACTGCTGGATCATCGGGTAATTGTATTTTTAACTTTTTGAGGAACCTCCATACTGTTTTGCAGAGTGGCTGCACCAATTTGTATTCCCACCATCAGTGAAAGAGGGCTCCCCTTGCTCTACATTTTCTCCTACATCTGTTCTTTCTTGTGTTGTTACTTTTAGACATTCTGACAGGTGTGAAGTGATGTCTCATTGTAGATTTGGTTTGTATTTCCTTGATGAGTGATGTTGAACATCTTTTCATGTTTCTACTAGCTATCCGAATGTCTTCATTGGTGAAGATTCTATTCATGTCTTCTGCCCATTTTTTAACTGGATTATTTTGGTGGGGGTATTGCAGTTTATAAGTTCTTTATAGATTTTGGATACTAACACTTTATCAATCAGATATGTCATTTGGAAATATCTTCTCCCATTCCTTAGGTTGCCTTTTAGTTTTGTTGATAGTTACTTCACTGTGCAGGACCTATTTATCTTCCTCAAGTCCCAACAGTTCATTTTTGCTTTTGTTTCTGTGCTTCCAGTGATGTATCTAGTAGGAAGTGGCTGTGGTCAGCATCAAAGGGGTTGCTGCCTGTGTTCTTCTCTAGGATTTTGATGGTTTCCTGTCTCACATTTAGATCTTTCATCCATTTTGAATTTATTTTTGTGTATGGTGTGTGAAAGCGGTCCAGGTTTATTCTTCTGCATGTTGCTGTCCAGTTTTCTCAGCACCATTTGCTGAAGAGTCTGTCTCTTTTCATTGGATATTCTTTCCTGCTCTGTCAAAGATTAGTTTTCCATACATCTGTGGGTCCATTTCTGGGTTCTCTGTTCTGTTTCATTGATCTATTTTGTCTGTTTTTATGCTAGTACCATACTGTATTGATGATTATAGCTTTGTAATACAGCTGAAGTCAGAAATTGTGATGCCTCCAGCTTTGGTTTTCATTTTCAATATTACTTTGGCTATCTGGGGTCTTTTTTGATTCCATACAAATTTTGGAATTGTTTGTTCTAGCTCTGTGAAATATGCTAGTGTTATTTCGATACGGATCGCATTCGATGTGTAGATTGCTTTGGGTAGTATAGACATTTTTACAGTATTTGTTCTTCCAGTCCATGAGTCTGGAATCTTTCTCCATTTCTTTAGTTTTCTTCAGTTTCTTGCATAAACATTCTATAGTTTTCAGTGGACAGATCTTTTACTTCTTTGGTTAGGTATATTCCTATGTATTTTATGGTTTTGGTATAATTGTAAATGGGACTGATTCCTTCCTTTCTCTTTCTGCTGCTTCATTATTGGTGTATAGAAATGCAGCTGATTTCTTTACATTGATTTTATTTCCTGCGACTTTGCTGAATTCATCAGTTCTAGCAGTGTTTTTGTAGAGTCTCTTGGGTTTTCCACATAGAGTATCACATCTGCAAAGAGTGAAAGTTTGACTTCTTTCTTGCCAATTTGGATGCCTTTTATTTGTGTTATCTGATTGCTGAGGCTAGGACTTCCATTACTGTGTTGAACAATAGTGGTGAGAGTGTACATCCCTCTCATGTTCCTCACCTTTGGGGAAAAGCTGTCAGTTTTTCCCCATTGAGATTGATATTAGCTGTGGGTCTTTCATATGTGGCCTTTATTATGTTCCATTATGTACTTCTACCCTGACCCTCTGGAGGATTTTTATCAAGAAAGGAATGCTGGATTTTGTAAAATGCTTTTTCTGTATCGACTGAGAGGATCTTACAGTTTTTATCCTTTATTAATGTGGTGTTATGATGTTGGTTGATTTGTGAATATTGAACCAGCCCTGTACCCAGGAATATATCCCACTTGATAATGGTGAATAATTCTTTTAATGTATTGTTGGATTCAATTTGCTAGTATCTTGTTGAGAATTTTTGCATCCATGTTCATCAAGGAAATTGGTCTGTAATTTTTACAGACACCCCTTTTTAGTGGGAACTTTGTCTACCTTTGGAATCAAGGTTATACTGGCCTCATAGAATGAGAGTTTGGAAGTTTTCCTTCCATTTGTATTTTTTGGAACAGCTCCAGACTAATAGGTATTATCTCTTCTTTAAATGTTTAGTAGAATTCCCTTGGGAAGCCATCCACCCTTAGACTCTTATTTGTTGGTAGATTTTTGATTACTGATTGAATTTCTTTGCTGGTTTTGGGACTGTTCAAATTTTCTATTTCTTCCTGTTTTAGTTTTGGTAGTTTATATGTTTCTAGGAATTTATCCACTTTTTCCAGATTGTCCAATCTGTCAGCATATAATTGTTCATAATATTCTCTTATTATAGTTTTCATTTCTGTGAGTTGATTGTGATCTCTCCTCTTTCATTCATAATTTTATTTATTTGGTCCTATTCCTTTTTCTTTTTGGTAAATATGGTGAGGGGTTTATCAATTTTGTTAATTCTTTCAAAGAACCAGCTCCTGGTTTCGTCGATCTGTTCTCCTGTTTTTTTTTTTCTTAATTTCAATATCATTAATTTCTGCTCAAACCTTTATTATTTCCCTCTTCTGCTGGTTTGGGGGTTTATTTGCTGTTGTTTTCCCAACTCCTTTAGGTATAAGTTTAGGTTGTGTATCTGAGAATTTTCTTCCTTCTTTAGTAATGCCTGGATCACTATACTTTCCTCTTATGACTGTCTTCGCTCCATCCCAGAGGTTTTGGACTGTACTGTTTTCATTTCATTGGCTTCCATGCGTTTTTTAATTTCTTTTTTACTTTCTTGGTTAACCCATTCATTCTTTAGTAGGATGTTTTTTAATGTCCAAATATTTGTGGTATTTCTAAATTTTTTTTCTTGTGGTTGATTTCAAGTTTCGTAGTGTTTTTGTCTAAAAATATGCATGGTATGATCTTAATCTTTTTGTACTTGCTGAGGGCTGATTTGTGACCCAGTATGAGATCTTTTCTGGAGAATGTTACATGTGCACTGGAAAAGAATATGTGTTCTGCTACTTTAGGATAAAATGTTCTGAATATACCTGTTAAGTCCATCTGGTGCATTGTATCAATCAAGGAGATTGTTTTCTTGTTGATTTTCTGCTTAGATCATCTGTCCATTGCTGTAATTTGGGTGTTAAAATCCTCTCCTACTATGGTATTTTCAATGAGTTTCTTTCTATTTGTGATTAATTGATTTATAATTTGGTTGCTCCCAAATTGGCAGTATAAATATTTACAAACTGTTAGATCTTCTTGGTAGATGGATCCCTTACTTATTACATAATGCCCTTCCTCATCTCTTGTTATAGTCTTTGCTTTAACATCTAGTTTTTCCTGACATAGGTATGGCTACCCCAGCTTTCTTTTAATGTCCATTGGCTTGATAGATGGTTCTCCATCCCTTTATGTTCAATCTGCGTATGTCTTTAGATTTAAAATGGGTCTCTTATAAGCAGCATATAAATGGGTATTGTTTTTTATCCATTCTCATACCCTATGTCTTTGGATTGGAGCATGTAGTCCTTTTACATTTAGAGTGATTACTGAAAGATACTAATTTAGTGCCATTGTGTGTCCTGTAGAGTTGGTGTTTTCTTTTGATGTTCTCTATGGTCCATTCTAGTCTCTGTTGTCTTTGGTCTGATTTTCATTTGTTCATTTGTTTGTTTGCTTGTTTGTTTGCTTGCTTGCTTTTTCTCCACTCAAAAGTCCCTCTTACAATTTCTTGCAGGGCTGGTTTTGTGGTCATGAACTCCTTAATTTTGGTTTGTCTGGGAAGCTATTTATCTCTCCTTCTAGTCTGAATGACAGTCTTTCTGGGTAAAGAATTCTTGGCTGCATATTTTTCTTATTCAGCATGTTGAATATATCCTGCCACTCCTTTCTGGCCTGCCATATATTTGTGGACATATCTGCTGCAAGCTTGCTCTGTCTTCCCCTGTAGGTTAAGGACTTTTTTCCCTTGCTGCTTTCAGGGTTCCTTCCTTGTCTCTGTGTTTTGTGAATTTGACTATGATATTCTGTGGTGATGTCAGTTTTTGTTAAATCTAATGGGAGTTCTCTGTGCTTCTTGGATTTTGATGTCTGTGTCTTTACCCAGATTAGAAAAGTTTTCAGCTATAATTTGTTCACATAAACCTTCTGCCCCTTTTTCTCTCTCCTCATCTTCTGTGACTTCTATGATATAAATGTTTTTCCTCTTTAATAATTTGCTGAATTCTCTCAGTCTTATAGTCTTTTGCCTTTGTTTCCTTCTTTTTTTTCTGCTTCCTTATTTTCCATAATTTTATCTTCTGTATTATTGATTTGCTTCTCTGGCTTGTCCATCCTTGCCTTCAAGGCATCCATTCAAGATTGCATCTGGGTTATAGCATTTTTAATTTTGGCCTAACTAGATTTTAGTTCTTTTATCTCTGTAGAAAGGGATTCTCTGGCATCTTCTATGCTTTTTTCAACTCCAGCTAATATTCTTATAATTGTGGTTTTAAGTTCTAATTCACTCATCATTTTTATATCTCTGTTGATTAAATCCCTGGCCATCATTTTTTCCTATTCTTTCTTTTGGGGTGAATTCCTCTGTCTTGTCATTTTGGAGGCAAAAAAAAAAATAAATAATTAAAATTAAAAAATTACAAAACAATACAATACAAATCTAATAATAGAAGCTAGATACTAGGTGTTTTCTTTCTGCTTGTTGAGAGATTGATAGAAAAGAGAAAAAAAGGAAAACAAAAAAACTATAAACAAAATTTTAAATTGAAAATACAGTTTTTAAGTAATAGAATAAAATAAGGAAAATATAATAGAATAAAAAAATAAATTGCTTTTTCTGTTCTAAGAGAAAGAAAAGAATGAAAGAAAAAACAAGAGAAGCAAAAACAGAAGGAAAAAAACGAACAAACAAATGAAGAAGTAAACAGAAAGAAACCTAAACGAAGTACATCCATTTTCCCCTAGAATGAAATCTTTGTAAGACACTATAGTTCATAGACTAAGTAGGTGGAAGGATTTGTCCTGGTCTTCTGGGGCATGTGCCTAGAGGGTGCAGGTGGGCAGGGCTTGGGGGTAACTGTTTCTGTTCTCCATTTGGTGGCACTGCTTAGCCTATGGGTGTCAGCGAGTGCATCCATGCATGCATGCATGTTAGAGGTAAAAATGACTTCACAGAGCTCTCTAGTGTCTGGTGCGGGAATTTCTGCCCTCATGGACACACATTCAAGTGCCCCTCCTTTGTCTCAGGCCTCCATCTGCTCCCTGCCTTCAGCCTATCTGTATCCCTTTCAGGTGTTACCTCTCTCCTGAGTTTATCTCACATAGGGCTGTGTTTCAAAACCCCTCACTGCAGAGACCCCTTTGGCTCGGAATCCAACTGATGCTTTGGGGAAGGGTCTCCCCAGAAAAACGTTCGTTCGATCCCGCAGCAGCAGAGGCTCAGAGTTTATGGCAAATCACAGCACACATCCAGCACAGGTCACCCTGCACTCTGGCGTCTTTGTTTAAGTATCAGTAAACATGGTGGCTCTCTGGGATCTGCCAGGAATTTTGCCTATGGGGAGGCTGTATGGCCTCTACCAAATACACTCCAGTCAGGAGAACCACTTCTCCCCAGGGGGCACACGGACCACTCAGACCATGCTGCCTGCTCCTGGGGATTCATCCAACTTACTCACCAGAACACTGCCAGGCACTGAGCTCTGAAACTTGAGACTCTGTGCTATTATAGAGTATTGTTATTTATAGAATCCTGGTGATACTGAAATCCCCTCCTTTCTTCCCATCAGTGGTTTTGGTGGACAGATTTCTTGTCCAGTCCCATGCCAGTGTTTTCACTCTTTCTCCCTCTCTTTCTCTCCAGCTACTTTTGGGGGGAGTGCTTTTCTTGGATGATCCTGATGTGCTGCATTCTCCCCATTTCTCTTTCTCTCCGTCTTCTCTCCACAGAAGCGGCTCCCTACCCTCTATGGCTCCGCAGCTTTTCTCCCCCCATAGTTCACCTCTCCATACCGTGTACTTGCTAAGTTCTCTGGTTCAAATTATGCATATTGTTGCATTAATTCTCAGATCAATTTCCTAGATGTTCACAATGGTTTGATGCTGATCTAGCTGGGTTTCAGGGACAAGACAAGCTCAGGGTCTCCTTACTCCTCTGCCATCTTAACTCCTACCTGTCTGGGAAACTCTTTATCTCTCCTTCTCTTCTGAACGCCAGCATTGCTGGATAAAGTATCTTGGCTGTATTTTTTCCCATTCACTTTGAATATATCATGCCACTCCCTTCTAGCCTGCCAAGTTTCTGTTGATAAGTCTGCTAACTTTACCTGTCTTCCCTTATGATTTAAGGATTTCTTTTTTCTTCCTGCTCTCAGGATTTTTTCCTTAACTCTGTATTTTGTAAATTTTACTACAATATGTCTTGGTGTTGCCCTACTTTTGTTGATTATGGTGGGAGTTCTCTGTGTGTCCTTGACTTGAATGTCTGTTTCCTTCCCCAGATTAGGAAGGTTTGGAGCTATAATTTGCTCAAATAAGTTTCTGCCCCTATTTTCCTCTATTCTTCTGGCACTCCTATGATACAAATGTTATTATGTCTTATGGAGATGCTGAGTTCCCTATGTCTACATTCTGATGTAATATTTTTCTTTCCCTATTCTTTTTAGTTTTGTGATCAAGTTCTCCATCTTGGCACTTTGCTTTAGTCTCTGTTGTCTCTGTGTGAGGAAAGCCTGCTATATTTCCTGCTCCTGAGAGTAAAGGCTGTATTAAGAAGATTCTATATACTGAACCCGGCTTGGCGCTTCAGGAAGTGTTTCTGGTGTAGGGTTTGTACATTCTGCTTTTGTGTTCAACTGGTCTTTCCCTCAGGGCAGTCCTCTGCAGTTTTACCTTGTCTGCACTGGGCCTTGTCCAGCGTGTGGTGAGTTTTTTTTTAATTTTTAAAATTTTTTTAATGTTTATTAATTTTTGAGAGAGATAGAGCATTAGCAGGGGAGGGGCAGAGAGAGAGGGAGACACAGAATCTGAAACAGGTTCCAGGCTCCGAACCATCAGCACAGAGCCCGACACAGGGCTCAAACTCATGAACCATGAGATCATGACCTGAGCCGAAGTCAGATGCTTAACTGACTGAGCCACCCAGGCACCCCAGTGTGTGGTGAGTTTTAATTTGGTGTGTTTTGGTCTGCTTGTTAAAAAGGCTAGATCCATTTTCCATTAGAGCTGAAGTTTTGCATCACTCCATTGTCAGTAGACTTGGTAGGTGCAAGGGGTTTGTGCTGGTCTTCTAGCAGAGGGGCCCACTGCTGCTCTGGCTCTTAGGCACAGTTGCACTCATGAAAAAGCACGTGAAGAGCCTACAGGGTGGGTCTTGGTGTAAGTGGCTCAGGCCTCTAATGTGTGTGTCCTGTGTTGTTCACTGAAGTCCGTCTGTGCTGATGGGCAGGGAATTAATATGGTTTCAGCCTGCTCTCTTCCCTGGAAAGGGGAGTTTGCACCCACTGATGTTCAGGAAACCGTTACTGAAGATCAAACAATCTCCCCTCCTGTGTTCCAGGGATCCCTCAGGTCTTGGCCTTCACCCATTCTGTGTCTGAGCCTTTTGCCCACCCAGCATCATGGTCCTGTGCTTGGAGTTTCAAAACGCCAAATTTGAGGGACCTGGCATGGTTGGACCCACACTGATCCTCTGGGGGAGGGTCTCACTGCACTGTGGCTGGTGTTTGCTTGTCTCAGAAGGGCAGTCACAGAGTGTGCAGCCACTTGGAGTATGGCAAAGCACGGCAAAAGGCTGGTTTTCAGGTTACCTTGTCTCAGCAGGTGTCTCTGCTCCTGTTGGACAGCTTAGTGGCACCCGCCGGCTCTTTAGAACCCAGAGAGGCAGTGCCACATCTCCCATATGCACTGCAAGAAGGAGATCTGTCTGTCCCAGTGTGAGCCAGGGTATCCTCAGACCACCTGTCTGCTCCAGGGCCTCTGCCCTCCTTCTCCACAGGACCACATCTGGGCTGCCTAGGCTTCATCTCTGGTCATGGCATAGACTTCCAAAACTTCAGACTTTGAGTTCGCTGCTTAGAAAAACTTAGTAATAGTTAGCCCCAATTGTTTTCCCTCTCAGTGGTTTCAGGGAAGTGTTCTTCTTGTGCAGTGCCCTGCATGCACATGCCTTCTCACACGCACACTCTCTCTCTGAATCTCTTTTTCCTTTGTAATCAGGGCTCCTTACCCCCCACAGCACCCACAATTCTTTTCTCCTGCTAATCACTTCTCTGCACCTCCAACCTTCCACAGTGTTTCCTCTTTCTCCCTCTAGTTGTGCAGTTTGTTCTCTCAGTCCTCAGATCAATTTCCTGGGTGTTTAGAATGATTTGATATTTATCTAGCTGTGTTTGATGGACAAGGCAAATACAGGGTCCCCCTATACTACTCTGCCATCTTAATCCTCCTGCCCTACTCCAGGACTCTTCACAGCCATGTGCAGAAGGTGTTTGGAGGCATGGGGGCAAACAGGAGCTTAGACAGTGAGAGTGGTAGGAACCCTAGTGATATAGGCCTGGATCTGCTGCTCCAAAATAGGAAAGGCTGAGAAGATGATACATTGTCTCCTGTCCCCTGAGAATCTCTCAGTCTGAGGTCCATGGGAAGTACTTCAGATTTCCTCTCTGAAAGCTGGGCTCCCTTTCTGGCCCACACAGAGCCGGAGAAATAACTTGCCTTCCCTGAGGTCAGTGCCCTACCAGCCTCTAACACAGAGGCTGGTGGAGTCAGTGTTCACCAAGTGAGGTTGGAGTGAATCTCTAACGCAGTCTGAACTCCCAAGTCCAGGGGCAGACCTGCAGAGAAATAGCCTCTGCGGTAAAGCCTGTGTCTTCCCTCTGGTTTGAGAGTCTTCTCATGTGGAGGTTGGGCCAGAGTGACACAGGGCAGCAGTAGAGCCCACCTTCCTTGCCCATCCATTCTCACAGCCTCATGTGCCTCACTGCCGTGCTCCATTCTACTGGAGGGCTTCCCATGACAGCTGAACACAACTGAAAGTCCTCATTAGGGCCTGGAGAGCCCTTTGGGTCCTGGTCCTGGCTGCCTGTGCTCTGCTCTCCTCCCTTTACTAAATCTGAAGTCTCATGGGCCCCCTTGCTGTTTACAGTTATCAAGTCCCTTGAGGCTAAGGGCCTTGTGCCTGCAGTTCTTTTTCTCTGCCTGGGACACCCTGTTTCTAGCTGTCTGTAAGGCTCCCTCCCTCTTTTTTCAGGCCACCTGCCTTGTGAGCCTTTACTTATTATATAGCAACCCCAGTCCTACTCCTTCACTGCATTCTCTGTCCCTTATCCAGGATGGCCCCCATCACAACCTGATGCCATCCTTCATAGCTACCTGTTTGCCAAACTGTCATCTTTCTCCTCCAGTTAGAACAAGTGCTGTGAAGGTCAGGAGCTAAGAGTGCCCATTGCCAGTCCCTGGCAAGTGCCTGCCCATTGTTGGTGCTCATTAAATATAGGTATCTTTTGTCATCCATTTAGATCCTAGTGCACAGGGAGAGTTAGGATAGCAGGGGTTTCCATGTTTTCTAAATCTGTTTGGCTTCTGAATTGCAGCTAGTGTATAGTAAGGTGTCTGATACTGAGGGAGCCATCTGGAAATCTGTCTGAATCTTTTCAGGTCCTGAAATTCAGTAGTAAGAGGTCAAGTAGGGAGAGCATGAGAATTTGGGAGGGAGGAAACTTATATTTGCCAAATTAGTAAAGGTCTGTCAGTTTTATTTTTTTCAAAAAAACAGCTTTTAGTTTCATTGATTTGTTCTACTGTTTGTTTCTATATCATTTATTTCTGCTCTAATCTTTATTATTTCTCTTCTTCTGCTGGCTTTCAGCTTTATTTGCTGTGCCTTTTCTAGCTCCTTTAGGTATAATGTTAGATTGTGTATTTGAGTCCTTTCTTGCTTCTTGAGATAGGCCTGAATTGCAGTGTACTTTCCTCTTTGGACTTCCTTTGCTGCATCCCAAAGATTTGGACTCTCATATTTTCATTTTCATTTGCTTCCATGTATTTTTTATTTCTTCGTTAATTTTCTGGTTAACCCATTCATTCTTTAGTAGGATTTTTTTAACCTCCATGTATTTGAGCCTTTCCACATTTTTCTTGTGGTTGATTTCAACTTTCATAGCATTGTGATTTGAGAAACTGCATGGTATGATCTCGATCTTTTTGTACTTGTTGTGGGCTGATTTGTGACCCAGTGTGTGATCTCTTCTGGAGAATGTTCCGTGTACACTTGAGGAGATTGTGTATTCTGCTGCTTTAGGATGAAATGTTCTGCATGTATCTGTTAAGTGCATCTGGTCTAGTGTGTGTCATTCCAAACCTTTGTTTCCTTTTTGATTTCTGCTTAGATGATGTGTCCATTTCTGTAAGCAGGGTGTTAAAATCCCCTACTATTATGGTACTATTATCAATGGGTTTCTTTATGTTTGTGATCAATAGATTTATATATTTGTGTGTCCCTAAGTTGGGAGCATAAATGTTTACAATTGTTACATCTTCTTGATGGATAGACCCCTTAATTATGATATAATGGTCTTCTTCATCTCTTGTTTTTGTCTTTGTTTTAAAATCTAGTTTGTCTGATATAAATATTGCTAGTCTTTCTATCTTTGGCCTCCATTGGCATGATAGATGGTTTTCCCTGCCTTCACTTTTAATCTGCAGGTAACTTTAGCTCTAAAATGAGCTTCTTATAGGTAGCATATAGATTGATCTTATTTTTAAATCCATTCTGATATTATATGTCTTTTGGTTGGAGCATTTAGTCCTTTAACATTCACAGTGATTATTGAAAGGTATGAAATTAGTACCATTGTGTTAACTTGTAGTTGGTGTTTCTGGTGATGTTTTCTGATCCTTTGTAGTCCTTGTTGCTTTGGTCTTTTTTGTTTTCCTCCACCTAAAGAATTGCCCTTATGTTTTCTTGCAGGTCCAGTTTAGTGGTCATATAACTCCCTTAGAGTTTGTTTTTCTGGAAATCTCTTTATTTATCCTTCTATTCCGAGTGACAAACTTGCAGAATAAAGAAATCTCAGCTGCATATTTTTCCTATTCAGAACATTGAATATTTTGTTCCCCTTCCTGCTGGCCTGCCACATTTCAGTGGGCAGGTCTGCTACTAACTTTAAGTGTCTATGCTTGTAGGTTATGCACCTTTTGTCCCTAGCTGCTTTCAGAATTCTCTGTTTATCTTTGTATTTTGCAAATTTCACTATAATATGTCGTGGTGTTTACCTGTTTTGGTTGATTTTGAGGGAAGTTCTCTGTGCCTCTTGGACTTCTGAATGCCTGTTTCCTTCCCCTGATTAGGGATGTTGTCAGCTAAAATTTGTTTAAATAAACCTTCTGTCCCTTTTTCCTGCTCTTATTCTGGGACTCCTACCATCTGGATATTGTTTTGTTTTATGGAATCATTGTGTACCCTAAGTCTCCCCTCGTGATCTAATAGTTTTCTTTCCCTCTTTTCACCTTCATTATTTTCCATAATTTTATCTTCTGTATCACCTATTCTCTTCTCTGCTTATTCAGTCCTCATTATGACTGTATCCAGTTGGGTTTGCATCTCAGTTATAGCAGTTTTTATTTTCAGACTGACCAGTTTTTATGTCTTTGACCTCTGTAGCATGGGTTTCTCTGGTGTCTTCTATGCTTTTTCAGTCATAGCTAGTATTATGACTGCTGTTTTAAATTCGTGTTCCAATATAGCGCTAATATCTTTTTTGAGCTAGTCCCTGGCTGTGATTTTTTCTTGACCTTTCTTCTGGGGAGAATTCCACTGTCATGTCATTTTTGGGAAGTTTCTGTCTTTTGTGTGTTTTGAAAGCTTCTTATGTTTCCTACACCTGAGAGTAATGCTATATATTAAAATGGGGTCATACACTATCCATGGCCTGGCACTTCAGGAATTGTTTCTGGTGTATGCTGTGTGTACTTTGCTGTTGCATTTTGGCTCTTCTTTCTTCCCTCTGCAGAGTTTTTGAATCTTTAGCTGGGTTTGCTTTGCTTTGTTCATTAAAATAAGCCTGGAAAATAAAAAAAAAACCTGATCCTGAAAAAGAAGAAAAAATACCAAACAATGAAAACAACTATAAGCTGAATCCAAAGAAAAAGAAAGCTAAAAAAATAAGCTAAGACAAATAAAAGAAAAAAGAACCCTGACCCCACAAAAAAGGAGAAAGAAAATGAAAATATCAAACTAACGAACATACAAAACAGTATGAGCCTGATTCTAGAAGAAAAAAGAAAGAAAAAAAAAACGGGGGAGGGGGTGGCCATTGAAAAAAAAGGTAAACCTCGCCCTGTTTCCACCAGAACTACACACGTCGTTTTGAAGCATTCAGCTTTCAGCACAGTTGGTGCATGCAAAATGCTGCCTGTGCTGGTCTTCATGAGAGACTGACTGCACTGGCTCAGAGCCCGTCTTACTCCAGTAAATACACAGTTACTGGGCACTTTGAGGTGGGTTTTGATGTAACGGGGTCCCACCTCTACTGGGGGCTTCTGTGTTGGTCTCAGAAGTCCCACTCTTTTGGTGTTGGGGGAAAATGGCACCACTCCACAATCTTTTGTCCCCAGACAGGGTCTCACTTACCCCACCACTCAGGCAGCCTTCACAGACAGTAAGGGCGGTCAGCTTGCCCTGCACCACAGCTCTCTTGAGTTTTTCCTTGGTGTGCAGCTGGGATACAAAACTTGAAAACTTAATGGACCAAGCACTGCATGGACCTGCATCCCTCCTCTGGAGTAGAGCCTCTCCATGCTGTGTCAGATGGTTTTTGTCACAGAAAAATAGTCCTTTGCCAGCATGGTGTGTGGAATGTATGGTGTAGCAGCACTGCAAGTAGCAACAAGGTTATATGCCATCTGCTGTACCTCTGTCCCCGGCTGATGAAAGGCCATTGGCTGGCACCTGTAGGTTCTTTTTTCCTTGGAGAGGCAAGAAAACCTCTTCCAAAAGTACTCCAGGAAGGGGAATGTTCTCTCCCAGTCTGCCCTGAAGTTCCCTATACCAGGCTATGCATTCCAGGGTCAGCTCCCTCCTTCTCTCCATGACCACACACTGCAGCTCTGCTCTAGAGAGTCACGCACTTCCAAAACTAGAGTTGAGCTCCACACGCTGTTTGCAAACAAACAAATGACAAAACAGAACAAAAACCTGCAACACTCAGTACTTCTTGCATCCCAGTCTGTGGTCCAGAGAGATTTTCCTCTTGTGCGAACCCAATACTGCATTCTCTTAACACCTCTCTCTTTCCCTCCCTTTTTTCTCTCTACAGAGAGAGTTTCCTCCACCTCTGCAGCACTGCCATTTTTCTGTCCCCCAATTCACATCCATGCACCTCACACCTGCCATGCTGTCTCCTTCCAACTGTGCAGATCCTTCTGCCACTCTGCAGATCGATTTCCTGGGTGTTCAAGTGATCTGACCTCAGTAGAGCTGTGTTTGGGGGATGAGGAAATCCCAGCATCCCCCTACTTCTCCACTGTCTTACCTCTCTCCCCCACCCCCCTGGAACTTCTCTTTAGAATACCTCCTATCATTAAAATACTTTTGCACTTGAAAGAGTAACCTGTGTTTGGAAAATTCCCTTACCTGGTACTGTGCCTCGTGGTGCTGGTTCTAAAATGCAGTTCAAGCTCAGGTGCTCTGCAGTGGGAGCCCCCTCCTCTCAGGTGGTGCTTTAACAGAGTTTTCTGCTGAAAAACTGTCCCCTTGCTTCATTTTGTTTCCTGTCATTGCAGCAGTTCCACTGTTGGGAGAGGTGGCAGTTCAAAGCCAAAGTCCATGAAGCTTCTTGAGGTTCTGAATGCATTGGAGGAGGAGGGTCCCAGCCACAGCAGGGAAGAGATCTTTATTGCACCACCTGACAATGCCTCAGGGGACTTCACTGATGAGGACTCAGGTGATGAAGATGGCCAGCGAGACTCTCATCTGCCCGGTAGTGTGCTGCATGCCTCTGTTGTGCCTGAGGACTCTGGCACTGAGGAGGAGGATGACCTGCAGCCACCACCAGCCATGAAGAGGCAGAAGGCAGTAGTGGAGCCTCAGCGTGTTTGGATCAAGAGAGATATCCGACCCAACTTCAGCAGTTGGACTCCATCAGATCCTCATATAGAGGATCTCAAAAGCCAGGAATTAAGTCCTGTAGGCCTATTTGAGTTGTTTTTTGATGAAGGAACGATTAACTTCATTGTAAATGAAACCAATCGTTATGCTTGGCAGAAAAATGTCAACCTTGGGCTCACAGCCCAGGAATTAAAGTGTGTTTTGGGAATTTTGATTTTAAGTGGGTATATATCCTATCCAAGGAGAAGGATGTTTTGGGAAACATCTCCTGATTCACATCATCATCTTGTGGCTGATGCAATTAGAAGGGACAGGTTTGAACTGATATTTTCATACATGCATTTTGCAGATAATAATGAGCTGGATGAAAGTGATAGGTTTGCCAAGGTCAGGCCTCTCATTGTCCGGATGAATTGCAATTTTCAGAAGCATGCACCCTTGGAAGAGTTCTACAGCTTTGGCGAGTCCATGTGTGAATACTTTGGGTCCCGGGGATCCAAGCAGCTGCCTGCGGGGAAACCCACGCGGCTGGGCTACAAGATCTGGTGTGGGACAACCAGCAGGGGCTATCTGGTGTGGTTCGAGCCCTCACAGGGCACACTGTTCACCAAGCCAGACAGGGGCTTGGACTTAGGAGGCAGTATGGTGGTAAAATTTGTGGATGCTCTTCAGCAGCGCGGCTGTCTGCCATACCACATATTCTTTGACAAGGTTTTTACAAGTGTCAAACTCATGTCCATTTTGAGGAAAAAGGGGGTGAAGGCCACGGGAACTGTTCGTGAATACAGGACTGAGCGATGTCCCCTCAAAGACCCCAAAGAACTTAAGAAAATGAAGAGGGGTTCATTTGATTATAAAGTTGACGAGAGTGAGGAGGTCATTGTGTGCCGCTGGCATGATAGCAGCGTGGTCAACATCTGCTCCAATGCTGTGGGCATAGAGCCCGTGGAGCTGACCAGCCACCATTCAGGAATAGCCAAAACACGGACCCAGGTCCATCAACCGTCCCTGCTGAAGCTCTACCAGGAGAAAGTGGGGGGTGTCAGCCGGATGGACCAGAACATTGCCAAGTACAAGGTGAAGATCCGGGGCATGAAGTGGTACTCAAGCTTCATTGGCTATGTCATCGATGCTGCCCTCAATAATGCATGGCAGCTGCACAGGATCTGCAGCCATGATGCCCAGGTAGACCTCCTGGCCTTCCGGAGGTATGTGGCCTGTGTGTACCTAGAGAGCAATGCTGACATGTCGTCCCAAGGGAGGCGAGGCCGACGGCTGGAAACTGAGAGCCGCTTTGACATGATTGGGCACTGGATCGTCCACCAGGACAAGAGGACTCGGTGTGCCCTTTGCCACTCACAGACCAACACCCGCTGCGAGAAATGCCAGAAGGGTGTCCATGCCAAGTGTTTCAGGGAGTACCACATTCGGTGATGCACAACGGACAGAGGGAGCCCTGTGGATGTTTGGTTTATAAGGAGATGTTTACAGCTGATTTTATGTGGCAGATGGAGCACTTGTGTTTTATTTGTGTTGGAAAAAAACACCTAATGATTTGGTCTTGTATTTTCTCCCCACCTCCATCACAGTTATCTTTTTTCTTCTGTGATGCCTACATGTAACATAAATTAATATTTATATTGGTAATTATAGGTGTTTGTAAATCTATAGATTATACTGTTATTTATTTCAACTAAAATAAAAAACTTGCTTTGGGCGATAGGTGAGTCCTAGTAAGGAAAATCAAATAGAGCCAAAAACTTTAGAGAAACTTTCATGAATAGTAACAAGGTTTTATAATTGTATACTATTGATTTTAATATAAGGTGGGACAATAGTATGTAAGTATGGTATCAGTATGATGGAAATTTTAATCATATTTATTACAGTTTAGCACTAGCAGACTGTCCAGAAATATAGATAATCAGATCGATGTTTATCCAGAGGGCTAGATTTGTAGATTTTGTATTTTCTTGATAAAAATATTTCCTAATACAAGTATATCCTTATGGAATTCATTTTTATAACTAGTATAAGATAGATATCTGGTTTTCCCCCCTAAGCAATGGTTTGCATCATTTATTAAAATATTTATATTCTCCCGTTGATTTAAATTCTAATTTTATAAGGGGGAGGAGTTAAGATAGTGGTGTAGCAGGGGGACCATGGGCTAGTCTCAGTTCCTCAAACACAGCTAGGTCAACATCAAATCATTTTAAACGCTTAGGAAATTGACCTGAGGATTAAGACAACATTCTGCATAATTTGAGGGAGAGGGCGTGGCAGGTGTGGACAGGATATTTGGGGGAGAGAAAAGCCGTGGTGCTGCAGAGTGGATGGGAGCCCTTCTTGCAGAGAGGAGAAAGGAAAGTGGGGAGAGAGTTGTGTATCGGGTTCACGTGAGAAAAGCGCTCCCCCAAAACCATTGGTGGGGGACTTGTGAGGAACTGAATATCCCAAGGTTTTGCAAACAGGGAAGGTGAAATTCTGAGTGTTTGTAAGCCTGTGCTATTTGCTGGAGTAGATCTGGGTGGGCAGCAGTGCTCCTGGGGAGAAGGAGAGGAAGCCCAGGAGCAGACAGAGACAGTGTGGTGTGAGGATCCTTTTGGTCTCACTGAGAGAGAAAGGTCCCCTTCCCCAAGTGCATTTGGAAGAGGCTATAATGCCTTTCCAAGGACAAAAGACCCGGCTGGCACCTTTGAGCAGGTATTCAACAGCAGGGGACAGAGGCACATGCCAAAGGTAGATAAAGTGTTTGCAGCTTTTTGTTGCACTTTACCATAAACTCTAGGCACCCGAATGGCCATGTGACTGCTTTTCTGGGACAGAATAGTACCAGGTGCAGTGCTGTGAAGCTCTCCTCTGAAGTGGGGGAATGGGTCCATGCCTTGCCTGGTTCTTTAAGATTTGGGAGCTGGGAATTCCAGTCGTATGCCATAGATAAAACACTGGAGAGCTGTGGCACTAGGCAAGTTGGTGGCCCAGGCACAAAAGAGCAAAGAGGAGGAATCAGATGAACCATGGGTCACAGGAGAGGAGATTGGTTGGTTGTCTGTGAGGGCTTCCTGAACAGCTGCAGGTTCCAGCTTCTCTGCCTGGGCATAAGAGAGCAGTATGTTACCATCTACCCCCACCCACCAGCTCATCACACCAGCAAGTAACACAGCACTCCTAGTGGAAGCTACAGCTGCTCACACCAAACCATGGCCCCTTGTCCCCTACAATGGTTATCTTACAGGGGCAGGTCTGAATGTGAACCAGTGCACCGGGCTTTTCCCCCAGAAGACCAACACAGGCTCCCCCCATGCACTATGTCTAATGATTGTAGAGTGCTTCAAAGCATCAGCATCAGTTATGCTGGAAACAAGATGAGGCTTTTTTTTTTTTTTTTTTAAGTCAGGCCTACAGTTTTTTGTTTCCTTTTCTCATGTTTTGAAACTGACTTTTTTTTCTTTCTTTTTTCTTCTTCTTGAATTCAGCTTATAGTATTTTGTCTGTGTGTTTGGGTTTTTTTTGGTTGCTTTACCTTTTATTTGGATAAGGACTTTTTTCTTGTTTATTTGTTTTGTTTTTTAAATCAGGCTTATTTTAACAAGTCAAGGCACACTTGATTAAAGGTCCAAACACTCCCCACTACAGATAAGGAGGAACTCTACAGAGGACTGACCTGGGGGAAAGAGCAGCCAAATCACAACAGCAGATGTGTGGTGCACACACCATACACCAGAAACACTTCCTCAAGTGCAAGGCCCTGGAGAATGTACAACCACTTTTTAATATAGCATTACACCCAGGAACAGGAAGCCTAACAAGCTTTCATAACACACCAAAGACAGAAGCCTAGACAAAATGATAAGATGGAGATATTCTTCCACAAAGAAAATCAAGAAGAAACCACAGGCAGGTATTTGTTCAAAACAGATATAAGTAATATTTCTGAAGGAGAATTTGAATGACAGTCATAAGAATACTAGCTGGACTTGAAAAAAGTATTGAAGGCTCCAGGGAAACCATGGCTGTAGAGATAAAAGATCTAAAATTAGTCCAAAATGAACAGTGCTATAACTGATATGCAAAACTAACTGGGTGTAATTACAACGAGGATGAAAGAAGCAGAGGATCAAATAGGTGATATAGAAGATAAAATTATGGAAAATAATGAACCAGAAAAGGAGAGGGGAATAAAACTGATCACAAATATAAACTTAGGGAACTCAGTGATTCTATAAAGTGTAATAATATCCATCTCATAAGAGTCAAAGAATAGGGAAAAGGGATAGAATTTTGAATAAATCTAGCTCAGAACTTCCTTAATATTGGGAAGGGAACAGGCATTCAAATCCAAGAGTCACAGAGAACTCCCCTCAAAATCAACAAAACAGGTCAATACCACAACATATCATAGTGAAACTTGCAAAATACAAAGATAAAGAGAATTCTGAAAGCAGCTAAAGACAAAATGTCTTTAACCTACAAGGGTAGACACATTAAGGTTAGAAGCAGACAAGTTAACAGTAACTTGGAAGGCCAGAAGGGAGTGACATGATATATTTAATGTGCTAAATGTGAAAATATGCAACCATGAGAGATCACGCCCAATGATTTTGCAATCTCGTATGGCACAATTGACATTAAAATAGTAAAATGATTCTGCATTAGCTCTGTGTGTCCAATGGGATCCCATGAGACCTTAAAATTAGAATATTTTCTTATACTATTGCCAGAAGAGTAAATTAGAAAGATGTGAATATGAGCATCATTTGATACCTTGTTTCTGTCTTTGAATACCAAAACTCCTCAAGGAAAATACCATAAGAGAAAACTAACAGAAAATAACTTTCATTAATACAGACACAAAATAATCAACAAAATATTAGCAAATGAAATCTACCTTCATATGTAATGTGAAAAAGATCATCTACACAAAACTTAACACCAGACTTGATCAAAGAATACAAATTTTATTATGATAGGGAACAAAGCAAGGATAAAACACAAATCTTCACTCCCATACAACAGTGTACCAAATGTCCAAGGCATTGATAATACAAGAAGTGTAATAAAATTATAGATATATAAAGACACAGCTAAAACTGCCTTATTCACAGAAATCATGGTTTTCAATATAAAAACAAAAATCAGAGGGTGCTTGGGTGGCTCAGTTGGTTGAGTATCTGACTTTTGATTTTGGCTCAGGTCCTGATCCCAGAGTTGTGAGATGAAGCCCCCACATTGGACTACATGTCGAGCCCAATTTCTCTCTCCCTATACCCCTCTCCCCTACTTGTGCTCTCTCTCTCTCTCTCTCTCTCTCTCTTAAAAAATCACACCAAAAGAGAAAAAGAAGGAAACTTTTAGAATTATTGTCAGTTTAAGCAAGACTAAAAGATACAAGATAAAAATGTAACAATACACTGTTGGTGGGAATTCAAAGTGGTACAACCACTATGGAAAACAGTATAGAGGTTTCTCAAAAAGTTAAAAATAGAACTACCCTATGATCTAGCAATTGAACTACTAGGTATTTACCTAAACAATAAAAAAATACCTATCTGAAGGGACACATGCATCCCAATGCTTATAACCATATTACCAACAATAGCCAAATTATGGAAAGAGATCAAAAGTCCATTAACTGATGAATGGATAAAGATGTGGTATATATACAATGGAATATTATTACCTTTAACAAAGAATGAAATCTTGCCATTTGCAACAATGTGGATGGAGCCTGAGAGCTTTATGCTAAATGAAATAAGTCAGCCAGTGAAAGACAAATATATATTTTCACTCACCTGTGGAATTTAAGAAATAAAGGAAGTGAACATAAAGGGGAAAAAAGAGAGGCAAACCAAGAAACACTCCTAATTACTGCAATAGCACTGCTAGGAATTTACCCAAGGGATACAGAAGTGCTGAGGCTTAGGGACACATGTACCCCAATGTTCATAGCGGCACTTTCAACAATAGCCAAATCATGGAAGGAGCCTAAATGTCCATCAACTGATGCATTGATCAACAAGATATGGTTTATATATACAATGGAATATTACATGGCAATGAGAAAGAATGAAATCTGGCCATTTGTAGCATTGTGGATGGAACTCGAGGGTGTTATGATAAATGAAATAAGTCAGGCAGAGAAGGACAGATACCATATGTTTTCACTCATATGTGGAACAGGAGAAACTTAACAGAGGACCATGGCGGGCGACGGGAAGATAGTTAAGGAGTGGGAGGGAGGCAAACCATAAGAGACTCTTGAATACTGAGAACAAATTGAGGGTTGATGGGAGTGGAGGAGAGGGGAAAAGGGTGATGGGCATGAAGGAGGGCACTTGTTGGGATGAGCACTGGGTGTTATATGGAAACCAACCTGACAATAAACTATAAAAGAAAAAAAAGAAACACTCCTGATCATAGAGAAAAACTGAGCATTGCTGGAGGGGAGGTATGTGGGACAATGGGTTAAATAAGGGATTGGGATTAAAGAGGGCATTTGTTAAGATGAGCACAGAGTGTTAGATGCAAGTAATGAATCACTAAAGTCTACACCTGAAACCAGCGTACTGTACATTAAATAACTGGAATTTAAATAAAAATCTGGAAAAGAAAAAATGTAAAACAGAACATATTTTTGTGTGGTAGCAATGAAAATTTGGAAGCCAAAATATAAAAGACCAATAAACTTAACAATAATGCCAAGGAGAAATGACACAGTAGATAAATATCTAAATATAATATGTATGGAATCTGTATGATGTATACTTCAAAATGTTGATGGAAAGTGTCAAATGAGTAATATGTTCACAAATTTCATGAAACAACATAATCAGTATATCAATTCTCATAATTTTGATCTACACCTTAGCAGACTTCCAGTCAAAACACCACTGGTTTCTTATAGATCTAGACAAACTGGTTGTAAAATTTATATTGACCTGCCAAAGAAACTTATAAACCAAATAACTTTTCAAATAATAATTTTTTACAAATAAGTCTATCCTTTTTTAAGACTTATTATGAGAGTACAGTAATTAAGGCATTGTGGTATTAATAAAGGAATAGACAATAGATCATCGCAAAAAGCATAAAGCCAAGAAATAGATCAATACAAGTATGGCCATTTGATTTTTCAAAAAATACATATAAAAGCATTCTAGTTGGGGCACCTGCGTAGCTCAGTCGGTTGAGCATCCAATTTCGGCTCAGGCTTGTGAGTTTGAGTCCTACGTCAGGCTCTGTGCTGACAGCTTGGAGCCTGCTTCAGATTCTGTGTCTCCTTCTCTCTCTGCCACTCCCCGACTCATGCTCTGTCTCTCAAAATTAAATAAAAATTAAATAAGTAAATAAATAAAGCAATTCAGTGAAAAAAGGATAGTATTTTTGAAAATTGGCACAGAAACATTTCAACATCCATATATAAAAAGGAAACTTTACCAAAATTTCATGCTATATACAAAAAATGTCCAAAAATAATATAATTATAAAACTTTAAAAAGTATTTCTAAAACTACAAAGAAAATTTTAATAATGTAAAATCAGACAGTGCTTACTCATGACAACAAAAGCATAATCTATACTGGGGGATGAAAATCTATATTTTATCAAAATTAAAAAATCAGTTATCTAACACCAAAAACAATGTATATTTTTATATTTCTATAATATGTATTTTAAATAATTGACAAGCAAAACTTCATTAAAATTAAGAACTTCTGCTCTGTGAAAGACAATGCCAAAATAATGAGAAAACAAGGCATGAATGGGCAGAATATATTTCCAAAAGACATATCTAATAAAGGATTATTATCCCAAACTTAAAAAACACTTAAAACTCAAGGATAAGTAAACAATCAATCCCATTAACAAACAGGCCAAAGACTTAACAAACAACACAAAAGAAAATTCACAGATGACAAGCAAATGAAAAGATGCTTCACATAACGTCACCAGGGAAATGCAAATTAAAAAAAACAATGACGTATCACTACACACCCAGTAGAATGGTCAAAATTCAGAACACTGACAACATCAAATGCTGACAAAGATGTGGAGCTCATTCAGTGTTTTGTCGAAGGAAAAATGGTACAGGCGCATTGGTAAGTAGTCATGTGGTTTCTGGTAAGACTAAACACTCTTACCCTGCGACATAGTGATCTTGTTTCTTGGTACTTAACAAAGGAATTGATGAGAGAGAGACAGGTCCCAAAGGTGCTGTGATGAGAGAATTAAGAAGCACGGGACTATGACTCTCCAGGAGCCAAAGCATCGGTCTCCTGGCTCAGGTCTCTTTTATTTTGCTACTTGTCTGATAACAGCAAGTACATACAACATAGTATTTGGCATCTTGACAGGTCATGCCCCTGCAGTGCACCTGCAGTGTATTCCATACTGGGTCATGAATACGTCTAGCACCAGACAAAACATTCTTACCCCTGGCCTGGCATCCGTATGATGTCCTTCTGGAGAGAACAAGCAGTCCCGGCAGCTTTCCAACCTGGGAATGGAACTGCTTTCAGTTTCTTGTTGCTCTGTCCCTTTCCTTTAGGACATTCTTACGGTGCCTCCTGCTTCTTGTTCTCCAAAAAATTGAAAATTATGTCCACATAAAATATTGCACGTGGATAATTACAGAAGCATGGAGGCAACCAATATGTCCTTTCCCAAGTGAATGGATAAATAAACTGGTATATCCAGCAATGGAATATTACTCAGTGCTGAAAAGAAATGCTCTATAAAGCATTGGAAAACCATGAAGAATCTTAAGTGTACATTAGTAAGTGAAATAAGCCAATTTATAAAGGCTGTATTCTGTATAACTCATAGTATAAATTTCTGGAAAAGGAAAACCTATGGAGACAAAAAAAAAAAAGTGGTCGTCAGGAGCTGTGTGGGGATTGAGGGGGCAGAGTGGATTAGGTGGATTTTTAGGTCTCTGCAATTATACTATCTGGTTCTATGATGAAGGATAAAACAGTAACAGTGAACCACATTGTAAAATACAGACATCAGGTGATTATGGTTTTTCAAGTTTATCAATATAAAAAAAGTACCAGTCTGGTAGGGGGATGTTGATAATGGTGGAATCTATGAATGTATGGGGTAAGGAGTATATGTGGAAAATTTGAACCTTCCCCCCAATTTTGCTGTGAACCTAAAACTGGTCTAAAAAAGTCAATAAAAACAAACAAATAAATAAAACTCTGTGAAATAAAGTGATAAGACAAAGAAATGATAAGACAATGAAATTACAAGATACAGTGTAATAAAGTATTTGAAAACTGCATTCTAACAAGGAACTTGTATTATATAAAAATCTCTTAGCATTCAAGAAGAAAATAAACAACACAATTTAAAAATGGGCAACACTTTATTAAGAGGATAAACATATGGTAAATAAGCACATGAAGATGTTCAATATCAGTAGCTATTATAGAAAATCAAATGTAAGGTAAAATGTAAGGTAGGAGATCATGATCAAAGCGACACGTACAAAGTGATGACGAGAATGTACAACTGGAATATGCACACATTTCTTGTGGTAATGTACAATGACACAACCACTCCAATAATTTGGTCACTTTTTACACTGTTAAACAAATACTCACATGACCCAGAAATCACACTGCTCAATATTTGAGAGTAATTGAAACTTCTGTTTAGATCAAAACCTATAGATGAATAGTTATAGCCATTCTGCAATCACAGAAATCAGGAAACAATCCAAATCTTTCAGTGAGAATTAGATGAACAGGCCATGATATATTCATAAAATGAAATACACTTAGAAATAGAAATATAGCTATGTGCAAAAACATGATAAATCCCCAAATAATTATGCTGAAAGGAGTCTCAGAAATTTACGAAGTTTTGATTTTATGTATATGATAATATACAAATGGCAAAACTATAGTGATGACCAAAGTGTTGCCAGGGGTTAGGGATTAACTGGAGGTAAGACTAAAAAGAGATATCACATGGTTTTGATGGGAACTATTAAATATCCTGATGGTAATGAACGTTACAAGAAACTATACACATGATAATGTTCATAAAATAAGAATACCAAAAATAAGATCTAATTTTATAACAATATTAATTTAAAATACGTAATTAAAAAATAACGAGAACACTCCAAGAGCATAATCATATGCTTTTTCTTATATATTTTACTTTGACAGTAATTTTAATAATAAAAATGAAAACAATTATCAATAATAGTAACAATTATTTTAAAAACAAGAAAAATTATAACTTCAGTATTCTCTTTTTTAGACAGAAATCCAGAGGAGTAGATACATCTCCCAATAAAGGAAGGGACAATCAAAATTAAGGAATTTCTCCTTACCATTAAAAGTTTAAGGTGCAGAAAAGTGGAGCACCTGGGTGGCCAAGTCTGTTAAGCATCGAACTTCAGACCATCATGATCTCACAGCTCCTGCATTTGAGCCCACGTTGAGATCTCAGCTGTCATCACAGAGCCTTCTTTAGATCCTCTGTCCCTGACTGTCTCTGTCCCTCCCCTGCTCATGCATGTGCGCTCTTTCTCTCTCTCAAAAATAAACATTAAAAAAAATTTTTAAGTTTAAGTTGTACAAATGAAAAAGTTGTTTATTTGGCAAATAGAAATATTAAGCACATAAAGAATAGGAACATGGAAATCAGTTAACTTCCTTGTCCATAATTATGACATGGAACATACACTCAACAACTTTATTAATATCTCATTAACTTGAATTTCATCAGATTGTTCCACTGAGCTAAAATGGAGGCTGGATATTGCAATCATTAGCTGGAATTCACATTTGCTGAATGCGCTTGATTGGGAGTTCTATCCACCTACTCCCATGTCCATCATAAAAAATAATAATACTGTTAGTGGACAACTTGTTATTTACTAAAAATCAAATGAAAATTTAGAGCTAGAGAAGTTTGGAGTGTGTTCTATAAGCCTGATGGTTGTCAAACACTTCAGCCTGGGTATCAATGTATACAGTTTAAAAATATATATATTTATAATTAGCACGTTATTAACATTCCCTTCAAATCAGTATTTTTGTATACTCTAGGTAAATACCGACTGGTGCAATTGGTGGATTGTAGGGTAGTTCTATTTTTAACTTTTTGAGGAACCTCCATACTGTTTTCCAGAGTGGCTGCACCAGTTTGCATTTTTGTGAACAGTGTAAGGAGGTTCCCCTTTCTCTGAATCCTCACCAAAATCTGTTGTTTCTGGTGTTGTTAATTTTAGCTGTTCTGATAAATGTGAGGTGATGTCTCATTAGTTTTTATAATTAGTTCTTTTGAGAGAGACAGACAGAATGCGAGCAGGGGAGGGGCAGAGAGAGATGGAGCCACAGAATCGGAAACAAGCTCCAGGCTCTGAGCTGTCAGCACAGAGCCTGATGCGGGGCTTGAACTCACGAACCGTGAGATCATGACCTGAGCCTAAGTGGGATGCTTAACCAACTGAGCCACCCAGATGGCCCGATATCTCATTAGTTTTGATTTGTATTTCTCTGATGATCAGTATATTGGGCATCTTTTGCATTATTATCTATAATAGTCAAATTATGAAAACAGCTCAAATGACCATTGACTTAGGAATGGATAAAAAAAGATGTGATGTGTATATATATGTATGTTGTATTATATATCTATAATACAGTATTGCTCAGACATAAAATAAAGAATGAAATCATGCCATTTGCAATGGTATGGATTGAGTTATTGAGTATTATGCTAAGTGAAATAAGTCAGTCAGAGAAAGACAAATACCACATGATTTCACTTACATGTGGAATTTCAGAAACAAATGAGCAAAGGGAAAAAAATAGAGAGAGGAAAACCAGCAAACAGATTCAAATATAGAGAATAATCTGGTAGTTACTAGAGAGGAGGTGGGTGATGGGATGGGTTAAATAGGTGATGGGTCTTAAGGAGTGCACTTGTTGTGATGAGCACAGGTGATGTATGGAACTGTTGAACCAATATATTGTACACCCGAAACTAATATTACAGTGTATATTATCTAACTGGAATTTAAAAAGAAAGTTTAAAAAACTTTTAAACTAAATAATATAGATACTAAACTAAATAATATAGATACTAAACTAAACTAAATAATATAGATAATAAACTAAAATAATTTAGATACTACTTCATACCCCTTAAGATAGTTATTATAAATATAATGAAGTAATAGCATAAAATTTAAAAAATGCTCTTTTGTACATATAATTATACAAAATAGGAACTCGGAGTAAATGCAATCCTTTAGATTTCTACTTGCTTTTCTAAGAGGTGTCTGAAATTTATAAAGTATTTCCAGGACTCCCTGGAATCTGAGTGGTCAGATAACCCTTTCAAGTTTAGAGTAACTAGGATTCTTGCAACTGCTTTCAGAAAGGCTTTCCCAAGTGGTTCAACTCAGCTTGCATCCCCTTCCCTCTTTGCAGGGGTGAGGACCTTACACAATGATTGGGGACCACGTGTATGGATGGTTGGAGTAACAGTAATGAAGTGCATGAATGGATGGAGCTGCCATGTTCCTTTGGTTCCTTAAGAAGAATATGCTCACAAAGCTTAAGAAAAACCTAAGGGAGCCAAAGTATACGGTGATGTTTAAAGGAAATATATTTATCATGCAAATATATTTCCTTAGTGTGTAAAGAAAAATAAAAAGTGTAATTTTGTTTAGGCAACATTTTTGAGGGGGATATTCTTGGATTCAAGGGTATCAGACTCTCCAACGAATACAATAATCAACCAAAATGAAGCTGAGGAGAGGAAAAGAAGATTTGAGAGGATGTGATAGAAATATATAGGGAAGATTTTTTATTATTTTATAATACAGTGTACACCACTATTGTCCAAAGGCCTAAAAGGTATAAATAACATATAACACACTTGAAGTTGAAATCTATTCCATAAAATACACGAGAAACAACAATGTAAATACCTAAAAATAGATTACAAATATTCCAAATTATTATTTAAAATTTTTAAATTAAAATACAAACATAGAAGCCCATGTAGCCAAATTACTCTGGATGATGTCATTTTTTATTCCCCCCCAACATTTTATTGAAAAGATTACAAAGTTATAGAAAAATTTGGAATGGCATAATGAACATCTATATGCCTTTCATCTACATGCACTGAATGTACAGTTTTACCTTAGACAGCTACAGGTCACAAATTTTTACTCTTCTATAATTTAGCCTTTTTATCCAATTCCAGTAGATTGACTATAAAATAAACATGTTCATAATATTATTAACAAGTCCCCATTATTAGGTTGGTAGTATTTTAGATATATGAGGAAGAGCCGAATACTCTCTCTAGAGTCATTATTTATTTGTTTTCTTAAGGGAAAAGTGTGCATGATATCAACTATAGAACAAATTGCAATAGGCACCCTATATATGTGAGAATTTTGCTTTTCATTACTAATGCTTTTTGTGTCTGGATCATTTTGCTTTCTTATAGTTGAATATTTTTTAATGTTTATTTATTTTTGAGAGAACAAGAGTGTGAGCATGCCAGCTAAGAAAAGGTAGAGAGAGTGAGAGAGAAGGAATCCCAAGCAGGGTCTTTGCTGTCAACACAGAGCCTCCTGTGGGTCTCAAACCCATGAACTGTGAGATCATGATCTGAGCTGAAATCAAGAGTCAGATGCCTAACATACTGAGCTATTCAGGTGCCCTTGTTGAACATTTGTATTGACAGTGAGTACTCTTAAACTGAAAGGAAAATTGTAAGTTAAAATCTGGACTTATGAAGCTAAAACAAATAGTTGAATGTGAAGATGTTAGTAAGGTGTGAAAATATATACATTATAAAAACCGGTTAAAACTGAGTACTGAATGAGTAAGATAAAGTGAGGGATTTTGAATATTATAGAATGTATATTTAAGTAAATGCTTAACATAGTTTAATTTCAGCACTACAAATTGTGCATGCCCACACACGTATGTGTCTAAAACCTCTGTAAGTAGAATACCAATATATCTAATGAATTTTTCTGACCCATTGTCATGAATGTACACTCCCTAGAAAACTGGATCCATGAGATCTAACAGACAAGAAGGATGTTACAAAGTAGGTGGAAAGATTAAATCTTGGAAGGACTTTGCTGATTCCTTCAGTTTATTAGGTATCGATCATTGTGTTAAAAAGCCTACAGAACCCCTGTAACAATATAGCTCTAACAAAAATAATCCGTTTGTAAAGAAATGTTAAATATATTTTCCTTGATATTGATTATTAAATAAATTTTATTTTTAAAATGATTTTAACACCTAAGATTTATTGATGATTATTTTGTTTAATTAAGTGATTCTGTTTTCCTTTATATAGTGGAAATTTGAAGGAACTATTTGCTAAAGAAACCAGCTTTCTTTATGGTACATTTGGATTTCACATCATGCATATGGTGAGTCCAGTAAATAATGAGACAGCTTGATTTGTGAGTAATTTCCAAGAGAAAGCCAATCTTAGCCACACATTCCTTGTTCCAGTTCTAATTATACCTTTGATTGCCTATGACATGAAAAAAGAAGGAAAAAAACTGATTTCAGTGTGCATTCCTCATATACATTCATGTTTACATTTACACCAATCTCACAAAGCAAATTTGCATCTCACAGAAATTTCTCAGATGATTCTGTATATGTGGTGTCTATCTGCTGGGATAATAAGGAAAGTTATAGAACTTCCTCCTCAGCAATATATATTTTTAATAAAAATATTACTCTTATTTTTCTAATTAAAAAGTTAATATATAAACTTAAATTATGACTTCAACAGGAGGATACTGCTGAGGTAAACAAAGTTCACTCCCCAAATAAACAAATTCTGAATTCTATATGCAAAGAATATAAATTTGTTTTACAAACTTAATAAAGAACAAAGTTCAGAGAATGTGCATTTTTTTATGAAGGATGCGTATTGATTATGTAATCTGATATATAACTAGCTCATATGTTCATTAGGATTTTTTTACTTATTTCTCATAATCCTTGTTAAAAAGAAGTCAAATCGCCAAGGGTGCATAAAAAGAAAAATAAGTGTTTAACGTAGAATTTAATGTTTACTATCTGACACAGGTGACATTAAATAAAGAAAATAGTTTCAAAGTGACAAAAAATCCACAAAAGTATTGTTTTGTTGAAGTTAAGTTAAAGTTACTTTTGCAATAACAAATGAAAGAAAGAAAGAAGAAAGAAAGAAAGAACTTTTTAATTAAACAGTCTTAAACTTTATGATTATGTGGACTATTAAATGCATACAAAGGCAATTAAAAATTAAATGAGTTACTATGGCCAGAGGATCAATTTTTCTATAGTAATTACAATTAATTATTTAATTAGTATAATTATATTATATATGATTATTTATATAATTTAAAACAATTTTTAATGTTTATTTATTATTGAGAGAGAGAGAGAGAGAGAGAGACAGTACACAAACAGGGGACGGGTAGAGAGAGAGGGAGACACAGAATCCGAAGCAGCCTCCAGGCTCTGAGCTGTCAGCACAAAGTTCGACCCGAGTTCTAACTGCAGAACCCTGAGATCATGACCTGAGCTGAAGTGGGATGTGTAAACGCTGAGCCACCCAGGAGCCCCAAAACCACATATTTCTTCAAATAGTTTGATACATGGTGAAATTTTAAATCTTAAGGAGAAGGACATTGATATTATGTGAAATATTTGTTTACAGACATGATCATTCAGGTTTTATTTATATATATTTTAAGTGTATTTATTTATTTTGAGAGTGGGGGAGGGGCAGAGAGAGAGGGAGATGAATCTTAAACAGGCTCTGTGCCAGCAGTGTGGAGCCTGATTTGGGGTTCTATCTCATAACCCATAAAAATATGTTTTGAGCAAAATTCAAGAGTTGGATACTTCACTGACTGAGCCACCCAGGTGCACCATGGTTTTATTTATATTTTACAGACTATTTTAATGTTATTAAGGTATGCTCTTTGTGGAAAGATAAATGTTAATGTTCATATTTAAATTATTATAATTTTGAAGTTATAAAAGCAGTCCCGCATCTAATCTTACCAGTAGAAACACTTTGTTAGAACAGAAGACATACCATCCATTCTTTTTACTGAAGAATTTTTTAGATAAATATTCTTATACTGTATGTTTGCTAGTTGCTAACAGTTATTCAAGTTATATATCATGTAAAATACGTGCCTCCACTTTCAGGTTACTCAGAATTTAGCTAGAGCATAATATTGTACACATTTAGATAATACAAGGCAAAATAATGTAAATGCCCAAGCAGGTGTGAGAAGCACAGCACCAGTGTTCACGGAATTGTGAAATCCCAACACTGATGAAAGATCCATAAATGTTTTGCTGAGAATGTAAATTTTTAATGTGTCCTGAGTTTCTCAGAAGTCTGCCTCTTTATAAAGAACTAAGGATGACTATTTCAAGAAACATGAATACAGGAGATGTTTTTCACAGTTTTTCTAATAAATTCTCTATCATAACTGAGCCACACACCAAGCTTTTTTTTTCTGATTTTTTTCCAAGAATTTCTCATCCTTGGGTTTTTACTCTAACCTGTGTTTGTTTCATTTCTTTCAGAATATCCCTTGTGGAGAGAGGAGATGGACATTTACAATCTTACCACCGTGACTCAGTTTATCCTCATAGGGCTCTCTGACCTCCCTGAGGTGCGCTACCCTCTCTTTGTGGTCTTTGCCATCATCTATCAGGTCACCTTGGTAGGAAATGGGGCCATTCTCTTGGCCATAGGGACTGATAAAAAGCTTCATACACCCATGTATTACTTTTTGGTAAATTTGTCCCTCTTAGACATATTCTGCCCATCAGCTACTGTCCCCAAGATGCTGGAGAACCTTTTGACTGAGCAGCACAGCATTTCCTTCCTTGGATGTGCTTTACAGCTTTATTTCCTGGTGGCCCTGGCAGGGACTGAGGTCTTCCTTCTTGCTGTCATGGCTTATGACCGGTATGTGGCCATCTGTTTCCCCCTCCGTTACATGCTCATCATGACTAAGGTTCGCTGTGTCCAGCTGATAGCTGGGACCTGGGTAGCAGGGTTTCTCAATTCCCTTCTCCATACAGTGTCCACGTTCCGCCTGTCTTTTTGCAAGTCCAACCGAGTTAACCAATACTACTGTGACATCCCTCCAGTGGTAGCCCTCTCATGCTCATCCACTTATGTAGCTGAAATGCTTGTTTTAGTGGTAGGAGGCATACTGGGGATCAGCACCTTCCTAGCCACCTTTATCTCTTATATCTACATCATATCCACCATTCTAAAGATCCAGACAGTGGAAGGGAAGCACAAAGCTTTCTCCACATGTGCTTCCCACCTCCTAGTTGTCTGTCTGTTCTATGGCACAGCAATATTTACCTACATCCGCCCTTCATCCAGTCAACACTCTCCAGCCAGAGACAGACTCATCTCCATGCTATATGGGGTTATAACCCCAATGTTAAACCCCATGATCTACAGCCTGAAAAACATGGAGGTCAAAGAAGCACTCAGAAGGCTTCTATGTCATAGAGCATGTTTACAGCAATTATAATAGTAAAGCAGACTATATAAATGCTCACTTTAGAATAAACTCATAGGAAGAATTAATAGAAAGAATAGTTTTCAGTCGATACATAGAACACATACTTATGCACTCAGAAATTTATGAACACATATGTACATAGAACTGGTTATACCTACCTGTATATGCATATCTCTATCTCTATCCAGTGGACTCTTAAAATATATCATCCAAAACCAGATATTTTCAAGAGTAGGCAGAGAACTGTTAATAATAACAGCCATAATCTGAGCTGGTCTTAAGTTAATTTAGGTATATGTTCATATCTACACCAATACTCATACGTGTATGATCTATATGTTTTAGTATGTTTAAAATTAATGTCTATCCGTCTATTTATAGACCTTCCTTTTACTATTTTGCCTTATGTAATTACTATTTACTATTACTTCACTCTATGTCTTTCAATTTTAGCCTTTGTTTACTCTACATGTCTATTTCTCTCTCTTCTTTTGACTCTACCCATTCTCAGTTCTACTTGTGCTGAGATCACTTACTTTACCGAATGTCTGATTTAGATATCTAACTTTGTTCACAATATTACTGCATTTTAACCTGAACATGTTCAAATCTGAAAATGTCATCTTGTAATACACTTACACACCCCCACACCCCCACACACCCCTTAACAGCGAACTTACTTTTTTGTTATTAATTTTTCCCAGCTATGCAGACAAAAATTCCTGAAACTAGACTCCACTTTGCCTTGAAGCCCAGGACTGGACTAGAAAGCAGTTGTTTCTGACTGGGAATGGTTCACCCTTCAGAATCCATTCCCCTCTTTCTGTCACCTTTAGAAATGAGAATGTTTTCTTGCTTACTCCCTAGCATTCAGTGTCTTCTCTATTTTTCTTGTCTACTTTATGCTCTTCTATTATCATTAGTGAAGTTTTCCAATGTTATTCAAATATATCTTTTTGTTTACTTCTCTGCATTGTTATTGATTCCAGGTCATTTTCAAAATGACTAGTTATTTTATTAAAAGATAGCTTCATCATATGTACGTGTGCTGTGTAATTTAGACTATAAAGAATTTGACATGCCCTGTTTGATAATGATTACATTTTCCAAAACTCAACAATGCACCGATATATATCTTATACAACATTCCAGGGCTATTCATAATAGTGGCAGGTCAGCTACCTGTTATTTGATTTTAATTAGAGTGGGAAAATCCATAGAGACCTTAAGAAGGAAATGAAATAATGCACTACTTTACTACTATAAATTTAAGAGTTCTTTTCCTTTTATTCTCTACTGCAGAATTTGCATGTCATATAAAGAATTAAATCCTCATTGCTAGTCTTTTGTTAGGTGCTATACCATATAAAATTAAGTAAAATCTTTAAATTCAATCAATCAACCAATCCTTTATTTTATTTTTTAATGTTTATTTTTGAGAGAGAGAGAGAAAGAAAGAGAGCAGGGAAGAGGAAGAGATAGAGGGAGGCACAGAATCCGAAGCAGGCTCCAGACTCTGAGCTGTCAGCACTGAGCCGCATGCAGGGCTCAAACCCACAAACTGTGAGTTCATGACCTGAGCTGAAGTTGGACTCTTAACTGACGGAGCCACCCAGGCACCCCAATCAAATGTTTACTTTAGATAACAGCCACATTGATTTTTTTTTAATGTTTCACCACTTATTTGTATGAAATGTTATTTGTGATAATGGTGTTATGTTTGTGTTACACAAACAACTTTGCAATCTAATTGCACCCTATTCAAAAGAGTGTGAAATCTCACCAAGTTCACAACAAATCAGGCCTTGGCCAACATGGGTCCAGATTATTGGAAAACATCTGTAAAAGAAAAAAAATCTACAATATTCTATGTGTATATTTTTAACATAAAATTATGGTAAGTTTTGTTTTTTATTATTAAGTAAAGACAAAATATCCCTGATGTATAAACAAAATAATGGAGTATCTCTGTTTCTACAACGTGAGGTTTGGACTGAAATACACAAAAGTCAAGATGTTAAAACTACAAAAATTTAAGCTGGATTAAATTGGCAGAAGGGATACTCTCTTGTCTTGGAAAGAAAGGACTGTCTATAAGTATGGCTGGCAGTATTTTGATGATGGTATATCCTTTCTCTTGAAGATATCACACTGCCTTTGAGGAAACTCAGTGATACATTTCTATTTTAGTCCTCTCCTCTTCCTTCAAACTCACAGTCATGGGAGGAAATATGGCCAAATTACTTGACAATTTCCTGAGAAAATCCTCATGGGATGTAGTTGACACTTTAGCAGCAAGGTGAGTGCAGAGTCAAGCTTACATAGGCACCCCACTAAATTCAAGATATCTGGAGGAGGGGCTAAATTTGTTAGATTTGGTTAACTAGTGTGTCTCTAAATAACTTGGCATTTGATGTTGTTTACTTTCAAACTAGACTGACAGCAATCACTTATGAAGAAGAACCAAAAGATGGAAAGATGGTAGAAGGACATAAAAGCTGCTGACAGGAAGGTATAGAGGACTCAGTGACAAAAATAATATAGTTAACTCTAATTCAAAAGGCTATTATTTATTAAGATACAAGTGTGTGTGAGAAGATGACAGTGGAATGGGAGGAAACTAGGCTCCCCTTGTCCCACAAGTAAAACTAGATAACTATCAAATCATCCTAAATACCCCAGAAATTGATTTGAAGAAGGAAAAAGCAAATTCCACAACTAACCGTAGAAAAGAGACCTCATCAAGGAAGATAGGAAGTTCAGAGATGCAGTTTGGGAGAGAAATAGATATGGCTGCTGCAGTGGGGAGGGAGCCATGGTCCTGGAGCAGGGTGATAGACAGACTGACACACAACAGAGCACATGGGGAAAATGAAACCACACAGCAAATTCTTTGAAAGTGAGAGAGGCCGAATTTTGTGAGTTTTTGCAGTTTGCAGGGCTTAAAGCCTGGAGTTTTAAGGTCAGTTGGTTTGGATAGGATAGAGTGCATAAAGCTCTTGGTGTTGCTCTTTGAGAGAAGACAGGCAAACAAGCCTCAGGTATGCCACATGGGAACAGCAATCTGAAGAAAGCCTGGGGCACCCAATGGGGAAGTTATTTCTTCATTTTGGAGCTTGTCTCAGAGAGACAGCATTCAGGCAGAGATCCCTCTTGGAATAAAGGAAATGGCCTGTACCATTTCCCTCTCCCTCTTCTCAGCATAAGCACAAAGCTACCACTTGGAACCAGTTCAGCATTGACTCTTGCTACCTAACATCCTTACATCAAGCTTTCCCCTGCCATGGTGGAACTCCCCTTCCCAGTAATACCTGTCTCAGTCCCAGCACACAATGCCCATTCCCCAGAAGCCCAGCCCAAACCCTTGCTGACAACACTTCACCTCATTTAGGAATTTTGCAGAGCCTAGGTTAAGGTGGTCGTGGTGAAAGATCTCATTTCACAAAGATACCAAAGCACATCTAGTTAAAATGCACCACATTCAGCCCCAGGACCTAAAACAACCTTCAGTAGGCAAAGAGATCCTTTGTAGTTGACTGTACTTTTGGATAAAGGACCCAGAACACAGTATCAGAGCACATTTAGCACACATCGGAGACACTCTGGGAAGCACCAGGCCCTGGGGAGGAGGAGGCACCACACATCAGAGCCATGCAGATCTTTACTTCATAAAGCCATTGCCCTCAACACCAGGAGACATAACTGACTTTCCAAAAACACAGAAAGAGTCACAGAAATTTAGACAAAATGAGAAGACAGAAATTTATCTGAAATCAAAGAATAAGAAAAGACTATGGCTAGAGATCAGAGAGACAGCCACAAGTAACATTCCTGATAGGGACTTTAAAGTAATGATCATAAGGATACTCACTGGTCATGAGTAAAGAGTGGAAGACATGAGTGAGGCCTTTACCACAGAGATAAGAAATAACATAGCAGAGATAAAATCCCAATAAATGAAATGAGAAACACACTTGGTGGAATAATGAGCAGGATTGAAAAAGCAGAGGAAAGAATTAATGACCTAGAAGACAGACTAATGGAAAATAATCAAGCTGAACAAAAGACAAAAAAAAGAATTACACAAAATGACAATAGGCTTAAAGAAATCAGTAATTCCATCAAATGTAATAACATTCGTATTATAGGAGTCCCAGAAGAAGAGAGAGAAAAGAGGCAGAAAATTTATTTGGATATATATTAGATGAAAAAGTCCCTAATTTGAGAAAGGAAACAGATATCTAGACCCAGGAGCCCACAGAACTCCCATCAAAATCAACAAAAGCAAACCCACACCAAAACATATTGGGTGATTAAAAATGTAAAAACAACAAAACAAAAACAGAAAAGATAAAGGAGACAGAAGGATAAAAGGACAAAAGAAAGAAGGAGAGAGAGTGAGAGTTTCTAATACAAACAAAACTAAAGGAGTTCATGATTATGAAATCAGAAATATTAAATATTTATTTAATTAAATAAAGATTAAGATATATTTAAGGGGGTGTTTGAGTTTAAGGGAGATAATAAAAGTAACAATATAAAGATAGGAAACACAAAATCAATAACACTGCATATTTCTATAAAAAATCATTCAAAGTACTAAACAAAATAAGGATATAAAATATAACAACATAGGGGCACGTGGGTGGCTCAGTTGATTAAATGTCTGACTCTTTATTTCAGCTCAGGTTGTGATCTCATGGTTTGTGAGATCGCACTAGCAGTGAGGAACCTGCTTGGAATTCTGTTTACCTCTGTTCCTCTCCTGCTCTTGCCCTCAAAACAAGTAAGTAAATAAATAAACAGACAAATAAATAAATAAATAAACATATACCTAAAATGTGGGGAAGAGAAGAGTAAAAAATGGTTTCATATGTAAACACCACAAAATAATTTAGACTGCTATATGTAGAAGATGTTATATATAAATGTAATGTTAACCATATTTCAAAAACCACTAATAAAAATTCAAGTAGTAAAGAGAAAGAAATCCAAATGTCACTATAGTAAATCAGCAAAGGGGTGCCTGGGTGGCTCAGTTGGTTAAGCGTAGGTCATGATCTCTCGGTTCATGAGTTTGAGTCCCATGTGGGTCTCTGGGCTGGCAGCTCAGAGCCTGGGGCCTACTTCGAATTCTGTGTTTTCCTCTTTCTCTCTCTGCCCCTCCCCCGCTCGTGTTTTCTCTCTCTCTCTCTCTCTCTCTCTCTACTCGCTCTCTACTCTCTCTCTCTCTCAAAAATAAACATTAAAATTTTTTAAAAAGAGAAAATCATCAAATCATGAACTAAAGAAACATAAGAAAGGATCAGAGAAAATCATCAGTAAAAACCAAAAAACAAATAATAAAATGACAAGAAAAACATATATGTCAATAATTACTTCGAGTGTGAATGCTCAAAAAAAAAGACATGTTGTGACAGAATGAATAAAAGAACAAGACATATATATATGCTGCCTTAAGAGATTCATTTTAGACTTAAACATGCCTGCAGATTGAATGTGAGGGGGTGCAGAAACATCTATCATGCAAATAGATATCAAAAGAATACTGGAGTAACAATAATAACCACATTGGAGAAAATAGACTTTAAGTCAAAGACTGCAAAGGAGATAAGGGACACTGTATAATTTAAGAAGAACAACTCATCAAGAAGAATATTATAATTTTAAATATATATGCACCCATCTCAAGAACACCCAGATATATAAAATGGTTAATAACAATCATAAAGGAACTAATAGATAATAATATAATAATAGGAGACTTTAACACCCTTCCTACATCAATGGACATATTATTTACAAAGAAAAACAACAAAGAAACGTTGACTTTGAATGACACACTGGAACAGACGGATTGAACAGATATACAGTCAAACCTTGGATTGCCAGTAACTTGTTCTATGAGCGGTCTGCAAGATGAGCAAAGGTTTCTACTAAATTTTAACTTGATAAATGAGTGATGTCTTGCAATATGAGGAGTATGTGACACCAAGTGTCACATGATAACAACTGAGCCAATGGCTCTTCTCTCTCTCTCTCTTTCTCTCTCTCTCTCTCTCTCTTTCTATCACTCACTCACTGTGGAGTTGTGGGTTATTATCTCCCATGTTTGGATGCCTGGTCTCAGACTGGGGTGTTTGTCAGAAATCAGTGATTTTTCAGAACACTTGAAGGTGCCTGCAACTGGCACTAGTGGTGTTTTTTTGTTTTGTTTTGTTTTTTTTTGTTTTGTTTTTTGTCACTTCAGAGCACCTATGGACAGTCCTTTGCTTTTCCTTATAGGAGTAAGCTTAGGAATGCTTTGCTTCATTTTAGGTCAGGCTGCTGGAGATATAGACCCTTTCCTCTGCTGCCTTATTGCCAGTTACACTAAATATAGTATATGACAAGAGTTTATTAAAACCGTACTGTTGTCAACATCTGTGCAAGTGTATACAATGGACCATATGCAGAAAAATATTCCATTAAGCCAATAGATAGCAGTGATTCTGTTAGTGATAGTGAAAGTCATCCTACACAGTAACTCCTCTCTTGTCTCCCCCACACCAGTCATGAAGGTTTTCAAAGACAAGTATAGGTTAGTTTGTTTATTTTTCCTTATATTTTGCATTTTTTATTGTTTTGTATTATATTACAGTACTGTAATCATTTTTATCTGAATATTTTTGGGTTGTGGAATGAATCATCTGAGTTTCCAGTATTTCTTATGGGGAGATTCACGTTGATATACAACTGCTTCGGATTACAGTCATGTTTCTGGAATGAATTATACTCGCAAATCAAGATTTTACCATATTTAGAAAATTCTATCCTAAAACAGCATACTATACATTCTGAAAAAAGTGCATATGGAACATTTCCATGAATAGATTATATATTAGCTCACAATACAAGCCTGAAAAAATTCAAGATCAAAGTTGTGCTATGCATCATTTCTTTTTTTTTTTTTAATTTTGCGTGTATATGTATATTTCAAAGCTATTGTTTTTTTTCCCCTTTTTTTGCTTTTGTGTTTTGGCAGGCCTTGGGCATTTAGGATCAGGTAAACTTTCTTCTAATTCTTTTGTTATGATATTTATTATTTAACTTTTTAAATAAACTGGAATCTATTTTGGCATTTGAAGTGCAGTAGGCCTCAGAACATTTTCTTTATTTTTTCAAGTTTATTTATTTTGTGAGGGAGAGAGAGAAAATTATCAGGCGAAGCGTAGAGAAAGGGGACAGAGGATCCAAAGCAGGCTCTGCACTGACAGCAGAGAGTCCAACGTGGGGCTTGAACTCATTAACCATGCATTAGATCATGACCTGAGTTGAAGTCTGATGCTTAACTGACTAAGCCACCCAGGTGCTCCACCATGCATCTTTCTGGACACAACACTATGAAAGTAAAATTCAACCATAAGAAAAAAATCTGGAAAGACCACAAATACATGAAGTATAAACAACATGCTACTAAACAATGAATGTGTCAACCATGTAATAAAACAAGAAATAAAATGTACATGGAAACAAAGATAAATAAAACCACAAAGACACAAAACCTATGCAGAAAAAGCAGTCCTAAGAGGGAAGTACACAGCAATACAGGTTTACCTCATGAAACAAGAAAATTCTCAAATCTTTTGGTAACCAGCAAAAGAAAGAAATCATAAAGATTAGAGCATAAATAAATGATATAGAAATTAAAAACAAAGAAACAAAAACAATATAACAGATCAAAGAAACCAGGAGGTGGTACTTTGAAAAAATTAATAAAGTTGATAAATTCCTAGCCATATTTATCAAATATAAATGAGAAAGTACACAAATAAATACAATAAAAAATTGGAAAGAAGAAATAACAACCACACCACAGAAATGTAAACAATTATAAGAGTTTCTTATGAAAACGATATGTCAACAAATTGGAGAATCTGAAAGAAATGAGTAAATTCCTAGAAATATATAAACTACCAAAACTGTAATAGGAAGAAATAGAAAAATTGAACAGATCAATAACAAGCAAAGAAATTGAATGAGTAATAAAAAAAAAATCTTACAATAAACAAAAGTACAGGGCAAGATGGCTTTACAGGTGAATTTTACCAAACATCTAACGAAGAATTAATACCTATTATTCTCAAACTATTACAAAAAATAGAAAAGGAAGAAAAACTTCCAAATTCATTCTATGAGGCCAACATTAACCTGATACCAAAAGCAGATTAAGACTCCACTAAAACAGAGAACTACAAGACAAAACCCGTGATGAACATGGGTGCAAAAATCTTTAAAAAAAACTAGCAAACAGATTTCAACAGTACATTAAAGAAATCATTCACCACGATCAAGTGGGGTTTATTCCTGGGTTGCCAGGGTGGGCCAATATTCACAAATCAATCAACATGGTACACCACACCAACTGATGAATGGATAAAGATTATGTGGTATATGTATACAATGGAATGTTGCTCTGGCATAAAAAGAGGGAGATCTTGTCTTTTGCAGCAATGAGGATAGGGCTAGAGAGTATTATGCTAAGCAAAATAAGTCAGTCAAAGAAAGACAAATACCATGTGATTTCACTCATGTGTGAAATTTAAGAATAAAAACAGATTTACATAGAGAAAAGAGAGAGAGAGGCAAACCCTAATATAGACTCTTAACTATAGAGAACAGACTGGGCAGGGGATAGGCTGAATTAATGGGTAAGGGGTATTAAGGAGGGCACTTGGAATGAGCACTGGGTGTTATATGAAAGTGATGAATCACTAAATTCTACTCTTGAAACTAATATTATGCTGTATGTTAATTAACTGGAATTAAAAACGTAAACAAAAGTAAATAAAACAAACTACACTGTGTCTCAATAAAACAAAACAATAAAAAACAAACAATAAAAAATACATAGTGTGATTAAATGGATTTTTAAAATGTCCCATTTATATGCTGCCTACAAGAGAGTCACTTCAGATCTGAAGACACCCACAAACTGAAAATAATGTAATTGAAAAGGTATTCCATTAAAATGGACACTAAAATAAAATTTAAATAACAATACCAAAATCAAAGAAAATAGACTGGAACAAAGGTGCTAACAATAGACTAAGGTATTACAAATGATAAAGGGAATGATTCAACAAGAGAATGTAACACTTGTAAATATCTATGCATCCAACAAAGGGACACTTAAATACATAAAGCAAATAGTAATAGACTTAAAGATAGAAAACTTGTTAAAAATAAAATAATAGTAAGGGGACTTTAATACTCAACTTACATCAATGGATATGTCATCCAGAGAGAAAATTAGTAAGGAAATATTGGCCTAAAATGACACATTAGACCAGATGGACTTAGTAAATACATACAGAGAATCCCACCAAAAAACCAGCAGAATATGCAGTCTTCTCAAATGCATATGGAACATTTGCCAGGATAGATCACATGTGAGACCACAATACAAATCTAAATAAACGTAAGAGTGAAATTATATAAAGCATCTATTCTGACCACAACAGTATAAAACTAGATCAAGTCAAAAAGGGAAACTGGAAAGAACACAAAAAATGTGCAGACCTAACAACATGTTACAAAAACAAAGGCTAAATGAAGGAATAAAAGAGAAAATAAAATACTAATCTTCAGACAAATTAAAAGGGAAACATAACAGTCCAAAACTTATGGGGAAGAAGCAAAGCAGTTCTAAAGAAGAAATTTCTAGCAATACAAGCCCACCTCAAGAAACAAACAAACAAAAATGTCAAATAAACAATGCAAACTTACTCCTAAAGGAAGTAAGGAAAAACAAACAAACAAACAATACTGAAGGATATTAGAAGGAAGAAATCAATAAATATCAGAGAGGAAATAAATGCAATAGCAACTAAAAATAGAAAGATCACTGAAACGAAAAGCTAGATCTTTGAGAAGACACACAAAATTTATAAACCTTTAGCTAGAGTTATCAAGAGTAAATAATAGAGAAGGCCCAAATAAAATGAGATATGAGAGAGAAGTTGCAACTGATACCACAGAAATACAATCATAAGAGAAACTATTATTATATGCAAAACAAACGGGACATCCAATAATTGGATATATTCTGAGAAACACATGATATTCCAAGACTGAATTAGGAAGAAGTAGAAAATCTTAACAGACCAATTACTATTAATAAATTTAAGCAGAAATAGAAGAAAAATTCAAACAAAAGCCTGAGATCAGAGACCTTCACAGGTGAATTCTAACTAGTATTCAAAGGAGAGTTCATTCCTAGACTTCTCGAACTAATGAAAAAAATGGGAAAGATGGGAATGTTTCAAAACTCAGTCTATGAGGCCAAAATTAGCTTATCGTTAAAACTAAAGGTATCACGAGAAAATAAAAATACAGGTCAATGTCCCTGATAAATATACATGCAAAAATTTTGAACAAAATATTAAGGAACCAAATTTAACAATAGAGTAAAAGGATTACACACATTTTATTATGAAATATACACCTGATAAAGTGGAATTTATTCCTGGAAGCAAGGATGGTTCAATATGCAAAATTCAATCAATGTGATATAATGCATTAATAAAAATAAAAATAAAATTATATGATAATCTTTTTTTCTTTTATAGTTTATTGTCAAGTTGGTTTCCATATCACACCCTGTGCTCATCCCCACAAGTGCCCTCCTCCATGCCCATCATCCCCCTTCCCTTCTTTCCCTCCCCCATCAGCCCTCAGTTTGTTCTCAGTATTCAAGAGTCTCTCATGGTTTCCCTCCCTCTCTCTCCTCAGCTATTTTCCCTCCCCCTACCCCATGGACTTCTGTTAAGTTTCTCCTGTTCCACATATAAGTGGAAACATATGGTATCTTTCCTTCTCTGCCTGACTTATTTCACTCAGCATAACACCCTCGAGTTCCATCCACGATGCTACAAATGGTCAGATTTCATTCTTTCTCATGGCCATGTAGTATCCATTATATACATAAACGACATCTTCTTGATCCATTCACCAGTTGATGGACATTTAGGCTCTTTCCATGATTTGACTATTGTTGAAAGTGCCGCTACGAACATTGGGGTATATGTGCCCCTATGCATCAGCACTTCTGTATCCCTTGGGTAAATCCCTAGCAGTGCTATTGCTGGGTCATAGGGGAGTTCTATTGATAATATTTTGAGGAACCTCCACACTGTTTTCCAGCGCGGCTGCACCAGTTTACATTCCCACCAACAGTGTAGGAGGGTACCCATTTCTCCACATCCTCCCCAGCATCTATAGTCTCCTGATTTGTTCATTTTAGTCACTCTGACTGGCGTGAGGTGGCATCTCAGTGTGGTTTTGATTTGTATTTCCCTGATGATGAGTGACGCTGAGCATCGTTTCCTGTGTCTATTGTCCATCTGGATGTCCTCTTTGGAGAAGCATCTCTTCATGTCTTCTGCCCATTTCTTCACTGGATTATTTGTTTTTCCGGTGTGGAGTTTGGTGAGGTCCTTGTAGATGTTGGATACTAGCCCTTTATCCAATATGTCATTTGTAACTATCTTTTCCCATTCCGTCAGTTGCCTATTAGTTTTCTTGATTGTTTCCTTTGCCATGCAGAAGCTTTTTATCTTGATGAGGTCCCAATAGTTCATTTTTGCTCTTGATTCCCTTGCCTTTGGGGATGGGTTGAGTAAGAAATTGCTGTGGTTGAGGTCAAGGAGGATGTTGCCTGCTTTCTCCTCTAGGGTTTTGACGGTTTCCTGTCTCACATTCAGGTCCTTCATCCATTTTGAGTTTATTTTGTGTATGGTGTAAGAGAGTGATCTAGTTTCAGTCTTCTGCATGTTGCTGTCCTGTTCTCCCAGCACCACCTGTTAAAGAGGCTATCTTTTTTCCATTGGATACTCTTTCCTGCTCTGTCAAAGATTAATTGGCCGTACATTGTGGGTCCAGTTCTGGGTTCTCTATTCTATTCCATTGGTCTGTGTGTCTGTTTTTGTACCAGTACCTTACTGTCTTGATGATGACAGCTTTGTAGTAGAGGCTAAAGTCTGGGATTGTGATGCCTCCCACTTTGTTTTTTTCATCAATATTGCTTTGGGTATTTAGGGTCTTTTGTGGTTCCATACAAATTTTGGATTGTTTGTTCTAGCTTTGAGAAGAGTGCTGGTGCAATTTTGATTGGGATTGCATTGAATGTGTAGATTGCTTTGGGTAATAATGACATTTGAACAATGTTTATTCTTCCGATCCATGAGCATGGAATGTTTCTCCATTTCTTTGTGTCTTCTTCAATTTCCTTCATGAGTTTTCTATAGTTTTAATCGTACAGATCTTTTCCATCTTTGGTTAAGTTTATTTCTAGGTATTTTATGATTTTTTGTCCAATTGTGAATGGGATCAGTTTCTTGATTTCTTTCTGTTGCTTCATTATTGGTGTATAAAAATGCAACCGATTTCTGTACGTTGATTTTGTACCCTGCGACTTTGCTGAATTCATGGATCAGTTCTAGTAGGCTTCTGGTGGAGTCTGTCGAGTTTTCCATGTAGGGTATCATGTCATCTGTGACAAGTGAAAGTTTGTCCTTATCTTTGCCAATTCTGATGCCTTTTATTTCCTTTTGTTGTCTCATTGCTGATGTGAGGACTCACAGCACAACAGTGGTGAGAGTGGACATCCCTGTCGTGTTCCTGATCTCAGGGTGAAAGCTCTCAGTTTTTCCTCACTGAGGATGATATTAGCTGTGGGCTTTTCATAAATGGCTTTTATAATGTTTAAATAAGTTCCTTCTATCCTGACTTTCTCGAGGGTTTTTATTAAGAAAGGATGCTGTATTTTGTCAAATGCTTTTTCTGCATCTATCCACAGGATCATATGGTTTTTATCTTTTCTTTTGTTAATGTGATGTATCACATTGATGGATTTGTGAATATTGAACCAGCCCTGTAACCCAGGAATGAATCCCACTTGATCATGGTGGATAGTTCTTTTTAAATGCTGTTGAATTAGATTTGCTAGTATCTTGTTGAGGATTTTTGCATCTGTATTCATCAAGGATATTGGCCTGTAGTTCTCTTTTTTTGCTGGGTCTCTGTCTTGTTTGGGAATGAATGTGATGTTGGCTTTGTAGAATGCGTCCGGAAGTTTTCCTTCTATTTCTATTTTTTGGAATAGCTTGAGAAGAATGGGTATTAACTCTGATTTGAATATCTGGTAGAATTCTCCAGGGAAGCCATCTGGCCCAGGGCTCTTACTCGTTGGGATATTTTTGATAACTGATTCAATTCCTTCACTACTTATGGGTCTGTAAAGATTGTCTATCTCTTCCTGTTTGAATATTGGTAGTGCATGTGTGTTTAGGAATGTATCCATTTCTTCTAGGCTGTCCAGTTTGTTGGCGTATAATTTTTCATTGTATTGCCTGATAATTGCTTGTATTTCTGAGGGATTGGTTGTAATAGATTCATTTTCATTCGTGATTGTATCTGTTTGCGTGCTCTCTTCTTTTTGAGAAGCCTGGCTAGAGGTTTTTCAATTTTGTTTATTGTTTCAAAAAGCCAACTCTTGGTTTCATTAATCTGTTCAACCGTTTTTTTTTTTTTTTTTTTTTTTTTTGGATTCTGTACTGTTTACTTCTGCCCTGATCTTTATTATTTCTTTTCTTCTGCTGGATTTGGGCTGTTCTTATTTCTCTGCTTCTAGTTCCTTTAGGTGCGCTGTTAGATTTTGTATTTGCGCTTTTTCTAGTTTCTTGAAATAGGCCTACTTTCCTCTTAGGACTGCCTTTACTGCATCCCAAAGAGTTTGCGTTGTTGCATTTTTATTTTCATTTGTTTCCATACAGTTTTTTTTAACTTTATAGTTTATTATCAGGTTGGTTTCCATATAACACCCAGTGCTCTTCCCCACAAGTGACCTCCACCATGACCATCCATATAGTTTTTAATTTCTTCTCTAATTGCCTGATTGGCTCATTCTTTCTTTAGTAGGGTTTTCTTTAACCTCTATATTTTTGGAGGTTTTCCAGACTTTTCCCTATGATTGGTTTCTAGTTTCATAGCATTGTGATCTGAACGTGTGCATAGTATGATCTCAATTCTTTTATCTTTATTGAGAGGTGCTTTTTGACCCAGTATGGTCTATCTTGGAGAATGTACCATGTGCACTAGAGAAGAAACTTAAAACCATAGCCTCAGGATATAGAATTCTTAATATATCTGTCAAATCAATCTTTTTCAATGTATCATTCAGGTCCATTGTTCTTTAGTGAATTTCTGTCTAGTTGATCTATCCATTGCTGTAAATGAAGTATTAAAATCCCCTGCAATTAGCACATTCTTATCAATAAGACTGTTTCTGTTTGTGATTAATTGTTTTTTGTATTTGCATGCTCCGAAATTTGGTGCTTAGACACTTATAATTGTTAGGTCTTCCTGATGGACAGACCCTGTAATTAATATATAATGCCCTTCTTCATCTCTTGTTACTGCCTTTACTTTAAAGTCCAGTTTGTCCGAAATAGTATAGCTACTCCGGTTTTCTTTTGGCTTCCAGTCGCTTGATAGATATTTCTCCATCCCCTTATTTTCAATCTGAGGGTGTCTTCAGGTCTAAAATGCATTTCTTGTAGACAGCAAATTGATAGATTTTGTTTTTCTTATCCATTCTTCTACCCTACATCATTTGATTGAAGCATTTAGTCCATTTACATTCAGTGTTATTATTGAAAAATATGGGTTTAGAATCATTATGTTCTCTGTATGGTTCATTCTCGTAGTGGTGTCTCTGGTACTTTGTGTTCCTTGCAACATTTTCCTCATAGAGTCCTCCTTAGGATTTCTTATAGGGCTGGTTTAGTGATGATGAATTCTTTCAATTTTTGTTTGTTTGGGAAAATCTTTATTTTTCCTTCTATTCTGAATGGCAGGCTTTCTGGATAAAGGATTCTTGGGTGCATATTTTTTTCTGTTCATCGTATTGAAGATTTCCTGCCATTCCTTTCTGGCCTGCTATGTTTCAGTGGATAGGTCTGCAACCACTCTGATCGGTATCCCTTTGTATGCTAGGGCCCTTTGATCCCTAGCTGCTTTCAGAATTCTTTCTTTATCCTTATATTTTGCCAGATAACTATGGTATGTCATGTGGAAGATCGAATCAAGTTGCGTCTCAGGGGAGTTCTCTGTACGTCTTGGATTTCAATGTCTGTTTCCTTCCCCAGATTGTGGAAGTTCTTGGCTATAACTCGTTCAAGTACTCCTTCAGTCCCTTTCTCTCTTTCTTCTTCTTCAGGAATTCCTATGATATGGATATTGTTCCGTTTGATTGTATCACTCAGTTTTCAAATTCTCCTTTGGTCCTCCTGGATCAATTTATCTCTCTTTTTCTTGGCTTCCTCTTTTTATATAATTGTGTCTTCTACTTTACCTATTTTCCTCTCTGCCTCTTCAATCCGTGCAGTGGCCCCCTCCATTTTATTATGCACCTCATTTATAGCATTTTTTAGTTCATCACAACTATTTTTAAGGTCCATAGTCTTTGGATCAATAGCTTTTCTGATGTCTTCCATGTCTTTTTAAAGCCCAGTGATTAATTTTATGACAATTGTTCTAAATTCTTAGTCATTTATGTTGCTTATATCTGTTTTGACCAATTCTTTAGCTGTCACTTCTTCCTGGAATTTCTTTAGAGGAGAGTTTTTCCGTTTCATCATTTTGGCTAGCTTTCTGTCTCTTGTCAGTTTTAAAAGCTTGTTATGTGCTCTTCACCTGCGAGTACTGCTATATTAAAGGGGGCTCATTGACTCTCCAGGGTCTGTTCGTTCAGGAAGTGTTCCTTTAATGGTGTCCTTTGGTCTGTCTTCTTGTGCTTTTGGTTAGTTTATTTCCCTACTGGTAGTGATATTTGAGACTCTCCACCATGTGTACTTTGACTTGTTTCTTGAAGTAACGCTGGGAAGGAAAACAGACAAACAAACAGGGAACAAAAGCACACAAACGTACATACAAATCAAACAAACAAGCAAACCTAAAGGGAAAAACAACAACAACAACAACAAAAGACAAAGGGCAGTTTAAAAGAATATAACCAGAGTTCCCAGATACAAATAAAGAGCAGCGTGGAGGCAGTGCTGATGGTAGAGCATATACAAAGAGAGAAATGACAGAGGTGGGAAGAAAGAGAAATTGAACTTTGACCAGGCAGATAGACTAAAAGGCTTAATTCAGATAGAGAAAAAGCAGAATATGACAGGAGGTGAGGAGAGAAAAACAAACTAAGATAATGTTACTCTGAGAAACTATATAGTCTGAGTATTTAAGAGCGAGAGAAAGGAAGATAATGACGGAGGTGTAGAATATGTATCAAGAGAATGGATTAGATATGACCGTTTAAGCAAACCTATAACCTGAATACCTAGTCCAGTGGAGGGGAGAGATAAGAATGAGATAAGGGAGAATGTATCTGAATAGCAAGAATTGAACTAGAGTTAATCACGACAATGCATCACTGCTGGTCTTGGGTGAGGGGCTGTTTCCGCAGCATTTATCCAGCTCTGGTAAGAAAGCAGCTATGCAACGCAGATGGGCGTGGTTTCATGTAGGTGGGTCTCGCCTCCACTGTGGGCCTGGTGGGCCACTCCCTGAGACCCCACCTTGATGGTTGTGGGAAGAAAAATGGTGGCCCCCCAGTCCCTTCTTGAACCAAGTGTTGCAAATCACTCTTTTGGGTCCGATCTCACTGTGCTGAGGGTGCAGCCAAGGTAGGCGTTGTTCTGTGTCCCGCCCCCAGCCTGGTTCCCAGCTTTTACTCCATGTGCCTGATATGTAACCCTGCAAGCCCTGGCTGGGGCTCTTCCTAGCCGGGTATTGAGTAGGGGAGCAGTTTCTCCTGATACCGATTGAATCCCTTACATACAGTCTGTACCGGAGAGAATTTATGGGACCAAGGCACCCAGTCCAATGAAGCCTCCGCAGTTAGAGGTAGTATTTCTCTTTGAACGCCCTGTGGTTATAGATGGGATGATAGGATCCCTCTCTGTCCTGGGCCAAGGTTTTTCTCTTCTTCAGGGACAGTTCTAGGACCAGTTTCAGCCACTCTTTTTCCTTTGTCTCTCCACAGAGAGGTCTCCCTCCCCTCTGTGCTTCTGTCTACGGCCCATTTTTATCTTCCCCAGTTCGCAATCACACACCAATGAGGCTTTTAGTGGACGCTGTGTCTTTTACACCCAGACCCTTGTGGTTCAGTGTCTTTTGGCTTCAGCCCTTCTTTGTTTGATAGATGCAGGTAGGAAGTATGGAACTCCCTACTTCTCCCTCTATCTAATTATATGATAATCTTAATAGACCCAGAAAAAAAAAAAACATTTGACTCAGGTGCTTAGGTGGCCCAGTGGGTTAAGCATTAGACTTTAGCTCAGGTCACGATCTCATGATTTGTGAATTTGAGCCCCATGTTGGACTCTTTGCTGACAGCTCAGAGCCTGGAGCCTACTTCAGATTCTGTCTCCCTCTCTCTCTGTCTTCCCGCCTCCCCACTCTGTCTCTCAAAAATAAATAAGCATTAAAAATAGAAAAAAATTGTCAAAACTCAACATCCAAATAATAATAAAAATTTTCAACTAAATGGGCATAGAGAAAACAAATCTCAAGGTAATAAAGGTCATATATGAAAAACCTACAACTAACATCATACTCAATAGTGAAAAGTTGAGAGATTTTCTTCTAATGACACAATACAACAATGCAATAATGAACACTCTTGCCGCCTTTATTCAACATAGTATTGGATTTTATAGCTATGGCAAAATACCAGAAAAAAAAAAAACACTTAAATTAGGAAGAAGGAAGTAAAGCTGACACTGTTTGAAGATAAAATAATGTTATACATATAAAACACTTAAAACTCTATCAAAAACTATTAGAACTAATAAATGAATTCAGTAAAATTGCAATATACAAAATTAATATAGAAAAACCAATAAGATTTCCATATACTAAAAGCAAACTATCAGAAATTAAGAAAACAATACCATTCACAAGTGCATAAAAAATAATATTATTCCTAGAAACAAACTTAACCAAAGTGAAAAACTTGTATTCTCAAAACTGTAAAAAAATTAAAGAAGACAGAAATGAATGGAAAGATATAAAATATGCATGAATTGGAAGATTAATATTGTTAAAATATACATACTATGCATAGTAATGTTCAAATTTAGTTTTGTCTTTATCAAAATATTAACAGCATTTTTCAAAGAACTAGAGCAAGTGATCATATAATCAAGCAAATAAAATTTTTTGTTGTTTTGTTATGTAACCAAAAAGTCAAAAGAAATATTGAGAAAGATGAACAAAACCGGAGAATTATGCACCCTTATCAAACTATAAAACAAAGCTAGGTCAATAAAAAAATGTATGGTACTGGCACAAAAACAGACACCTAGGTCAGTGAAACAGAATAAAAAATCCAGAAATAAACTCATGTTTATATATTCAATTAATCTTTAACAAAGGAGAGAAGAAAATACAATAGGGAAAACATAATCTCTTCAGTAAATAATTTTTTGAAAGCTGGACAACAATGTGCCAAAAATGAAATTGGACCACTTTTTTACACCATATATAGACTCAAAATGTATGTCATTTAAGACTAAAAATTAAATTGTAGACATCAGAAGTTTGGTCATTGGTATGAGCAATACATTTTTGGATCTTTCTCTTCAGGAAAGGGCAACAAAAGCAGAAGACCATCAATAAAATGAAAACACGACCACTAAGTGGGAGAAGACAGTTTCAAATAATATACCAATAAGGACTTAAATTCAAAATATATAAAGAATTCTCACAACTCAATATCAAAAACAAAAACAACCAATTAAAAATGGACAAAGCATCTAAATCTATATTTCCTCGAATAAGACATACAGATGGTGAGCAAACACATGAAAACATGCTCAAAATCACTAATATCATAATAGAAGTGCAAATCAAAACCACAGGAGATAACACCTCATACCTGTTGGACTGGCTATTATCAAAGAGACAGGAAATAACAGGGCTGCTGAAGATGGGGAGAAAAGGGAAACCTCAAACAATTTTGAACGGATATGCAAAACTGTGTAGGCACTATGGAAAACAGTGTGGAAATTTATCAAATAATTTAAAAGATAAATACCATATAACTCAGCAATTCGATTTCTGGATATTTGTCTGAATAAAAATAAAATATTAAAGTCAATGTGCAGAAATTTGTTGCATTTCTATATACCAATAATGAAACCGCAGAAAAAGAAATCAAGGTATCAATCCTATTTGCAATTGCACTAAAAACAATAAGTTACCTAGAAATAAACCTAACCAAAGAGGTAAAAGATCTGTGTTCTGAAGACTATAGAAAAGTTATGAAAGAAATCTAAGAGGACAAAAAGAAATGGAAAACTATTCCATGCTCATGGATGAAAAAATAAGTATTGTTAAAATGTCTATAATACCCAAAGCAATCTACACATTTAATGCAATCCCTATCAAAAATAAAATGAGGATTTTTCACTGAACTACAACAAACCTTTCTAAAATTTGTATAGAACAACAAAAGACCCTGAATAGCCAAACCAATCCTAAAAAAGAAAACAAAACTGGAGCGGTCACAATTCTGGATTACAAGCTTTGTTACAAAGCTGTAGTCATCAAGACAATATGGTACTGTCATAAAAACAGACACAGTTCAATGGGACAGAATAGAGACCCAGAAATTGACCCACAACCCTGTGGTCAACTCATCTTGACAAGGCAGGAAATGATACCCAATGGCAAAAAGACAGTCTTTTCAAAAAAGATAGTGTTTGGAAAACTGGATTTCGACATGCAGAAGAATGAAACTGAACCACATTCTTACACAAAATAAGTTCAAAACGGATGAAAGACCTAAATGGGAAACAGGAAACCATTAAAATCCTAATGGAGAATTCAGGCAGAAACTTCTTTGATCTCTGCTGACAGCTCAGAGCCTGGAGCCTGTCTTCGGATTCAGTGTCTCCCTCTCTCTCTGACTGTCCTCTGCTCACGCAGTCTCTCTCTCTCAAAAATAAATAAAATATAAAAAATTAAAAAAAGAAAATATACATGGTGTGATCTCAATATTTTATAATTGTTGAGTCCTGATTTGTGGCCTAGTATGTGACCTATTCTGGAGAATGTCTCATGTGCACTTGAAGAGAATACATATTTTGCTCTCTTAGGATACAATGTTCTGAATATATCTGTTAAGTCCATTTGGTCCAGTGTGTAATTCAAAGCCATTGTTTCCTTGATTTCCTCCTTAGATAATCTGTCTAATCTTAAAAATCTTCTACTATTTTTGTATTATTATCAATTAGTTCCTTTATATTTGTTTTTAATTATTTTATATATTTGGATGCTTCCAAGTTGGGCGCATAAATATTTACAGTTGTTAGATCTTCTTGTTGAATTGTCCCCTTTATTATGATATAATAAAGCAATACTAACTTAAAAAGAATGGTAATAGTATCAAAATTTAAAGTCAGGAAAATAATACAGTTAGCCAAACTTTAACACATGAGAGTTTATTAATATTTCTCAATAAAGAATATGTGTTTATTTTGCAATGTATACATGTATAAAATCATTATACTATATACCTTAAAATTATACAATGCCATATATCCTTTATATATCAATAAATCTGGAAAAATATAAGAAAAGTGTGCTTTTTAAATCCTGTATGTGCCTCCACTTTCCTTTTCCTATTGAGTTTCGAATTACCTTGGATCCCAAGTGAAGTTGCCATGAAATGATTGGCATTGTAAGTGAGATGAAACTTACATTTACCATTACACCCATAACATCTGAGGAAGAACACACCAGAACCTGTATTTCATTCATCATTCCATAATTTACATTAAATATTTAAATGTGGAAATTAATATCATAAAAGACTAAAATAAAAACAATGATATTATTTATCAAATATTTGGAGTAGAACACCTTTCTAAAGATGGTCATTTTTTGATATTCAAATTTGAACTCTGTGCCATTTCTTTTTCTCGTTGTTGTTAATTTTTATTTACATATTTTGAGAGAGAGAGAGAGAGAGAAGGCATGAGCGGGGAAGGGACAGAGAGAAGAGAGAGAGAATCTTATGTAGGCTCCACACTCAGTACAAAGCCCAATGTGGGGCTTGATCCCACAACCTGAGATCATTACAGGAGCAGAAATCAAAAGTAATACTCTCAACTGACTGAGCCACCCAGGCACCCCAAACTCTGTGCCATTTCTAACCCAATTAATAAAGCAGACATTTAAAATTGAATGTATGTAAAGAGTGGGGTTCCTTTTCAGATACTTCTAATGGTTTCCTGAGGAATACTAAGGCAATATCAATTGATTTTGTATAGCTTTATTTTCAACAACATTTATACATTGGTTACATCATTTTGAAAGTAAAGAGTGAACAAAACATATTAATCAGATTCAGATCTTCAGGTTTGTCCTTTGCTAATGAATCTGAGACATTAATTTTATCCTCATTAAAAAAACCCTACCTGAATCTTTGTTGGTGATAGTACATTTTTGAATAGTGATATCTAAATGCTATTCTTTTAATTTAAATTACAGTTAGTTGGCATATAGTGTATTATTAGTTTCAGGCGTAGAATTTCGTGATTCATCAGTTGTATGTAACACCCAGTGCTCATTACAACAAAGTGTCCTCCTTAATGCTAAAATATTGAAAGAATCCAGATGTCCATTGACTGATGAATGGATAAAGAAGATAAAGAATATATATATATATATATATATATATATATATATATATTGCTCAGCCATCAAAACGAATGAAATGTTGCCATTTGCAGTGATGTGGATGGAACTAGAGTGTATGATGCTAACTGAAGTCAGTTAGAGGAAGACAAATACCATATGATATCACGAAACAGATAAACATATGGGAAGGGAAGGAAAATGTATCTTTTTTTCCACTGGGGATTTTTTTTATGGTTTAGCTTACCGCATCTTTACTAAAATGTTTGATAATATATTTTATGAACATTATTTTTTTCTGAGTTCATACCCAAATATAATCCCTTCACTCATTTGGGAATGAAAACAATTCTGCTTGAGAACATTGATAATTATGGCTATGTAGTTACCTGATGTCACATGATTTATTAAATAATCCAGAATTCATCAATATACTTCCTTTCATCTTTTCCCACTAGTTCTTTTCCTTTTCCATTCTCACATGCACTCATTTGGGGCTCACATTATCCTTCTAGGGTTCCATTTTGATTAGTTTTCTGTAGGAGTAGGCCGATAGCAATATACACACATTTATCATCAAATCCCATCTTGTCTCGTGACCATAATATGAATATAAATTTATAAAATGTATATAAACTATAATATATAAATATATAATATAAAATGTATACAGAAAGTTATATATAAATTGTGTTCTATGTAAATGTGTAAATAAGTATAAAATACTATAAACCTTCTTCCTGCATATTTTAGCCCAAATAATTTCAAATTATGTGGGTGCTGAAGGCCCCTATTGCCTTTGTGTCTCCCTTCAAAATGGCTGTTTTAAAATATGTGATTTTTACCTCTGGTGAACTAAGATCTTATATAATATCTACTTTATGGAATGTCTTAGGCCAGATGGAGATAAGCAAGTAGCATGTTCGGGGTGGCAATATCACATTTTGTAAATGACAAATAAATTGAATATTCTCTTGGAATTAGATATCAGAACTGTGCTTGCTTTTATGCACCTAAAATAAAGGGGGAATGTAAGATATAATTTCAGTTAAAAATATGAAAACACTATGTACTAAAGCTATCCAAATAAGGAATAGTTTTACATCAGATTTTATTTTTAAATCTCAAAAAATTAAGAATGCTAAGTACATGTAAGTTTTTTCCCTCCAAACATTCATGTAAAGAAAAAATGGAAATAGTAGCTATTATGAAAATAGAAACCTAGCAAATTTTACATGAGAATTTTTCAATATCCACAAGAAGCAATTTCTGTCATGATTGTTAGAAAGTTACATATATAACTCCTCATGTGCACTGATGGGTGAGTTAAAGCCCAGTTGTATTTATGATATGGCCAGTAATGATTTATTTAAGTACATTATGCTGTGTTTTGAGAGACTGAAAGAGGAAGTGAAAGGGGAGTGGAATATGAGTAGATTATCATATCAAAGTGGTTTTTTTAGTGATGGTTGGGTTTATAAGTATTAGTATATTTCCTCCTGAAGCTTGTTTAATAAGGAAGACTCAGAATATATATTGTCTGCTTTTCAAATGTGGGTTAGAATGTACATGAACAAGAACAACAACAGCAATAAAAACAAAGAACTTTTGTTTGAGGAAAAAACACACAAGTGTTTGCATTGCAAAGTTTGAGTTCAAAGTGTAGTGGCTTTGTTCCAATGAAAAAAATGATCACCAATGTTGCCTTGTTGTGGGTTGGTTTCTTTAACTTCATAATAACTTGGTCTCCCAATGAGACTATTAAAATAGAGGCAAGTTAAAAATCATAGGGACTGAGCAAAGATTTAAATTGTCTCTCACAGAACATGGGGAGAAAAGGCTTGAAAACAACCTTGTTTTCTTTATTTAGCAACTTCCCGGAGCTGGGAGCTTTGCAAGTTAAAACCCTGGTCTGGATGTGCCAAGGGACTTATTAGTGAGCTACCTGACAACAATTAAATAGTTATAATTGAATAGAGAAAATAATAAGTACTGCATGGGTAGTTTGTATCCCAGAAGAAGAGCTTGTTAAAGCATCCCTTGGGTTTCTAAATCAGCTCCCCCTGGCATTCTGACAGTAATGAAGACCCACATTCACTTAAGGTGCAATTGGTCACAGTGAAAACAAGGAAAAACTTTGAGAAAAAGTTTTAGGTTTCTCTTGGGATCAGATGCACTTCTCAAACATGATGTACAGGCCATTTGTTTATCATGAAACACATTGTGTCTGTGATTACAAGTGTATTGGGAATGGGAAGACTACGGTGTACTCATTAATCTGAGGTAGTAGGAATGCAAAATGAGCTCTCCTTGGTGTCTGTGAGCTCATTTAACACCTATGTTCATGTTTCATGAAGCTTTTCTGCGTACACTAAGTGACAGCCAGATAAATTGGTCATTTCCAGGATGGACTGTTTCCCTAATAACACCACATTTTTCAGTATTTTGAAGACACACTCCAGATTCAGAACTTAGCTTATTTTAATATTTTGACTATGTCACAGAATTTTTGGTAAAGCTCTTGCTGCACTAAAAATGCAATTGCATATTTTGTGAGGTGTGGAAACATATGCTATTCAATTCTCTTACTTTATAAGAAGGTACCCGATAGTTCAAAGTTTACACACAAGTTTCACTTATTCATAAGGTCCAAGAACTGGGACTATGATATTCAAAACAGCTAATAATTGTATCAGTTTCATAAAACATTCAGTCAAGCCAGTGAAAAATACAAAAATCATACAATAGACTGAATTGACTTATTTCAAAGTACTTAAATTTCAGGCCTTATAAAAAGAAAAATGTTATCTTGGAAAACTTCCAGGATAAGATATTCCATCAGTTTTCTCTCTTTCCTGCTACGTTGATGACTATGCTGTAGCTCAAAATTATTTTTATTATTTTCTACTTAGTATTTCACCTTCCCAACTCCTTAAACTTATTTTTTTTAGTGCTTCTTTCTTTTTGAGAGAGAGAGCCTGAGCACGGGAGAGACAGAGAAAGAGGGGGTGACAGAGGATCAGAAGTGGGTTCTGTGCTGACAGCAGAACCCAATGCAGGGCTCTAAGTCATGAAGCATGAGATCATGACCTGAGATGAAGTCAGACGCTTGGCCGACTGAGCCACCCAGGAGCCCTATCCTTAGAAATATGTGTTAGGTCTTCCACAATCTTCCCATCCTGGTTTTTTTTCCCTTATGCTTATTTAAAAGAGGGTATTTCAATCCCATGCATATTTAAGATAATAACAATATGAGTACCATTGCAATATCATAATATAGCACATGTTAATAATGCTTCAAATATTTAATAATTATAATTTGGAAAATTATGAAATATTCCCAACATACTCTACGGTGTCTAATATTTGGGTATCTTATTTAAGATTGCAAAACCCATAGATTTTTAAATCACCTATTCCTCATAAACTCTCATTCTCCCATTATCGTAACAGCTTTTCATATTCCTTGCCTTCTTTTCTTTGTTACATACTGGTCACATGTCTCATCGTCTTCTAATTAAATAAATTGTTATTTAACTACATTGAATCCAGAATATATTCCATTTAATTTCAGTTAATATATTTTATATTTCCAAGATTGCTGGTTTTGTTTATTTTATATCTGCTTTCCTTATTTTATACTTCCTGATTTGTCTCATAAATCCTTGTTCTATTAAAATAAAAGCTATGCTTCTATTTCACTGTATGTGTGTGTTTATGTATGTGTGTTGCAATGACTGTTCTTACCCACAATATAAATTCTATTTGTAACATGGTGCTACTTCTATGGTAGTTTGGAACTTTTATTTTTAACGTTATACTTAACCATATGGAAATCTCTCTCTCTCTCTCTCTCTCTCTCTCTCTCTGTCTCTCACACACACACACACACACACACACACACACACACACAATATGTTCTGGCTCTCATCATCTGTGCTTACCATTTCTATCTAGCAGCTTTATAACATTCTCTCAGCAGTCATTTAGAATTTAAGTTGAAAAATTTTTCCTGTTATTCATAACTTGAATCTCATTCCCCTTTCAGATATTATGGATATGGCAGATCCAGAGCCAGGAGGTAGTTCGACCCAGTTCTTAGCAGTAATATTAGTTCGTCTCATCAATTTCTTGAACTCAAAACTTTCCATAAAAGCTTAACGAAGGATGGCAGTTGGACTCATTTGCATTAGTTCCCTTTAAATAAAACAGAAGCCCACAATATCCTTTGGCTTTACATCAAAGGTCCCTTATCAGTCCTCTATCTTGCATAGTTTTTTCACTCCCTTATCCCTAGGAAGCTGCTACCTTCTACCTCTAGTGACATAGCCAACAAGTCTTGAGTTCAGACTCACCCACTCTGCAACATTTCATATTTCAGATCTGCCCAGATATTCACCTGGAGTTTCCTTGCAGAAGAAACTTCTTTTTAGTGTATGTATGTATGCATGTATTTAGAGTGTGAGCAGGGGAAGGGCAGAGAGAGAGAGAGAGAGAGAGAGAGAGGGAAAGAATCCCAAGGAGGAACCACACTGTCAATGCAGAGCCCGATGTGGGGCTTCAACTTACCAACCTTGAGATCATGACCTGAGATGAGATGAAGAGTCAGAGGCTTAACTGACTGAACCACCCAGGTGCCCCAAACAGTTATTTTGTATGTATTATTTTCACCCAGCTTGCCTCATATTTTTTTCTCTTTCATGTTACTTATAAAACCTTCATTCTTCACTTCTAGATTCTGTTTATATATTTATTTTTAATTTTAGTGTATAAGAAACTAATCACTTTTCATTTGATACAACACGTTTGTCTTGTTACACTTTTAGTTTGTTTTCCTCAGATATCTCATGCTTCCCTAGATAGATTGCCTACTTTTCCTGTAAATGTATTCATGTGACCAAAAAGTACAGGCCCTGATTAATGCTTCTTCTAAAAATAAGCATTTGCTTATAGCTTACAATTTTATAAAATAAATTTTTTATTTATTTCTACATATCGTGAAATGTCTTTTTATATCCTCCTAAACTTAGGTCAATTTAGAAGGTTGGTCTTCAATTTCTAAGTGCATAATTCTTTGGTAAGTTTTATTTAAGTTTAATTATGGGCTTAATCAATGGTTAATTAATAACTTGTATATTTTAAAGGAAAATGAGTGTATTATAGTTATGTTATTCAAATTCTTTGCATTTTAATTTTTTGTATACTTGATATTTTGATATTTTTGTTTTTCCCTTACATTGTATCATGAAAAGTATGCTTTAAATGGAAAAGTTGAAAGACTTACATATGATGAACACCCATATATTTATCTACTGTGTAATACAAATAGCATTTTGTTATATATATATATATATATACACATATATATGTATATATATATATATATATATACATCTACATACATTTATCAATGCCTTTTCCCAACCATAAGTACATTTTAGTTCCCATTGAATATGATGTTAGCTATAGGTTTTTCATATGAAGACTTTATTGTGTTAAGGTATATTCCTATATTCCTCTGACATAGTATGTTGAGAATTTGCATCATGAATATTGTTGTACTTTGTCAAATGTGTTTTTTCCCCTGCATCTCCTGGAATGATCGTATGCTTTTTATCCTTTCTCTTATTGATATGATATGTCACGTTGCATGATTTATGATTATTGAACCACACTTGCATCACAGGAATAAATGTCACTTGATCATGGTGAATATATATTTTTAATATTTTGTTGGATTTGTTTTGATAGTATATCATTGGGGATTTTTACATCTCTGTTCATCAGGAATATTGGCTTGTAGTTCTCTTTGTCAGTGGAGTCTTGGTCTGGTTTTGATATCAAGATAATGCTGGACTCATAGAATGGATTAGAAAGTTTTCTTTCCACTTATATTTTTGGACTAGTTTGAAAAAAATAGATTTTAACTCTTCTATAAATGTTTGATAGAATTCTCATCTGATGCTGTCTGGTCCTGGACTGTTGTGTGTTGGGAGTTTTGATTACTGATTCATTTCTTTGCTGGTAAATGCTGTGTTCAAATTTTCCATTTTATTCCTGCATCAGTTTCAGTAGTTCATATATTTATAGGAATTTATCCATTTCTTCCAGATAGTCCAATTTGTTGGCATACGGTATTTTTGTAACATTCTTTTAGAACAGTTTGTGTTTCTGTGGTGTCGGTTGTAGTTTCTCTTCTTTTACTTCTGATTTGTTTGAGTCCCCTCGCCCTTTTTTTTTTTCCTTTGGTGAATCTGACTAGGATTTTATCACTTTTGTTGATCTTTACAAGGGATCCCCTCCTGGTTTCATTGATCTGTTCTATTGCTTTTCTTAGATACCATATCTTTTAATTCAGGAAATAATCTTCATTATTTTCTTCCTTCTGCTGGTTCTGGGTTTCGTTTGATCTTTTTATCTACCTCCTATAGGTATAAGGTTTGGTTGTTTATTTGGGATTTTGCTTGCTTCTTGAATTAGGCCTGCATTGCTATAAAACTCTTTCCTAAAGCTGCTTTTGCTATATACAGAAGAGTTTGGACCATTTTGTTTTGATTTTCATTTGCCTCCAAGTAATTTTTTATGTCCTTTTTTATTTCTTGGTTGTTCAGTAGTATGTTATTTAACCTCCATGTATTTGTGGTCCCTCCACATATTTTTTGTTATTGATTTCTAATTTTATAGCATTGTGTATGGAAAAGATGTATGATATGACTTTGATCATTTTAATATATATTTTTTCATTAAAGTTTTTTAATGTTTATTTATCTTTGAGAGAGAGAGAGAGAGAGAGAGAGACAGAGAAAGAGAGCATGAGAAGGAGAGGGGAGAGAGTGAGACACAGAATATGAAGCAAGTTCCAGACTCTGAGCTGTCAGCACAGAGCCCGATGGGGGCTCAAACCCACAAACTGTGAGATCATGACCTAAGCCAAAGTCGGACGCTCAACCAACTGAGCCACCCAGGCACCCCATCATTTTAATATTTTGAGGCTTGTTTTCTGGCCTAGTATGTGACCTTCTCTGGAGAATATCCCATGTGCATTTGAAAAGAATGTATATGCTGCTGCTTTAGAAAGTAATATTCTAATTATATCTGTTGAATCTATCTGTTCCAGTGTGTCATTCAAAATCACTGTTTCCTTGTTGGTTTTCTGTTTGAGTGGTCTGTCCATTTTTGTACGTGGGATGTTAAATTCTCTTATTATTTTTGTATTACTATCATTAGTTCCTTAATGTATGGTTATAACCATTTTATGTATATTCGGTGCATAAATACTTACAATTGTGATATCTTCGTGTTGGATTGTCCCCTTTATTATTATATAGTGTTTTTCTTTATCTCTTGTGCCATCCTTTTTTACAAATTTTGTCCAATATAAATATTGCTACCCTGGCTTTCTTTTGGCATTCATTTGTATGATAAATGTTTCTTCATGCCCTTACTTTCAATCCGCGTTGTCTCTAGGTCTGAAATGAGTATCTTCTGAGCAATATATAGATGGATCTTGTGTGTGCGTGTGTGTGTATACACATATATACACACTGTGTCATCCTATATCTTTTGATTAGAATGTTTAGTCCACTTACATTCAAAGTAATTTTTGATATGTGTATATTTTCTGCCATTTTGTTACTTGTTCTGTGGTGTAGTTTACTCTGACCCTTTTTCTATTTACTCTCTTTCATGATTTTCTGGCTTTATTCAATGATATACTTGGATTTTTTTCTTCTTTTTGCATATTTATTATTGTGTTGGTTTGGCATTTGGTTTTGTCCAGCAAAGCTGAAGATGGCAGAAAGAATTACTCAAATTACTCAAAACTTCATGGAAGTCAAGAGAGGTGAGAGGGAGGCTAAGGGAAGTCTCCCTGAGCTGTTCGTAAGGTTCCATATTTATTAAGCATACATTTAGGGAAACAATGTGCAATACATAAGTGGGCTAGGTGCCAGTAAGAATGTATAGAAAATGTGCAAAAAAACAAGACAGAATAAAATATTCCACATGATAACATGGTCTAAGGAATTATTGAGCACAGGCAGGACCTAACCCCTACATATACATTAACTAGATAAGCAAAGTGAGTGTCCTAAGATATACATTAACTAGATAAGCAAAGCACAGTCCGCTGTTTTCAGCAAAGCCAGAAAGCAGTGTCCTGGTTTGCAATGTGTTCCCTATGATCTCCTAACCCAGGATATAGCTATTTTATTTCCCATATATCCTCCGTTTTTGTTTGAAGAATCTTCTCATTCATGAGAGTTGAGAAGGGCGGTCAGTCGTCATTCATGATGTCTCGAGTACGTCACCACAGTGTCGATAATTCAGAGGGCTATGAGAAATACAAAAAAGATTAATAAGCAGAGAACTTCAATAATGCAAATACATGGAATTAGTTGGTTGGATTTAACCATTTCACTTTGTCAGATATCTCCTGTTTAACTTGTGTCTGTATTTCCTGGTGAATAACAGTTGTTTGTTAATGCAGCTGGGAAGACAGCGTTAATCTCTGTAAGTTGATGGAGAAAGCTCCTTGTAGGTGTTTCTTTACTAAATCCCAGCAGTGTTGAGACATATTATATTGTAAGGGATCGACAAAAATTTTGTCATGTTGCTAGCCACACTGTATATTTTGATGATAGACAAGTGCCTGTTGGCAATTCTCCCATCCATTCGAGTACTGCTTCTGCAGCTTGCTATCTTTTTAATATAAAAATATGTGAGATATAAATCTTGGTAATATTATAATGGCTGATATAGAGTGTGTATCAAACTGGAGGAGGTACTTCAAAGACATAATATGGGTTGTCAAGTGTTATTTTAACTGGCTTAAAGAAATGGGGGTCTATGATATGAGCCTAGTACAGTGATGAAAAAGCAGTAGTGGTCTTGATAAAGAAAATGATTAAGCAAATAATTATCTTAACCAAGCTTAGAAACCACAACTAAATATGCTAAAAACCTGTTTTCTAGAGTAGGTGGCACTCTGACACAGCACATGACTTTGGTGCCATGTTGATCAAGTTTCTTAAGTTGTCCCCAGGTGACATCATTTGCCTTGGTCTTTGTGGGCATCATCTGCCCTGTTGTCCTTGTAAGGAAAAATTGGCCATCTGAAGAAGAGGGTTGAAGGGCTGATCCTTCCAACTCATAGAATGGTTGAATCAGAAGGACAGGTGCCCAGGGTAGTCCTGATAGGAGAAGAACACATGCACATCCTCGTCCCCATGTTTTTAGTTCATAAGGTCCTTTCCATGAATTATTGCCTTATATGTCTTTAAGTAGCACCTTGGCTCTGATATTTTAGCAGAAGTTGGCATACAATGCCTTTTGGCAGCTATGAGGCCTTGGGAATCAAAATTTTAAAAATTTAGAGTGTATAAGTCTTTATATAGTGAGTTCCAAGGGGAGGCATTATGTAGGTTTCCCCTTTTTTGTTTGTGAAGCATTTGTTTTAAAGTGGCATGTATTCATTCTAATAGCTTGTCTAGTAGGTATATGGTTGTTAGCAAAACTTAGCTCCTTTAACATTAAGAAGTTGTAACTACGTAATCAAAGACCTGAAAAACAGAAAACATAAGCTTTTGTTTTTCCAAGCAGAAAAAGGAGAAAAGACCACTGCATATTATTTTTTGTCAAGAGCAGAACAATCCAAAAACCTTTGTCTTTTGAACAGAGAGAAAAGTAGAATGTTAACCTTATACAGTGTACTTTTTCAAATCCATTCATTTCAACCTTAGTCCATCTTGACCACACATAAAATTCCTTTCTAAAGATTTCCCTTTATGAACCTTCTACAACGTTCCTTTGCATTCAAATTTTGTCCCAAGCCATTTCCCTCCAAACAACCAGTCTCATCTAGGACAATATTACTTTCTTTTACCTTTGGTAAAAATGTCTTTCCATTCCTTATATCTTCCTTACATATCTCCTATTTTCCTACCTGCAGAGTTGCTTTCTCTATTTCCATCAGTCTTAATTACATTTAGCAGAATTTTTACTCTTATAAACCATAGTCTCCAATGAAAACTAGGTAACCAATTGGGAACTGTTACACCAGAATTATCTTAAGATGGAAAATTTATCAATGAAGCACAAAGCATGTTTACCAACAAACTCAAATAGCATTAGTTCTCTGCAATAAGAAGTCAGTAATCAATGCTTTAGAATTCTGTTTCATTTAGAAAAGACCTAGATGTCCAATGAATTCAATCCCATTTATCATACAAATAAAAGTTTAAAATTTTAGGTTGCCAAAGAATTTGAAAGCTATCTTAATTACCCGTGAAAACTATGAGACAGAATTATTATTCTAAGTCATCTTTTTGTGAATGAATTGCAATAAAGATAAAATGAGCTTATTTGACCTTTAGCAAATTTAGATAGAATAAAAAGTATTTTATTTAATGTTGATAAACAAGTCAGTCTCAAACTAACAAATTTAAATTAGCTTAAATATCAAATACATTCTACCTGTGTCCACTTAAAAGACAATTTGTTTCCCATTGTCAGTTTTTACCTGGCACACTGGTGGGGAAATCTGAAATCGGTGGTCCAAGGGGGTGCTCTTTGCTCCTTGACTCTGAGGATGGGAAGAGGAGCTAATGGTGCCTGAGGCACTGAGGAGTCAGTTATGCAAGCCACATCCCAGGTGGTGCAGAAACAGATGGAGGTGGGAGGCTAAAGAGGTGAGGTTCTGCCAAGAAACCTGGAGGCCAGATAAAATCCCAGAGGATAGAGAAAGAGGATTCCTGGTTCTAAATCTTGTCAGCTCAGACAGAGGAGCAAAGGCCAAGTTTTTGTTTTGTTTTGTTTTCCACCTAGTGGAATTAGGCAGTCCATGTCAGGCCAGAGAAGACAGGGAATTTCTCTGAAACAAATGGAGTTTTGGCAGCTGCTTGGGAATATTCCTTAAAGTCCCCATCCGAGGTAAATTAACCACAGTTGGCTCTGTTAATCATAGCCATTAACCTGGAAAATGAATGTGGGAGAAGCCCTCACATTTATTAGAAGGAGAAAAGGAGAGAAAAAGCCAGCATCCCTTTTGTCAGGAATGTCCTTGTTTACAAGAGGAATATGCTGATGAAGAGTTTCATACATTCATGGCCATTACCACTGCTGGATATCAACCTAGGCATGTGTTCCTCCCTTTTACTGTCTTTAAGGAATTGAAGTATTGCTGAGAACAGTACCCAAAGCTGCTTTACTAAGGGGATAATTAAAGCAATAGGATGTGGATACGAAATGACCTCTTGGAATTGGAAGGGATTAACAAAAACCATACCTCCCCTTGTTCAGCATGCTGTGTGTACTTTAGAAATCAAGATGGTTGCACCACAATTAATGTATAATAGAGATTTGGGTATTCTGATAGGAGTAGAAATGCTACAGGGCTTTGAGTCTTTTTCATCTGGACTCTGAGCCGGTGCAAACTTGATGAATATTTTCTTTTCTTCCTTTTATTTCAGGAGGCATTCCAGCAGTATGGTCTTTTTGGAATACTTTCATGTTGATTGCTCAGGCTGCAATCCTCTAGCCCATGGCTACTCTATGGGGAGGAGAGGGCCTCCTTTGGTTGTCTTTCTTGGGCATGGGATAGCAACCTACATGACTAGCACAGCTGCCAATCTTAAGACTCCTGTGTAAGGTTTCCTCCTTATTGGTTTATCATGATCCCTTTCACATCCCTAGTTGGGCCACTTCTGGCCATGGGACCCTACTGGGAGTTGGCCAAGACCAGTGCCTGGTTCAATTAAAACCCAACCCAACTTTCCAACCTAGGAAGTTGGCTGTAAGGACTATATGTGTAGGAATGTCACTTAGATCATGATGGATTTCTAGCTTTACTCTTTTCATTTAATGTCCTCTATCAACTACCTAAAGTACAAAATTGGGTAACTCCCCCTTGTAAAACTTTTCCAGTGTTTTCCATGGCTTAAAAACAGCAGTTTCTTCTCTGCCTTCTCAGCAAGGCCTCTCTCTCTAGGAGGACCATGGGAGCTTCTCTTCGGTTCCCAAAAACTCCCCCTTGGTATGCCTTTTAACCCATTGGAAACAATTTGGATTGAAAAATTTAGGAAAGAACTAATCCCCTGTAACACTGAATGGTTTCAGTAGAATCTAGATCTCTTAACAGAGTAGAGTTAGATGTCTTCTGCAGCAAGTGGATGGAGATATCCTAGTTCCAAATCAGAACCTTAAGAGCTGATTAAATCAGGCCTTAAGAGCTCCAAATCAGGCCTTAAGAGCTCCAAATCAGGACCCAGACCTAAGGGCCTCTTGCAGAATATGTTTTCCCAAGTATGTTTGTCTAGTAAACTTCCATAATGAACGTCTAAATAGGCCTCCTCCAAATAAATCCAGGTTTCTGGAGGAAACACAGGACATCCTTGACAAAGGGGACACTGGCTCTTTCTCTCTGTTTCTCCTTCTAATAAATGTGAGGGCTTCTCCCACATTCATTTTCTAGATTAATGGCTATGATTAATAGAACCAACTGTGGTTATTTTACCGCAGATGGGGACTTTAAGGAATATTCCCAAACAGCTGCCAAAACTCCATTTGTTTCAGGGAAATTCCCTGTCTTCTCTGGCCTGACATGGATTACCTAATTTCACTAGGTGGAAAACAAAACAAAACAAAAACCTGGCATCTGCTCCTCTGTCTGAGCTGTATAACTGAAGGTTTATGTCCCTCACATATAGGTATTGGGTTTAAGCGATCAGGAGGAAGAGGGAGAAGAGGAGGTGAAAAAAGGGAGTCGTCTTCCACTGTAGGAGGTGCCATGGGAGAGGCAAGTGTTAGGCTTTCTTCCTTAATTTGTTCCTTCTCTTCAGGTACATGTGATGGACATAATGCCATATGGATTAAACTCCATGTCACTAAAATGGAAACAGGAACCTCCTCTCCTTTTTCATGTTTTTCTTTTAAATTTCTTCTCATTTGTTCCCATAGATCTAAATCAACTGTACCATGGTCAGGGAACCAGGGGCATATGTTTTGTATTGTTCAAAACAAGTTACTTAATTGATTTTTTTGTAATAGTTCAATGAACCGTCTTTAAAAGTTGCTGTAAATATAATAGATGTTCCCCTGTCATATTTTGGCCCATGGTAAAGAAAGAGAAAAGAAATACTCTCACTGAAAGCTAAACACGTTGGCAGCCATCACCACCATTTCTTTTAGTACTGGTTCAGTGGTCACGGACTCCTTTATAGTTTTTGATTGTCGGAGAAATTTTTACCTCTCCAATTCTGAATGATAGTCTTGCCCGATATTTGCATCATGGGTACTGCTGTCCCTTACTGGGATGAGGTCTGTTTGAAGTCTGGACAGTTTCACTTTATTTTCCTATATATGCCAATTCTGCTGCTGAAAACCTTCCTCTTAAAGCTATCACTATCAGTTGTGGGTTTGGCTATTGGTTTTGTCCAGCAAAGCTGAAGATGGCAGAAAGAATTACTCAAGACTCCATGAAAGTCAAGAGAGGTGAGAGGAAGGGTAAGGGAAGTCTCCCCAAGCTGTTCTCAGGATCCCATATTTGTTAAGCCTACATTTAGGGGAAAAATGTGCAATACATAAGTGGGCTATGTGCCAGTAAGAATGTATAGAAAATGTGTAGAAAAAAAAGTTAAGACATGATAAAATATCCCATGTGACAACATGGTCTAAGGAATTATTGAGCCCAGGCAGGACCTAACCTTTAGATATACATTAACCATATAAGCAATGTGAGTGCTTCCTAGATTTAGATTAATTAGATAAGCGAAGCATTGCCTGCTGTTTTCAGCAAAGCCAGAATACAGTGTTCTGCTTTGCATTGTGTTCCCTATAATTTCCTAACCCAGGATATAGCTATTTGATTTCCTACATTATTGTCTTTGATTTGTGGTTACCATTGGTTTGTATATAACATCTTTTATAGGTAGCAGCCTATATTAAGTTGATGGTTGCTGAAGCATGAACTCATTCTTTACTTCTCTCCACCCCTCTCACATTTTAAGTCTATAGTGTCATATTTATATCTTTTTATTTTGTGAATCCCTTGACTGCTTTTTTACAGATCTACTTATTTTTATTGCTTTTGTGTTTCCTACTTTTCATACTATTACTTATGGTCTTGCCTTTCAACTCAAAAATCCCTTTTACCATTTCTTTTAATACTGGTTCAGTGGTCATGGGCTCCTTTTTTATTTTCTGAGAAACTCTTTACCTCTTCAATTCTGAATGATAGACTTCCATGATGTTTGCATATTTTTTTCCCTTTCAGAATTTTGATTATATCATGACACTCCCTCTGGCCTCAAACGTTTCTGCTGAAAAATCTGTTCACAGTCTTATGGGGTTTCCCATGTATGTAACTGATTTCTTTTCTCTTGCTGCCTTTAAAATTCTCTTTATCATTACTATTTTGCTATCTTAATTAATGTGTGTCTTGGTGCAGACCTCCTTGGGTTGAATTTGTTGGGAGTTCTCTGGGTCCTGGATCTGGATATCTGTTTCCTTCCCCAGATTTTGGAAATTTCCAGCTATTATTATTCATATAAAATTTCTTCCCTCCTGTCTCCCTCCCTCCCTCCCTCCCTCCCTTCCTTCCTTCCTTCCTCCCTCTCTTTTTTCTTTCTTTCTTTCTTTCTTTCTTTCTTTCTTTCTTTCTTTCTTTCTTTCTTTCTTTCTCCTCCTTCTCCTCCTCTTCCCCTTTCCTCTTCTTCTTCTGCATCTCCTGCTCCATCTCCTCTCCTTCTCCCCCTCCTCCTCCTCCTCCTCCTCCTCCTTCTTCTGTAAAATACAAATGTTATTACACTTGATCCACTAACTGAATTTCCTAAGTCTATTTGAATTTTGCTTATTTTTTTCTCTCATATGATCAGTTTGATTACTTGATGCCCTCCCCTCTTCTCAAGTCCAGTGAGTATCTTTATAATCATTATTTTAAAATCTCCATGAAGTATATTACTTTTATCTGTTTTGCTTAGGTGTGTGGCTGTGGTTTGGTCTTGTTTGTTCATTGGAGAGATTTTTCTCTTTCTCCTCATTTTGTCTAAATATTGGTGTCTGTTTCTGTGTTATGAAAGTCAGCTACATCTCCTGCTCTTGAAAGTAGTGGGCAAGGGGCACACTTATAACAAGGTGGCACTGGTTCTTTTTTTTCACAGGGAACATACAGCCACTGTGGAGACTGGGGCTGGCCAGGGCCACTCTCCAAAACTCACTCTGGTGGGCACCCAGTTCATGCTGGTCCTCTTCCATAGGGGACTTGCAGATGCTGCAGAGATTAGAGTGTCTGGGGATGCTTTACAAACTCCATGTGGATGGTGCACACATTTTCCCTGAGTGGTGACCAATTACTAATACCAGGAACAAAGCCTCTCAAAACACTTGGGTCAGAAGATGTGGTTTTGCAATGTTTACACTGGTCTTCTGGGAGAGAGGACCCATAATGCTGAGACTGAGGCAAGCATGACCAGAAAAATGCAGAGCCATGGAATGGCAGCAACGAAGAGCTTGGTGTTAGAAAGTTAGTTCATAAATGTCATTGTTGCATTTATTCCTGTAGGTGGCCATGTGTTTATACTGAGGGATGGGGGAGAGAAATGGCCACTGCCAGCTCTTTTGTTCCTGGAAGGGAGCGGGTCTCCCTGTGATCCTTGCCTCCCTGGTATACACTCTGAAAAGAGTAAATAACTCTCCTTCCCACACACCCCATAGTTTAAAATTTTTTTTTTGCATTTTATTTATTTTTGAGAGAGAGAGACACAGAGCATGAGTGGAGGAGGGTCAGAGAGAGAGGGAGACACAGAGTCAGAAGCAGGCTCCAGGCTCTGAGCTGTCAGCACAGAGCCTGACGCGGGGCTTGAACCCATGAACTGTGAGATCATGACCTGAGCTGAAGTCAGACGCCCAACTGACTGAGCCACCCAGGCACCCCTACACCCCATAGTTTCTGTGCTATGTTTTCATGGGCTGTTTTGTGTGTGTGTGTGTGTGTGTGTGTGTGTGGTCTCTTTAAGGGTGGAGTCTCAGCTTCCTACTGCCCTCTTTAAGAAGAAAACCAACCCTACTGGTACTTAAAATTCTAGGCTTTAAGCCATGCTGGTTGTAAGAAGTCAGGAAATTTGGCCCCTCTCACTTTCAAAGCCAAATATTATGGGACTCTGTCTTCCCCAAGTTGGTTCCTTGGTGTTAAGTCTGTTCCTTTGCCCTTCTCCATGCCCCTGACTCCCTCCCCACTACAGAAGGCCAAGACCCTTTCAGCTCCCCACCATGTCTATACCTTTCCTACCATCTGTAGTGTGGTATCTTCTCTACCTTTAGATGTGGAATTTGTTCTGTCAGTCTACAGATCATTTTCTGGGTTATTTATGCTGTAAGTGTTATCTAGCTGTATCTATAGGAGAAGACAAGAGTAAACAACCCAGAAAATGATGAAGGCTCTGCCATCTTCGCCGGGTCCTAGAGTTCATATTTTTATAATTGACTTCTAAATTATAAAATGTGTTTGTCTGAAATAGGATATAAATAAATAGATACTTTGCAATTGGTTGATAACCCCTCTAAATATTTTTGTTCTATAGGTTTGCATTTACCTTTTTATTTATTTATTTTAAAATTTGCATTTTATTATTATTGAAGAAACTGGATAGTTTGTAGTGAAGAGTATCCCTCAGTCTGGATTTTGCTGGGTGTATATTCATGGTGTCATGTCCTCTAATTCCTGTAATTATCATAAATTTATTGTTAGATGTAAAAGTTTGATGATATTGTCATTGTTTTTTTTTTTTTTTTTTTGGTCAAGATGAGCTATATCTGTGGTTCTCTGTATTTTGAGGTTTACAGCAAACTTTAAAGATCATTGCCTAATTTCATACTGTCATTAATTTTTACAAATCGAAGTCAATGACATTATGTCTTTCTTATTTATTTATTCACAAATCATGAAGAATTAAATAAGATTTCAAAAACATGGAGACATATTTACTTATACTGCTCATGTTAAAAATACAATTATTAGAGCACCTGGGTGGTTCAGTCAATTAAGCCTCCATCTTGGTTTTGGCTCAGGTCATGATATCATGATTTCATGATATCATGAGATTAAGCCCCATATCGAGTTCTGTGTTGACAACATGGAGCCTGCTTGAAATTCTCTCTTTATTTTTATTTTTATTTTTTTAATTTTTTTTTATTTCTTTATTTTTTTTAAACTTTATAGTTTATTGTCAGGTTGGTTTCCATATAACACCCAGTGCTCTTCCCCACAAGTGACCTCCACCAAGACCATCACCCCCCATTACCTTTCCCCCTTCCCCTTCCCCCCTCAGTTTGTTTTCAGTATTCAAGAGTCTCTTGTGTCTTGTCTCCCTCCCTCTCCCTAACTCTTTTTCCTCCTTCCCCTCCCCAT
>CM053572.1:2285539-2299768 GCA_028646485.1 Cryptoprocta ferox
AGCAAAGAAAACAGGAAAGAAAAAAAAAAGAAAGAAAAAAGACAACTCCCCTGTGCGGATGGGCGTGGTCTGGCGTCCTGTCAGGTCTCGGGGGCTGCTCTCTCCGAGGCCCTGCCTTGGTGGTTGCGGGGAGAAGTATGGCGCCACCTCAAAGTTTTGCCGGAACCAAGCGTTGCAACCGTCCTTCTGAGTCCCATCTCCCTGTGCCGTGGGCGAGCCAAACTGTATTCTCCGAGCTCCGCCTCACTTCCAAATCCCAGTCCGTGCAGTTCAACACCCTCCCCTGGGATGAGATGCGTTCCCGCTAGCGGCCGGCCTCCCAGCCGGCTTGCGCCACCCTTTTCGCGGAGCCGCCGCTGTCGCTGCCGCCGCTGCCGCTTTTCAAGGCTCCAGGTGCGGCTGCGCCCAAGGAAGAACTCGCCGGCCAGAAGGACGGATTTCTCTCCCGGCGCTCGGCAGATATATATGGGGAGACAGGCGAGTTTTTCCTCCCTTAGAGATGGTTCTAGGTGCGTTTTCCGTCTCTCTTTCTCTTCCCCTGGTCTCTCCGGGGCACAGTGCGCTCTCCCTGTGTTGGGCTCGGCGGGTCCTTCCCCTGCACCACTGGGACCGCCCGTCCCCTAATTACCCAGATCACAGTCACTCACTCAGGCATCTTTGAGGTTGTCTTCTTTCTGGCGTCTGTTTCTTCTTTAGCCCACTTGCAAGTCCAAGTTTTATCCTTTCAGTCCTTCTCAGTTCAATCCATATGGGCGTGCGCGGATTACAGAGCTCCCTGTTCTTCTGCCATCTTGTCCTCCTTTCTCTCTCTTCTTATGGGAATCGTATAATGGGAATGTTATTATTAAGTTTGATGGAGTCAATGGGTTCCCAAAGTCTATTCTCATTTGGCATAATTCTTTTCTCTCTCTCTCTCTTTCTCTCTCTCTCTCTTTCTCGTTTAGCTTGATTACTTCCCATTACTTTGTTTTCTAGGTCACTGATTCATTCATCTGCTTATTCCAGCCTGGTGCTCATTCCATCAAGTGTGTTTCTTATTTCATTTATTGAGACTTTGCTATGTTATTCCTACCTCTGTGTTAAGGGTTTCACTCATACCTTCCACTCTTTTCTCAAGTTCAGTGAATATTATTATGGTAATTACTTTAAATTCTCCATCAGGCATGTTACTTGTATCTGTTTTGCTTAAGTCTCTGTCTGTAGCCTTGTCCTTCTCTTTCATTTGCGCCAAATTCCTCTGTTTTCTCATTTTGTCTAAGTCTCTATGTTAACAAAGTCAGCCAGGTCTCCTGTTTTTGAATGTAATGGCTCTATGAAGAAGAGGTCCTGTAGTACTCAGAAGTGTAGTGTGCCTTATTCCCCAGAGCCTGGGGCTTCAGGAAGAGTCTCTTCTTTGTCCTCTTCCTCTTTGTCCTGGCTGCTTTATCCTTTAGACCAGTCATTGGCAGAGGCACTCTTTTCCTGTCGTGGGTAGTGTTTTGTCCTTGTGCTGAATATGGTGAGTTTTAGATAGCTGTGCTCTGCTGAGCTTGTGAAATGAGATCTGTTGCTACCACTGCAGGAACTGAGGCCCTGCAATACTCTTCATCGGGAGACAGTGTGGGCAAGTGTTTTGTCTTGTCTTCTGTGAGAGGGTATCTGCTGAGTTGGGAATGAGGCAAACATGACTGGGAAGGTAGTTCCACCAGAGAATAGGGGTGCAGGGCTTGTAGTAAGCAAATTACGCACAGAGTGTTATTGGCAGCATTGTTTTTTACAGTTCGCCCTGTGTTTATGTTTAAGAGTGGGGGAAGGGGAAATAGTGCCTGCCAGTTCCTCTGTTCTTAGAGGATTTTCTTCATAAATGCTATCTCTCTTGGACAGGCTCTGACATGAGTAATTAATCTCCTCACTGTGTGTCCAAGACACTCTTCAGATCACTGTTTCCCTGTGGTTTGTCCTTGGTTGTTTGCCCTACCTTCTTTCCATGGGCAGCCCCAATGCCTCCAGACTCTTCCCAAGCCAACCACACTAATATTTAGAACTACAGCCTTGAAGCCTTCTGGCTGCAAAAACACAAAATTCAGTGCTTATTCATCTGTAAGCCAATTGCTTTGGGGATTCACTTTCCCTTTGCAACTCTCCTATGTGTTAGTCTGCCTGTGACCTGTCTCAGACTGGTGCTCCCTCCTCAATACGATGGCCAAGATATGTTTCTTTCACAATCCACATCTCAGCCTTCAGTGTAGCCTTTTCTCTACTTTTATTTATGGATTTTTTCTCCCAGTTTGCAGATCAATATCTGGAATATTTAGTATAATTTAATAGTTATTTGGTTTTATTTGTGGGTTGAGTGAGCTAGGGTCCTACTACACTGCCACCATCTTCCATTCCCCTAGATCAACATTTTTAATAAAAATTCAGCAGATTTTATATGTTAATATAAATACTAAATATCAAATACAGTAGAAAAATAATGTAAAAATCACATCAATATTCTTGTATTGGTTACATACAAAGTGATAATATTAGGGAATACTAGGCTAATGAATATACTGCTAAAACCAATGTGGCTGTTTCATTTAACTTTTATATATGACTAGTCAAAAATTTACAATTTCATATGTAGGTCATATTATATCTTTATTGGACAGCCCTGCCAGATAGTATTTATCTGGGCACCCTTTTATCTTTCTGTCCCAGTGATGTTTTCATTATGTCAGCAACAGTAGACAGTATATTCATTAGATCACTAGTCAGTTTTCATCCACTCATTCTTAAGACCACTTCAAAACTGCTGTAGAACCAACCCAATTTAAAAACTATGCTCATCTGAATAGGTTTTACAATCATCTGATGCGTAACCCACTATATAATCAACCACTGACAGCTATTTCAAAAGGGAAGTTTTGTTTTCTAAAACCTATCCTGCAACACCATTTTCCTGATTAAGTTATTCAGGACGTATGCTTTCTGATTCCTTGGAATCCACTAAGCCCTTCATTTCTTGCACTTGTTAACCAGGTGATGTCAATTTCTTGCAGCTCATGATGCAATTTTTTAAAAATTAATATTGACTTCTACACTGGTTTCTGTAGCTTAATTATACTCATTAACAACATTGTTTCCTTAAGTTAAACTGACCATGTAAAAGAGAACACAGTCAATTGTCTCATTTGCCACCAGGTAAGAGTGAATGAGCATCCTAATTCTGTAAAGCCCCAATATGAGAATTGGGTAATACTGAGTTTCACCAAGATTCTTTAAAAAAAGTTATCTGCCGTCCAATATGCAGTGAAATTTTATACACAGTTTATGAAATTTACTACACAAACTATTTCTTATCACAATCTCTTAATTCCATTATGAAATTTAATGTTGTGCTTATATAGAGTGAACCTCATGACTTCGGAGGCTTAGGTCATCATCTTCCTGTCTCATGATGCTATTTCTCTAAATCCAGAACTGATGTAAACTTGCTTTCCAGCCACATAGCCAAAGGGACCTAGAGCAAATCTGGATGTGCATTTGGTTGTTACTATTAAGTGACTCCATCTAGGAAGCCACCTGATATACAGTTCCTTAGTTCATGTTGCTGAATCATTGTCTGTCTTATCCTATCATATCAGGAAAAATAGTTAAATCACACAATCATTTTCAGTTTGCCCTTCATTATGCTTATGTTTTGTTAAAATAGCTCCTAAGATGAGGGACTAGTGTATTCTATTCATTTACTTGCTGGATTTTCTACTGATAAATGTGACACTCAGAGAGTTGTTAGTAAGTCTTCAAAAGAAATCCTTTGAGGGGCACCTGAGTGGCTCAGTTGGTTAAGCGTCTGACTCTTGGTTTTGGCTCAGGTCGTGATCTCATGGTCATGAGATAGAGCCCCGCATCAGGCTCTGTACTGAGTGACTGAATATGGAGCCTGGTTGGGATTCTCTTTCTTCCTTTTTCTATTTCTCTCTCTGCTCTTCCCCTATTTATTCTCTCTCTTTCATTAAGTAAATAAACATTTCAAAAAAACTAATGTTAAAAAATAAATGCTTTGTTAACTCTGTAAACAGACAATGTAAGCTCACAATTTTTAGTCTATCTCTAAAATTATTTCAGAATAAAGTAAAAACATGACAAAATTTTAAATATGGGTGCTGTAAACATTGATATTTATGAGTAAAACTAAGTCATCAATCTTGAATGAAAAATATATCAATCCTGAATGTAATTAACATATATATGTTTATATATGTTGAGTGTAATAAATGTTATATGTGTATATAGTAATAAAATATACATTCTTAGTATACAGTGAGTATATTCCACTATATTACCTTCAAATAATAGTACTTTATAATATTCATAAAGGAAAAAATAAGTAAGATCTTCCTGAAGTCAGACAGTTTGGTTAGGAGCATCACAGCAATAAAACCTGTTATTTGTTTCTGTCCATTCCTCTTTCAAAATTAAAAATGTATTTGTCTGCAAATTAAAGTAGCTATGTGGGATTTGTGTGATCCACTATCATACCAAGGAACTTAGGAGAAGTTTATCCACCTGTGCATTGGGTAATAGGCAGGCAGACCTCAGTACAGACTGTGGAACTTGCAAGTATCTGTGAAAAGGTTCTAAACTCTCTCGTTTATGGTCCAGAAACATCTAGAGATCACTGTATTGGGAAGATATCAACAGACAAATTCCATTATATATATTCCAAATTCCATATAATATACATATATTCAAAATTCCATATAATATAATATATATGCATATATATTTGTATATATATGTGTGTGTATACACACACACACACACATTTATGTGTATATGTATTAGGCTCACTGGAGTGTGTAAGAGGAAGCATCACCCACCCCCTAAAGTGACACAATTTACAGCTAAACTAGCCAGGTATTTTTTTCCTATGTGGAAAGGAAAAGTAGTAACTAAGTGCCTAAGTCCCAGGTGTATAAGATGCTGCTGAAGAAACTCGCTTATCTCCCACAACATCCAAAACATTAAATAGATATTTCTGTGACTGTGAAAGAGGGGAGAAGATCAGGAGGAGGCAGATAATAACAGTAGAATCCATTAACAAGATGTGGCTCCTGCTGAATATATTCTGGATTCTACCAGGAAGTCCACCAATGAGTTACTGGGAAAACATTGCCCCAATTTCCCCAACTAGTTTCAGGCTTCCTCAAGGCCCCAAGTACCAAAAAACCATTTCCCCCCATTCTGTGGCCAGCACCAAGTTGAGAGACAGTACGTGCAGAAAAGAGTTTAGGGTCTGCAGGCACAGGATTGATCACAAACCTTGAACTGTGGCACCACTCTCAGGAAAACAAAAGACAGTTTATCAGCAGCTGGCGTGTTGTGCTGTAGTTTGAGAGAAGATATATAAACCCTAAGAATTTTGCCAAAAAAGGGAGCAGGAAACATGGAGAAGGTGTGTCTGTATAAGGTACGAGAAAGTTTCAGAATTTACAACAGAACTGGTCCCTCTCACCTAGATGTAATTTACAAAGATCGAAGGAGATGATTGCTACTTCATTTATGAAAGCTGCAACACAAAATCCCAATGAAACAAAAAGTCAGGTAAACATAAGATAACAGGAAAACACAATAATCATCCAGTAACCAAACCCAAAGTTATAGAGATCTGTGATTTACCAGATAAAGGTTTTAAAATAGCTGTGTTAAAGAAACTCAATGAGGGGCGCCTGGGTGGCTCAGTCGACTAAGCATCCGGCTTTGGCTCAGGTCATTAACTCATGGTTCGTGGGTTCAAGCCCCGCATCGGGCTCTGTGCTGACAGCTAGCTCAGAGCCTGGAGCCTGCTTTGGGCTCTATGTCTCCCTCTCCCTCTGATCTTCCCCTGCTCACGCTGCCTCCCTCCGTCTCTCAAAAATAAATAAAACACATAAAAAAAAAGAAAATCAATGAGATACAAGAAAAGAGAGTTAGATTTCAGTGAAATCAGAAAAAACAATGCATGAGAAGAAAGACAAATTAAATCAAGAGGTGATAATGATAATGATAATGATAATAATGATAATGATAATAATGATAATAAACCAAACAAATTCTGAAGCTAGAAAATTTAATGAATAAAGTGAAAAATGCAATAGATAGCATCAAAAGCAGAGTAGCTCAAGCATAAGAAATACTCAGAGTTAGAGATAGAAACTTTTAAGTAATTCAGTCAAAGAATAACAAAGAAAAAAAGAATTTAAAAAAGTGAAGAAAGCCTAGGTGATCTATAGGACTTTATCAAAATAAATGATATCCAAATAATTTGGGTGCCAGATGAAGAGAGGAAGAAAGGGATAGAAAGTCTATTTAAAGAAATAACAGCTGAGAACATCTCAAACCAGGGAAGAGCTTAGATATTCAAATTCATGGGCTGAATAGATTATTTCAATACTTCAATCTAAAATGATATTCTCTAGGGGAGCCTAGAGAATTTCAGCTCAGGTTATGCTTTCACAGTTCATGAGTTCAAGCCTCATGTCAGACTCTGCACAGACAGCATGGAGCCTATTTGGGATTCTTTGTCTAACCCCTCTCTCTTCCTCTGTCCTGCTCAAGTTCTCTCCCTCTCTTACCCAGCCTTCTATCAAACATAAATAAACATTAAAAAAATAAAATAATCTTCTCTAAACTACATTATAGTAAAACTGCCAAAATTCAAAAATAAAGTGAGAATCTTAAAAGCATCAAGAGGAAAAATATAACCTACAAAGGAGCTCCCATAGACTATCGATAGATTTCTCAACAGAAACTTATAGTCCAGGAGATAGTGGGATAATATATTCGACATATTGAAAATAATATTGTCATTCAAGAATACTATATCCAGCAAAATTATCCCTCAAAAATAAAGGAGAAATAAAAACTTGCCCAGAGGGGAAAAAAAAACTTATTTAGTTCATCAGCATTAGACCTGCCTTACAAGAAATGCTAAAAAGAGTTTTTCAAGATGAAAAAAAAGATGTCAGTTAGTAACGTTAAAATATATGAAAAAAATACAACACTTTGTTAAAGGTAAACATATAGCCAAACTCATAAAACTCAAAAACTAGACTATGATTACATGTTAACAATTTAACTGAAGTGTCATGGTTAAAGGATAAGAGTATTAGAATAATTGTAGCAACTATAATTTGTTCATAAATATACAATAAATAAGAGGTAAATTAATTGTGACATTAAAGTATAAAAATCATGGAATAAAAGGGTAGAGTTTTTGTATTCAAATAAAATTAAGTTGTTATTAGTATAAAATAGATTTCTCTATAAAATGTTTTATATAAGCTACATAGTGGCCATAGAACAAGGACTTTATTGGATTCACAATTGATAAAGTGAATCAGAGGATACCACTGCAATAAATCACCGATTCACTAAGCAAAGCAACAAGAGAAGAAAAAGAAACACAGGAAGTACAAAAGAGCCAGAAAGCTACCAGTAAGTCTTCTAATATCAATAATTACTCTAAACATAAATGGATTGAATTCTTTAAGACACAGAATGGCTGGATAATTTAAAAAAAAAAAAAAACAAGATCCAACTGTATGTTGCCAACAAGAGGCTCACTTCACTTTTAAAAACACACGTAGTCTCAGGGAGAGTGATGGAAAAATATATTCCAAGCACATGGAAATCAAATGAGAGTGAAGGCTAGCTACAGTTATATCAAATTAGACTTTAACTCAAAAATAGTAAATAAGAAAGAACAAAGAAGGTGATTATTTAATAATAAAAGGGTTAAATCATCAAGAGGCTACTAACAATTATAAATATATGCACACTCAACATTAGAAAATATATATTTTCTGATGTGAAGGGAGAAATAGATAATCAAATAGTAGTAGACTTCAATATTACACTTTAACTGATACACTACACAGTCATAAAATAATCAAGGAAATGTGGAATTTGAAACATACTTTAAACCAAATGGACTAGAGGGACATGTGTAGAATATTTCATTCCACAACAGAATACACAGTCATCTCATGTGAATATGGAACATTTTGCAGTCTAGATCTTAAGATATGAATCAAAATGGATATTAGCAATGAACCACAGGAATCTACCCCCAAAACCAAGACCACACTTTACACACTGTATATTTAGTCAACTTGACAATAAATTATATTAAAAAATGGATATTAGCAAATTTAAGAAGATTGATATTATACTGAGTGTCTCCAACCATAATGATATAAAACTAGAAATCAACAAGGAAGAGAAACCTGAAAAATCACAAATATGTAGACTATAAATAAGAATGCCGAAACAAAAAATAGGTCAAAGAATAAATCAAAAGGGAAATAAAAAATATCTTGTAACAAATTAAAATGGAAACTTGACATATCAAAACCTAGTGGGTGTTGTCAAAGCAGTTGTAAGAGGAAAGTTTAGAGTGATATGTGAATATATTAAGAAATAAAAATTATCACAGGGGTTCCTGTGTGTCTCAGTCAGTTAAGCATATGACTCTTGACTTCGGCCCAGATCATGATCTCATGGTTTGTGAGATCAAGTCCTGTGTTGGAGTCTGTGCTGACAGTGTGGAGTCTGGTTGAGATTCCTTCTCTCCCTCTGTCTCTGCCCCTGTCTTGTTCTCTCTCTCTCTCTCTCTCTCTCTCTCTCTCTCTCTCATTCAAAATAAATAAATAGGAGGGGAGGCAAGATGGCGGAGAAGTAGGGAGCTCTGTAATCTTCACCCGCCCACATCTATCAAACTGAGAAGGACTGAAGCGACAATACTCTGATCTGCAAGAGTGGGAGGAAAACAAACAGACTCCAGAAAGAAGACAACCTCAAAGATGCCTGAGTGAGTGAGTGAAAACTGGGGAAATTAAAAAACGGGCCAGGCCCTGCAGGTGCGAATGTTCATAGTACAGTCTCTAGAGAAGAGATAAAGAACTTGGCCCAGGACAGAGAGAGATATTGTCACCCCATATATAAACGCTGGGCGTGGGGAGAGAAATCTGTCCCATCTAGCTGGCGAATTCCTCCCTGGGCTTGGTGGCAGCGGCGCCAATCCCAGGGGGCGCCGGGAGAAACAGCCCCCTCCCCTTGCGCGATCCCGGCTAGGAAGCCTGCTGCCAGCGCCAGTACATCTCATCTCAGGCGGTAGTATTAAACTTCATGGACTAGGATTTTGAAGCTAGGCGGGGCTTGGAAAATACAACTTGACTTGCCAGCGGCAAAGGGAGATTGGACTCAAAAGAGCGGCTTGCAGTGCTTGGTTTGAGCAGAGCTTGGGGCGCCGCCATTCTTCTCCCCACAACCATCAAGGCGGGGCCTTGGAGAGCAGTCCCTGAGACCAACCTACATCAAACCACGCCCATCAGCGCCAGAGAGCTGCCTTTTCTTTTTTTCTTTTTCTTTTCTTCTTCTTTTTTTCTCTTGCCATCCAGATATATTTTCCCTTATCTCATTCTTATCTCTCTCCTAGCCTGGTTATAAGCTTTTAGACTGTCCATTGTCTTTTGTTCTGTCTGTCCTCCCCCTTTTTTTCTTTTCTTCTTTTCTTTTCTTTCCTTTCCATTCCGTTCCTTTCCTTTCCTTTATTTTCCTTTCCCTTTCTTCTTTCCCCTTTTGGTTTGCTTGTTTGTTTGATTTGTCTGTGCATTTGCATGCTTTTGTTCCCCGTGTGTTTGTCTGTTTTCCTTTTCAGGGCTACCTCAAGAAACAAGCCAAAGTACACATGGTGGAGAGTACAAAATATTGCTGAGTAGGGAAATAAAATAATCAAAGGCACAACAAGAGAAACTGAGAGACACCATTAAAAGAACACCTCCTGAAACGTCAGGCCCTGGACAGTCAATGAGCTTCCTTTAATAGAGCAATACTAACAGGTGCACAGTGCATAATGAGCTTTTAAAACTGACAGGAGACAAAGCTAGCAAAAATGACAAAACAAAAGAACTCTCCTCTAAAGAAATTCCAGGAAGAAGTCACAGCCACAGAACAGCTCAAAACAGAATTAAGCAACATAACTGAACAAGAATTTAGAATAGTTGTCATAAAATTAATTGCTGGATGTAAAAAAATCATCAGAGAGGCTATTGATACAAAGACTAGGGACCTTCAAAATAGCTGTGACGAGTTAAAAAAGGCTATAAATGAGGTGCATAATAAAATGGAGACGGCCACTGCACGGATTGAAGAGGCAGAGAGGACAATAGGTGAATTAGAAGACACAGTTATAGTAAAAGAGGAAGCCAGAAAAAGAGAGAGAAATTGATACAGGAGCATGAAAGGAGAATTCAAGACCTGAGTGACACAATCAAACGGAACAATATTCGTATCATAGGAGTTCCTGAAGAAGAAGAAAGAGAAAAAGGCCCTGAAGGGGTGCTGGATCAAATTATAGCTGAGACCGTTGGGAATTTGGGGAAAAAAATAGACATTGAAAGCCAAGAAGCACAGAGAACTCCTTAAGACATAACTTGAATCGACTTTCAGCATGACATAGCATAGTGAAACTGGCAGTATATAAAGATAAGGAGAGAATTCTGAAAGCAGCTAGGGATAAAAGTGCCCTAACATACAAAGGGAAACCTGTCAGAGTGGTTACAGACCTATCTAATGAAACTTGGCAGCCCAGAAAAGAATGCCAGGAAATCTTCAATGTGATGAACAGAAGAAATATCTAGCAAAGAATCCTTTATCCAGTGAGCCTGTCATTCAAAATAGAAGGAGAGATAAAGGTGTTCCCAAATAAACAAAAATTGAGAGAATTCATCACCACCAAAGCAGCCCTACAAGAAATCCTAAGAGGGACTCTGAGGGAAATTTTGCAATGAATATAATGTACCAGAGACACCAGTACCCACATGAACTCTACAGAGAACACAATGAGCTCAAACCCACATTTTTCAATAATAACACTGAATGTAAATGGATTGAATGCTCCAATCAAACGACACAGGGTAGCAGAATGGATAAAAAAACAAAATCCATCTATTTGCTGTGTACAAGAGACTCATTTTGGACCTGAAGACCACTTCAGACTGAAAGTAAGGGGATGAGGAAATATCTATCATGCAACTGGAAGTCAAAAGAAAGCCAGAGTAGCCTTACATATATCAGGCAAACTGGACTTTAAAGTAAAGGCAGTAACAAAAGATGAAGAAGGACATTATATAATAATTACAGAGTTTCTCCATCAGGAAGAGCTAACAATTATAAACATCTATGCGCAAAATTCGGGAGCACCCAAATACATAAAACAATTAATCACAAACAGAACCAATCTTATTGATAAGAATGTGTTAATTGCAGGGGACTTTAACACTCCACCTACAGCAATGGATAGATCAACTAGACAGAAAATCACTAAGGAAACAATGGACCTGAATGACACATTGGAACAGATGGATTTGACTGATATATTTTGAACTCTACATCTTGATGTTATGGAATTCTCTTTCTTCTTGGGTGCACATGGTACATTCTCCAGGATAGATCACATACTGGGGCCTAAAGCAGCCCTCCATAAATATAATCGAGTTGAGATTATACCATACACACTTTCAGATCACAATGCTAGAAACTTGAAATCAATCCCTGGAAAAAATCTGGAAAACCTCCAAAAAAGTGTAGGTTAAAAACCACCCTACTAAAGAATGATTGGGCCAATCACGCAATTAGAGAAGAAATTAAAAATATATGGAAACAAATGAAAACGAAAATACAACAATCCAAACTCTCTGGGATGCAGCAAAGGCAGTCCTAAGAGGAAAGTATATTGCAATCCAGGCCTATTTCAACAAACAAGAAAAAGCGCAAATTCAAAAATCTAAAAGAGCACCTAAAGGAACTAGAAGGGGAGTAGCAAGAGAACCCCAAACCCAGCAGAAGAAGAGAAATAATAAAGATCAGGGAAGAAATAAACAATATAGAATCCAAAAAAACAGGTGAACAGATCAATGAATCCAAGAGTTGGTTTTTTGAAAAAATAAACAAAACTGATAAACCTGTAGCCAGGCTCCTCAGAAAGAAAAGAGAGAACACCGAAAGAGACAAAATCACGAATGAAAATAGATATATGACAACCAATCCGTCAGAAAAACAAGCAATCATCAGCGATTACTATGTAAAATTATATGCCAACAAACTGAACAATCTAGAAGAAATGGGGAAATTCCTAAACACACATGAACTACCAAAATTCAAACACGAAGAGATAGAAAATATGAACAGACCCATAACCAGTGAGGAGACCGAATCAGTGATCAAAAATCTCCCAATGAATAAGAGCCCAGGGCCAGATGGCTTTCCAGGAGAATTTTACCAGAATTTAAAGCAGAGTTAATACCCATTCTTCTCAAGCTATTCCAAAAAATAGAAATAGAAGGAAAACTTCTGAATTCATTCTATGAAGTCAGCATCACTTTGATTCCCAAACCAGAGACCCAACAAAAAAAGATAACTACAGGCCAATATCCTTAATGAATACAGATGCAAAAAATACTCAACAAGATACTAGCAAATCGAATTCAACAGCATCTAAAAATAATTATCCATCATGATCAAATGGGATTCATTCCTGGGTTACAGGGCCGATTCAATATTCGCAAATCCAACAATGTGATTAATCACGTTAACAAAAGAAAAGATAAAAACCATATGATCCTGTCGATAGATGCAGGGAAAGCATTTGACAAAATACAGCATCCTTTCTTAATAAAAACCCTTGAGAAAGTCGGGATAGAAGGAACTTACTTAAACATTTTAAAAGCAATTTATGAAAAGCCACAGCTAATATCATCCTCAATGGGCGAAAACTGAGAGCTTTCCCCCTGAGATCAGGAACACGACAGGGATATCCACTCTCACCACTGTTGTTTGACATAGTGCTGCAAGTCCTACCTTCAGAAATCAGACACCAAAAGGAAATCAAAGGCATCAGAATTGGCAAAGATGAATTCAAACTTTCACTTTTCACAGATGACATGATACTCTACATGGAAAACCTGACCGACTCCACCAGAAGCCTACTAGAACTGATCCATGAATTCAGCAAAGTCGCAGGTTACAAAATCAACATACAGAAATCGGTTGCATTTTTATACACCAATAATGAAGCAACAGAAATAGAAATCAAGAAACTGATCCCATTCACAATTGCACTAAAAACCATAATACCTAGGAATAAATCTAACCAAAGATGTAAAAGATCTGTACGATGAAAACTGTAGAAAGCTTATGAAAGAAACTGAAGAAGACACAAAGAAATGGAAAAAAAAACATTCCATGCTCATGGATCGGAAGAATAAACATTGTTAAAATGTCATTATTACCCAAAGCAATCTACACATTCAATGCAATATCAATGAAAATTGCACCAGCATTCTTCTCAAAGCTAGAACAAACTATCCTAAAATTCGTATGGAACACCAAAAAACCCCGAATAGCCAAGTAATATTGAAGAAGAAAACCAAAACGGGAGGCATCACAATCCCAGACTTTAGCCTGTACTACAAAGCTGTCATCATCAAGACGGTATGGTATTGGCACAAAAACAGACACATAGACCAGTGGAATAGAATAGAGAACTCAGAACTGGACCCACAAACGTATGGCCAATTAATCTTTGACAAAGCAAGAAAGAGCATCCAAAGGAAAAAGACAGCCTCTTTAGCAGGTGGTGCTGGGAGAACTGGATAGAAACTTGCAGAAGAATGAAACTAGACCACTTTCTTACACCATACACAAAAATAAACTCAAAATTGATGAAGGATCTGAATGTGAGACAGGAAACTATCAAAACCCTAGAGGAGAAAGCAGGAAACAACCTTCTTGACCTCAACTGCAGCAATTTCCTACTCGACACATCCCCAAAGGCAAGGGAATCACGAACCAAAATGAACTATTGGGACCTCATCAAGATAAAAAGCTTCTGCACTGTAAAGGAAACTATCCATAAAACTAATAGTCAACCAACGGAATGGGAATAAATAGTTGCAAATGACATATCAGATAAAGGGCTAGTATCCAAAGTCTACAAGGAATCACCAAACTCCACACCCGAAAAATGAATAATCCAGTGAAGAAATGGAAAAAAAAACATGAATAGACACTTCTCCAAAGAGGACATCAAGATAGCTAACAGACACATGAAAGGATGCTTAGCGTCACTCATCATCAGGGAAACACAAATCAAAACCACACTGAGATACCACCTCACGCCAGTCAGAGTGGCTAAAATGAACAACTCAAGAGACTATAGAT
>CM053572.1:2299868-2339064 GCA_028646485.1 Cryptoprocta ferox
ATGAATGGATCAAGAAGATGTGGTTCATCTATACAATGGAATACTACACGGCATTGAGAAAGAATGAAATCTGGCCATTCGTAGCAAAGTGGTTGGACCTCGAGGGTGTCATGCTAAGTGAAATAAGTCAGGCAGGGAAGGACAGATACCATATATTTTCACTTATAGGTCTAATAGGAGACACCTAAAAGAGGATCATGGGGAGGAGAAGGAGGAAAAAGAGTTAGGGAGAGGGAGGGAGACAAAGCACGAGAGACTCTTGAATACTGAAAACAAACAGGGCAGAAGGGTGAGGGGGAAAGGGGAAGTGGGGTGATGGTCATGGTGGAGGTCACGTGTGGGGAAGAGCACTTGGTGTTATATGGAAACCAACCTGACAATAAACTATAAAGTTATTTAAAAAAAAACGTTGCATACCTCAAATTCATGCAATGATATATATAAATTATATCTAAATGAACTTGGGAAAACAAGCAAAAAAAAACTAAGTAATTTATATTGGGCTATCCTCTGATAGAAATATAAGCACCAAAATTCATGTAGAAAACATTTAATTTATGGGAATATATTGGATTATTAATTAGAAGTATAACTATATGTACATAAAAATTCTAATAAAGTTTACTTATATGATAAACACCTGCTATAGTCAAGAACTATGACAACTATTGAATTTAAGCTGGTGAATCTTACAGAACTTTATTTCCAATGAACTAAATGGAGTTTAGAGATCTTAATGAACTGACGCACATGAAATACTCAGAATTGTGCCTAGCATATTGGGTATGCTATATGAAAGTTTGATATTAGTATTGATTTTTCTTATAATGGATATGCATATACACAACTTTGTTAATATTTGATTGGCAAATATTAATATCCAAATATCCACAAGTGTTTTAGTGGAGTCAAGGCTGTTATCTCTACTCGGAGGTTTACTTATATGAATAAATATATTTGTTGGTGAGAAAAAGAGAGTTTGCATTTTCCCATATACTTCTCCCACTTTTATTACAATAATGGAATGATATATTTTATTCTTGAAACAATTGTATTCAATACCCCATATTTCCTTTCAGTAATATACATATATAAATTAATTTTAAAAATTCCTATAATAATTGGTAAAAAGTTTTGTACATTAAGTTATCTTTGTGATTCTTAGTAAAGTTTTGATCACTAAAATACAGTTATCATAAAATACACGTAAAACTTACTATTAGTGATACTGGATACATTTACAATGTTGTACAAATATCACCACTATGTAGTTCAGAACATTTTGTTAATTCCAACATGAGACCGTGTACCCATTAAGAAATCAGTCCTTAGGGCACCTGGGTGGCTCAGTCTGTTGAGTGTCCGACTTCGGCTCAGGTCATGATCTCACGGTTCGAGCCCCGCATCAGGCTCTGTGCTGACAGTTCAGAGCCTGGACCCTGCTTTGGATTCTGTGTCTCCTTCGCTCTCTGCCCCTCCTTCACTCATGCTGCGTTTCTCTCTGTCTCAATAATAAATAAACATTAAAAAAAAAAGAAATCAGTCCTTTATTCCCCTCCGTATATCCCCTAGAAACCATTAATGTCCTTTCTGATTCTATGACTTTGCCTATTCTGTATATTCATATAAATGGAATCGAGTGGTCTTTTATCTTTCACTCAGTGTCATTTTTTAAGGTTTAACTATGTTGTAGAATGTGAAAATACTGTACATAGTTTTATGACTGAATAATATTCCATTGTATGACAGTACTACCTTTTTAATGCATTTATCAATTGATAAGTAATTTGACTGTTTCAAACTTCCGGCATAAGTGAATAGTGCTATTAAGAATGTTCATGTAAAAATTTAGTTTGAGACATGTTCTCCATTTTTAGGGTTCATATGCAGAAATTAAATGGCTGGATAATATTGTAATTTTATTCTTCTTTTATTAAGAAACTGTCAAACTGTTTTCCACAGCAGCTGCACCATTTTACATTTCTGCCAATGTAATGTATAAGAATACAATGTATAAGGATGTCAATTTCTTTACATCTTTGCAGAACTTAATTTTAATGTTCTGACTATAGTAATTCTAGCTGATGTGAACATTTGTTATTCATTTCCATGATAACTTATTATATTCAACATGTTTTCTTGTGTTATTTGGATATTTGCGAATCTTCTTTAGAGCAATGTGTATTTAAGTTATTTGTCTATATTTAATTAGGCTCTTTCCCTTTATGTTGTTGAGTTTGTTTGTTTTTACCTATATTCTGGATCTTAAATCCTTATCAGTTATTATTATTTAAATATTTCTCCCATTGCATAGGTGATCTATTCACTTCATTGATAGTGTCCTATGCTTTTAAAATTTACTTTGAGGGAACTTGGGTGGCTCAGTCAGTTAAGCATCTGACTCTTGATTTTGGCTCAGATCATGATCTCGTGGTTCATGACATCCAGCCCGGTGTCAGGCTCTGTGCTGATAGTGTGGAGCCTGTTTGGGATTTTCTCTCTCCCTCTGTCTCTCTCTTTCTCTCTCTGTCTATCTCCAAATAAACTTTAAAGAAAAATAATGTTTTGTATTTGTTTGATTGTTTATATCCAATTATAATTAACATACAGTTTTATTTTAATATGGGGGCACTTATGATGAGCACTGGGTGTTGTATGTAAGTGATGAACCACTAAATTCTACACCTGTAACTAATATTACACTGTATGTGAACAACTGGAATTTCAATAAAAACTTGAAAAAGAAAAAAGATCCTAATGTACAATGTAATGATTCAACAATTTTATATATTTCTCAATGGTCATCAAAATAAGTTTTCTCTTAATTCCCTTTTTCTATTTCATCTATTTCCTCCAGTGTATCCTCCAGCATCTGTTTTCTTTTTTTTTTTCCTCCTTTTTGCTTTCTTTGTTCATTTGTTTTCTTAAATTTCACATAGGAATGAAATCATATGGTTGTCTTTCTCTGACTGGCTTATTTCACTTAGCATTATATTCTTCTAGGATCATCTATGTCATATCAAATAGCGATATTTCATTCTTATTCATGGCTGAATAATATTCGTGTGTGTGGTGTGTGTGTGTGCCACTTTACCTATTCATCTATCAGTGTGGTGGCTTCTACATCTTGGTTATTGTAAATAATATTTCAATTAACATAAGGGTGCATATACCTCTTCAAATTAGTGTTTTTCTGCTATATTGTTTTACTGTTTTCATTTTCTTTGGATAATTATCCAGTGGTGAAATTACAAAATCATACAGCACTTCCACTTTTAATATATCAAGAACCCTACATTTTGCTTTCCATTGTGCCTGAACTAATTTGCATTCACACTAAAGATCCATAAGTGTTCCTTTTTCCCACGTTTTTACCAACATACTTGTTATTTCTTTCCCTCCCCTCCCACTTGTCATTTCTTGTGTGTGTGTGTGTGTGTGTGTGTGTTTAATTTTAGCCATTTTACGGCAGGTGTACACTATAATCTCATTGTGGTTTTAACTTGCATTTTCCTGATAATTTGTGATGTTGAGCATTTTTTCATGTGTATGTTGGCCATCTGTATGTTTTATTTTTAAAAATGTCTGTTCAGGTCCTTTGCCTATTTTTAATTGGATTATTATTATAATTAGTATAATTATTATTTTGTGTGTGCGGAGCTGAGTTGTTTATGTTCTTCATGTATCTTGGATACTAATCCCTCATGGATATATCATTTGTAAATATATTCTATTCAGTAGGTTGCCTGTGCTTTGTTGATGGTTTCCTTCACTGTGTGAAAGCTTTTATTTTGATTTGGTCTAAATAGTTTAGTTTTGCTTTTGTTTACCTTTTGCCTAAAGAGACATATTCAGAAAAATGTTTGAAAGGCTGATATCAAAGAAATTTATGACTCTGTTCTCTTCTAGGATTTTTATGATTTCACATTTAGGTCTCATATTTAGATCTTTAATCCATTTTGAATTTATTTTTGAATAAACTGTAAGGAAGTGGTCCAGCTTCATTCCTTTGCATGTAGCTGTCCAGTTTTCCCAACACCATTTGTTAATGAGACTGTCTTTCCCCTATTGTACATTCTTGTCATAAATTAATAGCAGGGATTTATTACTGGGATCCCTATTCTGTTCATTGATCAATGTGTCTATTTTTCTTCCAGTACCACGCTGTTTTGATTACTACACCTTTTCAGTATATCTTGAAATCTGTGATTGTAATACACCCAGCTTTGTTCTCTCTCCAGATTTCTTTGACTATTAAAGATTTTTCTGTGGCTCCATACAAATTTTAGGATTATTTGCTCTAGTTTAATATAAAAAACCCTGTTGGTATTTTGATTGAGGTTGCTTTAAATCTGAATATTTCTTATACATAAGTAATGTACTCCATATCAAAATACCAGCAACACATTTCAGAGAACCAGAACAAACAATCCTAAAATATGTGTGGAGCCACAACAGACCCCCAAAAGCAAATGAAACCTTGAAAAACAAAAACAAAGCTGGAACTATCACAATTCCAGACATCAATTTATATTATAAAGCTCTAATGATCAAGATAGGATAGTACTAGCAGAAAAATAGGCACATAGATCAATGGGACAGAAGAAAAACCCAGAAAACAACACATAACTATCTGGTCAATTAATATTTGACAAAACAGGAAAGAATATCCAATGGAGAAAAGGCAGTCTCTTCAATAAATGGTGGTGGAAAAACTACAACAATATGCAAAAGAAAGAAACTGTACCACATTATCACATCATATACAAAAATAAATTCAAAATAATTTACATACCTAAATATATCATGAAACCATAAAAATTCTAGAGAACACAGACAGTAACCTAGTTAACATGGGCTGTAGCAAATTTTTTTCTATATATGTCTCCTGAGGCAAGGGAAACCAAAACAAAAATAAACCATTGGGACTACATGAAAATAAAAAGCTTAGCAAAGAAAAGGAAACAATCAACAAAACTAAAAGACAACCTACAGAATTGGAGAAGAAAATTGCAAGTGACATATCTGATTAAGGATCAGTATTCAAAATATATCAAGAACAAATAATACTCAACACTGCAAAAACAAATAATACAATTAAAAAATGGACAGATGACATGAAGTCATTTTTTTTTCAAAAAAGACATACAGAAAGCCAACAGACACATGAAAAGATGTTTAATACTGATCCTCAAGGAAATGCAAATTAAAACTACAATGAGATATCACCTCACACATGTCAGAATGGTTAAAATCAACAATAGAAACAACAGATGTTAGAGCAAGAATGTGGAGAAAGGAGAACATTCTTGCACTTTGGTGGGAGTGCAAACTGGTGCGTCCACTGTGGGTGAAACAGTATGGAGTTTCCTCAAGAAGTTAAAAATAGAACTATACCATGATCCAGTAATTGCAGTACTAAGTATTTACCCAAGGAATACAAAAATATTCAAAGGAATACATGCTCTTCAATTTTTGTACCTGCATTATTTACAATAGCCAAACTATGGAAACAGCCCAAGTGTTCATTGACTGATGAATGGATGAAATGGTGTGTGTATATATACAATGAAATATTACTCAGCCATAAAAAAGAATGAAACCTTTCCATTTGCAATGATGTGGATGGAGCTAGAGCGTATAATATTAAAAGAAATAAGTCAGTCAGAGAAAGACAAATTCCATATAATTTCACTCATGTGGAATTTAAGAAACAAATCAAACAGTCTTAGGGGAAAATAAGCAAACCAAAAAATAGAGGATTTAATACAAAAAACAAACCGATGGTTACCAGAGGGTAGATGGGTGGGGGTATGGGTTAAATAGGTCATGGGGATTAAGAAGTGCACTTTTTGAGATGAGCACTGGTTATTGAATATAAGTGCTGCAATGTGTTGCTGTAGATTCCTTAGTGGACCTCTGAATTCTCCCTGAACTGTTTTATTCATAGATGGTAATTATTTTGGAGGGAAAGGGGGAGAGGATGAGGTTTGGGATCTATTCCACCAATTTGATGTTGTTAACCCTCTATAAACACATTATTATTTTTAGGACTTCCATTCACACATATAGATGTTAATTGCTCAGGTTCATTTCTGTAATTTACAAGAATTTTCTTTTCTTTATGTTATAATGCACACTCCTTCATTCTCCAAGTGAGCACAGGGATAAATTCATGAAGTGCAAGCTGAGAATAAAAATTGAAACACAACTAAAAATTGGGATTCAAAATTAAACAAAGATGTGAAGGGAGAAATAGCAACACAGTAATAGTAGGGAAGATCAATGCTCCATGTTCAACAATGGATAACTTATCCATACAGAAAATCAATAAGGACAGTTTGGTTTGACATTTGAACTACACTCTAGAACGAATTGACCTAAAAGACACAATACAGAGGGCTCCATCCAACAGGAATAGAATAAATATTATTCTCAAGCACATCTAAAACATTCTCCAGGATAGATATGTTAGGTCAAATATATATAGGCCATGTATTAGGCCAAAAAATAAGCCTTACAAATTTCAAGAAGATTAAATTACATAAAACATCTTTTCGGGGCACCTGGGTGGCTCAGTTGGTTAAGCGTCTGATTTCAGCTCAGGTCATGATCTCGTGGTTTGTGAGTTTGAGCCCCGTGTCAGGCTCTAAGCTGTCAGCACTTCAGATTTTGTGTCTCCCCATCTCTCTGCCTCTCCCATGCTCATCCTTTGTCTCTCTCTGTCTCTCAATAATAAATAAAAAGTGTTAAAATATAAAAAAAAGAAAACATCTTTTCTTATCCAATGGTATGAAAATAGAAGTCAAAAACAGAAGAAAAAGTGGAAAATTCACAGATATGTGGAGATTAAAAAACATGCATTTGAACAAGCAATAAGTCAGAGAAATGTTTAAAAAGAAATTTAAAAATATCTTGAAACAAAAAAATTGGAAACACAACATACCAAAACTTATGGATGGAGCAAAAGAAGTTCATAAAAGGAAATTTATAGTGAGTAACATCTGTATTAATAGAAAGACAGATATAAAATAAACAAACTAACTTTATACCTCAAGGAAATAGAAAAAGAAGAAAAAACTAAGCCCCAAAACAGAATAAAGAAGGAAATAAATAGTAGAGCAGGTAAAATGGAAAAACAGGTTGGAAAGCCACAGAAAAGATAAATGAAACTGAGGGTTGTTTTTTAAAAAGACAAATAATACTGAAAAATCCTTTAGCTAGACTAACCAAGGGGGGGAATAATAAAATAATTAAAACCTAAAATTGAAGATAACGCATTACAAATAATACCACAGGGATACAAAGAATCATAATATTACAAAATATTGTATGTCAACCAATGGGATAATGTAGAATAAATTAATAAGTTTCTAGAAACATAAAATCAAGCAAGATCAAATAATAAAGAATAAAATTTTAAGCAGAAAGGAGATTTAATCAGTAATTAAAAATCTCCCAACAAAGACAAGACTGGGGCCAGATGCCTTCACTAGTGAATTTTACCAACCATTTAAAGAAGAATTAATGCCAATCCTCTTAAACTCTTTAAAAACAAATGGAAAGGGTTTCTTCCCAATTTATTTTACAAGACTAGCTTTACTCTGATACCCTGATATATGTTATGTCCAGATAAGGACACTACAAGAAAATAAAATTACAGGTCAATATCCCTGATAAGCATTCATTCAAAAATTCTCACGAACACTAGCAAAGTGAAGACAACACTATAGTAAAGTGACCAGACACTATGATCAGTAGGATTTATCCCTAGGATGCAAAGATATTTCAACATAAGTGAATCAATAAATGTGATGCACACATGAAGAAAATGGAGGATAAAAAGCATATGATCATTTTAATAGGTTCAGAAAAAGCATTTTAAAAATTCAGCATGATTTCATGATAAAATGTTAAAAAAAAACTAGGTATAGTAGGAATTATTCTCATCATAATAAAGGTCATATATGACGATCCCATAGCTGATAACACATTCAACACCAAATAGCTGAAATCTTTTTCACTAAAATTAAGAGCAATACTGTGGTGCTCACTCTTGCCCCTTCTATTCAACACAGTACTAGAAGTCCCAGTCAAGGCAATTAGTCATTAAAAAAAATAATGCGAGTAAGAAAAGAAGGAGCAAGAGAGTATTATGCTAGGTGAAATAAGCCATCAGAGAAAGACAAATATCATATGATTTCAGTCATGTAGAATTTAAGAAACAAAACAGGGGCGACTGGGTGGCTCAGTTGGTTAAGCGTCTGGCTTCAGCTCAGGTCATGATCACAGTTTGTGGGTTCGAACCCAGCGTCAGGCTCTGTTCTGACAGCTCGGAGCTTGGAGCCTGCTTCAGATTCTGTGTCTCCCTGTCTCTCTGCCTCTCCCCTGCTCATGCTCTCCCTCTCTCCCTCAAAAATAAATATTTTTTTAAAAGAAACAAAACAAACTAGCAAAAGGAAAAAAGAGAGCGAAAGGGGCAAACCGCAAATAAGACTAACTATAAAAAAAAAACACACCAAAACTGATGGTTACCAGAGGAAAGGTGGGTGGGGAGTGAGTTAAATAGATGATAGGGATTAAGTAGTGCACTCGTTGTGGTGAGCACCAGTTGTTGTATGGAAGTGTTGAATCACTAAATTGTACACCTGCAATATTACACTATATGTTAACTAACTGTAATTTAAATAAAAACTTAAAAAAAAATACCAGGCACATACCCTAAACCTAATCCTAGTGCTAACCTTAACTGTAGATATGAGAAAGTGGCTTCCTAAACACAAGATAAGAAGAACTGAGAAACAGCCTACTTATCCTGTAGAAGACCCCAAACATTTAAGAATTGTTAGTATTTCTAAAATTGGGTGTGAATGTAGAAATAAACACAGAGAGTCCCCCCCACACACAAAAAGAAAGGAAAGAATAAAATTGTCTCTGCAGAAAATATAATCTTATGTGTAGAATATTCTAAAGATTCAAACAAACTAACAAAAACTATTGAAACAAGGATATTCAGTAAAGTTGTAGGACACAAAATTGATATATACAAAAATCACTTGCATTTGTGTACTAACAATGAACTATCCAAAAAATACAATAAAAATTATTTTATTGATAATATCAAATTAATGAATACTTAGGAGTAAGTTTACCAAGAAGGTTAAACCTGTACACTGAGAACTTTCATTAAAACGTTAATGAAAGAATCAAAAGATGACTCAAATAAATGGAAAGATAGACTCTATTTATGGATTGGAAAAAATTACATTGTTAAAATGTCCATTATACCCCATTTTTATCTAGAGTTTCAAAACAATGCTTATCAAGATTTCAATGACGTTAAAAAAAAATAGAATAAATAGTCTTGAAATTTGTATGGAAGCCAGAACACCCTAAATAGCTAAAGCAAACTTTAACAAAACAAAGCTTTAGGTATTACACTTTCTGTCAAACTATATAACAAAGCTATATTAATAAAAAAAAGTATATACTCCTATAAAATAATTAGACATATAGACCAGTGGAGTATACGAGAGAACCCAGCAATAAACCAAGCTTATTATGGTCAAATAATTTATTTTACAAAAACACCACCAATACATAATAGGCAAGAATAGTCTCTTCAATAAATTTTGCTTAAAAAAGTAGATGTCTAGACTTAGAAGATTGAAGTTAGGGGCACTGGGGTAGCTCAATCATTTAAGCATCTACTCTCAATTTTGGCTCAGGTCATGATCTCATGGTCATGAGATCAAGCCCTACATCAGGCTCCAGGGTGAGCATGGAGCCTGTTTGGGATTCTCTCTCCCTCTCTCTCTGTCCTTCTGTTTGCACTTTCTCTCTCTTTCAAAAATAAATAAATATATTAGACAAAAAAAACCTAAGTAAATGAAATTAGACCTTTATATTACACCATGCACAATTATCACCAAAAAATACATTAAGAAATAAATGTTGAAATTGTAAAACTCCTGGGGAAAAAACACTGAGGTAAACTCCTCCATATTGTTATCACTTATGATTTTGTAGATTTGATACACACAATACAGACAATAAAAGCCAAAAAAAAGTAGGGCTACATCCAACTGAAGTTTCTGAAAAGCAAAGGAAATAATCAACAAATGAAAAAGGAACTTATAAAATGGGAGAAATATTTGCAAGCCATTTTTATCATAAGGAGTTAATACCTAAAATATAAAAGAAACTGATACAAGTTAGTAGCAAAAAATAATAATAAGAAATAGCACAATTAAAATATGGGCCAAAGACTTGAATAGGCATTTTTCCAAATAACACAAATGGCCAAGAGGAATATGAAAAGGTGCTCAACATAACAAATCACCAGGAAAATTCTAACCCAAAACTCAAGAAGATATCACTTCACATTTGGTAGGAAGGCTATTATGAAAATTTACAAGTTTTATGGCGAGTGTGACAAAATAAGGAGCCCTTGTACATTGTGGTTGGAGCGTAAATTGGTACAGCCATTATGGAGATACTACAAAGATTCATCAAAATAATATAGATCTGCCCTATCATGTAGCAATCCCACTTTTGGATGTATATCCAAATAAAATAAAATTGGCATCTTGATGAGATATCTGTGTCCTGGTTCTTTGAAGCATTATTCAAAGTAGCCAAGATATAGAAACAAACTAAGTGTCCATGAATAAATGAATAAAGAAGATATGGTGTATGTAAATAATGGAATATTACTCAGCCTTAAAAAAGAAGGAAAACTGCCATTTGTGAGAACATAAATAGACCTATAGGGCATTATGCTGAGTGAAATAAGTCAGACACATAAAGGTAAATATTGCATGATCTTATTTATATGCAGAATAAAAACGAAACAAAAAAACAATAAACAGTTGAACTCTAGTAACATTATGGAACAATGGTTACCAGAGTATGGTTATTGGTGAAAAGAGGTAGAAATTTTCAGTTATAACATACTGATAATCTAATATAGAGCATGGTGAGTATAGTTAAATGATACTCTGTCATATATTTAATATTTGGTAAAAGAGTAGATATCAGTTGTTCTCACCACAAATACACAAAGTTAGCTACATGATATGATGGATATGCTATTTAGTTTGATTGTAGTCAACAGATCAAAGTTCATATATATCAAAATATATAATATCTCTTAAATACATACAACCTTTGTCAACCATTCCTCAATAAAGCTGGGGAAATGTATTTATCATCATAATATACTTATACTAAGAGTAATTTCATGACTGTTCTTGCAGACTTCCCAATAAAAAGTATCATAGTTTCTGGAAAGCATCTGTACAAAATTCTGGATATATTTTCCTCTTTTTTTTAAGTTTACATACTTATTTTGAGATAGACAGAGACAATGTGAATGGGGGAGAAGCAGAGGGAGAGAGAGAGAATCCCAAGCAGGCTCTGTGCTGCCAACACAGAGGCCAATGCAGGGCTCAAAGTCACAAAACCATGAGCCAAAAACCTAAGTCACAAAACCTAAGCCACAAACCAAGAGTTGGACCCTTAACCTACTGAGCCACCCAGGTACCTCTCTTTTTTTGTTTTCAAGTGCTTTTATTTGAACCCAAAACTCACCCATTCTCACAAAAGAAAGTCATTTTAATGGCATTTTGATTCTTGGAAAAACACAATTCTCTAATGTACAGGTTTTATAACAGCTTATTTGAATGACTAAATAGCCCAAACACATTGCATTAACTTTACTGATAGAAAACCCAATTACTCACATGCAAAAAAATGCAGGGAAGTCCTCAATAAGAATACAAGTCTAATCATTTAGTTATTTATGTTCATTTCTAAAATATAAAACTGAATGGAGGGGCATCTGGGTGGCTCGGTCAGTTAACATCTGACTTCGGCTCAGGTCATGATCTTGTCTTTCCTGAGTTCAAGACCTGTGTTGGCTCTGAGCTCTCAGCACAGAGCCTGTTTCAGATTCTGTGTCTCCCTCTCTATCTGCCCCTCCCCTGTTCTCTCTCTCTGTCTCTCTCAAAAAAATAAACATTAAAAAAATTTACAAAATAAAATATAAAGTTTAATGGATTTAAATACCTCAAAACGTATTAGTAAATATATTAGTAGTGCAATTACCAGTGTACACAGTAAAATAAAGATTGGTAGGTTTAAATATATTATGAAATACCAACTTAATTTTTGGCACAATGAATCCAATGAGCAATTAAATCATTGCAGCACTGGGATATTTACATTTTTCACTTAAATTTATTATATAGAAAAATTATTTACAGAAAAAAAAGTAAAGATATGTACTTTATTTTCAGTTTCTCCTAGTAGTAATATTTAATATTAATATGGTACCTCTGTTGAAATTGATGAACCAATATTGGTATATATTATTAGTAACTAGTGTCTTTATTTCAGATTTTCTTAGTTTTAACTAAGAAAATGTTCTTTGTCTTTTCTAAAATACCACATTACATTTATTTATTCTGCCACCTTGAACACCTCCTTACTGTAAACCACTTATTAAATTTTCTGTTTTTAATGACAATTAGAGGTTTGATATCTAGTACTTTGTAAGAAGTTCCATTATTCATATTTGCCTGAAGTTTTTGTAAAGATTACACTAAGATTATGTGTTCTTAGCAGGAAAACCACAAAGGTAGAATACTCTTTTTAATGACATCATGTGAAGGATATATATATTAACAGTACCAATTATCATGGTTGATATTGACCTTGATCACACAACTGACCATTAAGATATTGAAAGGTGAGGGGAAGATTGCATAGTAAATACAGGTTGCCTTATTAGGAAGGTAAGTCTCTCTGGTAGAAAAATAAAAGTCTTTGGGAGTAGCCCTATTCCTGGTAATAGACAACTTTACTAATGGAAATTTTCTTTGAAATTTCCTTTACAAAAGGGGAAATTTATACTCTATTTTAGGCAGTTGAGATAAATAACTTTTACTGCATTCATTTGTTCTCAGTTGACAATGTAATTCAGGGGAGTTGACTAATAAGGTGTCTTAGTTTGTGAAGAGTTAGGGACACAGATAATATAAGAGGCATTGCTGGATTATGTACCAAACATCTAGGCATTTTTAAGACCAAATAGAATGACAAGCACCACAGGCAAAGATAAATACTCATGGGACAAAAACCTCTTCTGCTAAGATGACACTCTTAGTGGATTCATTTGCAAGAATTTTTGCATTTCCTTGTTCAACAAAGGGGTCAGTTAGGTTTTCAGTGTACTTGAAAAGTAAATGCTGAAATTAAAAAAAAAAAACAAAACAAAGAGTTCTAAATTCTTCCCCAAAATGGGTACTGCTAGTGTATGTTTTCATGATTGTGGGCAGATCCAATTTGGATAGTTATAAGACTCTTCAATACTGAAAACAAACAGGGCTGAAGGGGGAGGGGGAAAGGGGAAGGGGGTGATGGACATAGAGGAGGGCACTTGTGGGGAAGAGCACTCGGTGTTATATAGAAACCAACTTGACAATAAACTATAAAAAAAAGATGTTGAGTGCAAATACACTATGATTTATTTAGGCATTTGTGTCTAATTAACATGTACAGTTATAATTGAAAAAAGATTAAAACAAGGCACTTGATATTCTGGCCCTAAAAGCTGGACTTTGCAAGTGACTTCCAGGGGGAGTTGATGTCATTCATGGTGACATTGGGAATACAAGAAAAACTAGTCACAGGGACGACCAGGGGGTCTTTAGCATACTGGACCAGTCAGAGATTTTGATGACAAATCCAGCAGTCTGAAAGGTTACTCTTTTTAAAAATGGTCTGGGAGATATAGAGGATGGCATGATCTTTCTAGGCCAGTGTCAGAGTAAAGGAAAGAAAGAGAAGAAAAAAAGGTCTCCGTGTTTAGTTTTTATGGAGTCTTGATTTTGTATCTTGGTTGGAAACTATCTACAGGGAAGTCAGCTGCTTTCCTTCCTCATCAATTTGATCAAAATTCCCTATTATTTGGATAGGACCATATGTCAAGTAGAGCTTTTTATAGCTGAGAAATGTGTACACAAGGCTCAGTGCCTTCTAGTTTAGCAGCGGTGTCAGTGGTCAGGAATCTTTGATAATACCACTTCCAACAGGATTTCAAGGGCTGTCTTCCACTGATGACATTTTCAGAACACTCAGTCACCAGGCTCTAGGCTGTGACTAATAGGATCTTTTCAACGGGGTTACAAGAAAGCATTTTTTAAACCTATTGATAATAGGTTTTAGCATAAGACACTAAGGACATAGTAGGTGGGTTTATTAGAGTTAACAAGAAAACAGCAGAAACTTTTATGCAAATAGACATTAGTCTACTGATGACTATCACATGTGGACTGAGTTTATGTTTTCCAAAATGGGTATTGTGAAGTGTCAGCAAGGCCAAAGACAATGTCTTAGGTAAAGGGAATCCAGTAATTTCAGCAATTTTAGATATCTGAAGTTTGTGGATGCCATTTGTTCTCATGAACTTGCCTGATGATTGAAGGTGATACAAATTCCAAGATGTTTGCAAAACATTCATTAAGGCTTGTATGATTTGTTCAGTGTAGTAGGTGTCCTGATCAATGGAGATCTTGGAGAGTATACCCCAACTGGGAAACATGTCTTCTAGAACCTTTTTATGGCACTGTGAGGACATCGGCTTGCCGATAAAGGTATCTTCAACCTACACAAAGAACCTAAATAAAATAATAAGAACATATGGATAGCACGTAGTAAGTGGCAGTTGAATGAAATCCAGCTATACGTGCTCAGATTTTCAGAGGGAGGAGGTTTGAAGCCTCTAGGGATAAAAGTAGCTTTTCCAACATTATGGGCATGACAAAATAGACATTAGTTGTAAAGTGCTTTCAAGATTGTATAAAAGTCTCCCCACCAATGTTTATTTAAAATTTGAGTCGATTTATATGCACCATGGTGAGTGAAGATGAATTAAAAAACTAAAAGATGAAGTTTGTCAGAAAGCTGGGAAGAACCAACTGGCCATATTGCATTATTTGTTGGATTTAAAACCCTTCATGATTTCTCTGATTCAGGATGAATGTACTGTCATTTTACAAGTACATCTGGATGACAAAATCTGACACCAAGAAACATTTTCAGTCGAAGTAAAATAGACTACATGAACTACAGTATTTACAGATTCTGAATAAACCCCTTGCATGAAAGTTAGCCAAGGCATCTCCCTTTATACTTGGGTTCAGTTTTTAGTGTGAGCCTTAGTTTTAATAATTGCAATTTCAAAATGTAAGAGAATAGCAGTAAGAAGTTTACTTACTTGTTATTCCTTTTTTATTTGGGCCCCTGTAGATGTAAGAAAGCCCTTTGTTTCTACAATATCCCCATATCATGGACAATCCAAATGCATACCAGCTGTTGGTATAAGTGTTAACAATTTTCCTTCAAAACTGTCATACTCCAATAAGGGTATGGAGTTCGGCTTGTTTGGGCTGATTTAGCCCAATATTGTGGGACATTACCCCTCTCAAGCAGTTAATATTGGGTAGTAATGGCATAGTCAGATTGGAAATTTTCTTTTCTATATTTATAGTATGACACTTCAACAAAAAAAAAACAAAAAAAAAACAAAACAAACAAACAAACAAAAACAAAAAAATCAGGATTAGTCAAACGAGTGTCTCATAAATCAAGACATGGCATCATGAAATGAAATGTTGTTTCCACACAGTCATGGGACTCATCCTCATAGGTAGGGGTAATAAAATAGCAGGACTAAAAATATTGCAGTGTTTAAGCTGTAGGTTAGATTTCAAAGGTTGAGAATCTCATAGGAGGTTAGTCTGATTTTAGAGAAATGTTGAGTCAGTTCAGATTTAAGAACACTTTAGACAGCATATGTAATTTGTAAATAAATGTCTTTTCCTAGGGTTGAATCTGCCAAAGCTTCTATGAACTTTGCAGATGAAGCTATAGCCTTAAAGCAGTTAGGATAGGTGGAAGCACATGAATCAAATTGTGTGCTATAATAAGCAAAAGACATGTACTTACTGCCACATTCTTTCATGCGTACTCTCAGGGCTTGATTGTTTCTTTCATGAACAAATAAGTTTATAGGTAGAATAGTTAGCTAGTCCTATGTCAGGCAGTTCTTGCAGTGCTTGTTTTAGTCTTGCCTTAAAATATTAAATTTATTTTTTTTTTTTGAGAGAGAGTGAAGGAAACCATGAGTTTGGGAGGAGCAAAGAGAAGGAGAGAGAGAATTCCAAGCAGGCCCTGCACTGTCAGAACAGAGCTCAATTTGTGGCTCTATCCCACAAATTGTGAGGTCATGACCTGAGCTGAAATCAAGAGTCAGATGCTCAATCAACTGCACCACTCAGACCCCCCTTGTTTTCATTTTATAAGGTCTGCTTATACTTATGTTCCCTAGGAAGGTGTTCAGTGACTGAAGTTTTAAGTAAGTTTATAAAGTGGGGAAGCCAATAGAGAAACATTTTTAAATGGTATTAATAGTCCAAACTTTGCAACAGCCAGCCAGGCCTAAGAAGCCACAAAACTTTCATTTAGTTAAGGGCCTAGAAAATTCTTGGATTCTCTTAATTATTTCTGGAGATAGCTGGATTCCTTCAGTGCTTAGATGATAACCTAGGTAATAAAAGTATCTAGACATAATTGTAATTGTTCCTTTCAGATTTTATGTGCTTTTTCACCTAATGAATGAATGAATGAAATGAAATATTAATGGATGTCTCTTTAGTAACTGAACGCAGCAAGATGTTGTCTACATATTGTAAAAGGGTTGATTTTCCATGGAACTAGGGGTGGTCAAATCTTGGTAGAATAGTTGCCAGAAATAAAAAGGCCTCAGTGAAACCTTGAAGCATGACTATCCAGATATATTGTTAATTGTCTCGAGTAAATACAAGTAGATACTGGCTCGTGGGATCTACAGCAATGCTTTTAAGAAAGTTGAAAGTAGGTCTACAACAATGATCCATTCTGTATCTGGTGGAACTTGTGACAAGGGTGTTTGGATTTGGAACAGCTGGGAAAGGGGAATAATTATCTTGTTAATAGCTCTCAAGTCTGGAAAAAAATAACCATTCCTGCCCATCAGGTTTAACAACCCATAAAACTAGTGTGTTACAGGAGCTGGTGCATGGGATGATTAGCCCCTGGACAATTAGGTCTTCTAACATTGGTGTAAAGCCTTGTGTGACTTCAGGCTTTAATGGATATGCAGGCGATTGAGGAAGAGATTTAGTTGTGTCTCTCTGGATGTTTATAGGCTCTGTATTTTTTTTTAATTCTCATAATGCCAGTATTAGAAGTAGCCCACAGATTTTTGTTGCCTTAGTCAAATTGGGGGGCTCTGTTTGAATCATTCCTCTTAGATATCAAGAACAGATCATAAGGAATGTAAAAGATTGAGTTCATGCTCATCAGGAAATTTTAAGGTGAGGTATTCACTGGGGGAAAAATATATTAGCCCTTTAAATGTAGAGATTTCTATATAATTAATAGATTGACTGGACTTGTGTTACATAGCAAAAAGGAATGTTTAATTCTGTGAAATGTCCCAGAGACCTCTGTACTAGTTGAGATAGAAACTCTCTCTGAATTATGTTAGATATCCTTCTATGAAGGAAGGAAGGCATTTTTTTTTTGTCCTATATTTGTGGAGTTTAAATTAGAGAGAATAGGGGTGCCTGGGTGGCTCAGTCAGTTAAGCATGTGACTTCAGCTTACGTCATGATCTCATGGTCAGTGAGTTCAAGCCCCACGTCAGGCTCTGTGCTGATTTTGTGTCTCCCCCTCTCTCTGCTCCTCTCCTGCTCGAGCTCTGTCTCTCAAAAATGAATAAATGTTTAAAAAAATTAAAAAAATAAATTAGAGAGAATAGCTTTGGTATCTACCAGAATTTGGCATGTTTTACCATTAATTTTAATTGTAATTTCCCTTTAGCTATATAAGTGAAACACTGGTAGCAATTTAGTAGGGAATATCTTGGAATCCTTTTAACTCTGGAATGGCCCATATTGGGTCCCTTCTATGGGGATATATATGGGGACACTTCAGTTGATGAGAAAGAAGTTGAATAAAATCTTGGAGGGCAATCTTTTTCTTAGTGTCCTAGTTGATTACAAATGAGGCATCCACCACTGGGCCAGCATTTTGATGAAGGACCCATAGAGGGATGAGATGTGGAAAGCCCAGGTGTTAATGTAGGGACTGACTTTGGGAATGTAGCTGTAAGGTCAGTAGCTTGATGGATTTTAGTCTGTGGTCTTATTTGAAAGGTCTCTCCAAGTGCTCAGCTATGGTTATGAGTTCAGTCAGACTGGTGGTCTTCGGTTCTATTTTTTTGTCTTTTTCTCAATCCACTAACTTCAGGAGATAATACATTTAAAAACAGTGCAGCGAGAAGAGTTTGGGTGACCTCAATTATTATATCAACCCAGAATCCCATAGAAAGAGAGCTTCCAGATAGTCTTTAAAGTCTGCCAAAGATTTCTTCTTCTTTATTTTGCATATTCAAATATGAGTTCAATCAATTCAGGCAAAGATTCCAGGAATAGTTTTTAAAAGATCAGTTGCTATTTTGCAAGCTTTTTCTGTTTTATGGAAGGACCATATTGGCTTTCCAGTATTGTCCTCAGGATTCTGCTTCCCACAGCCATTTTTTGGACTTCACCAGGCTCTACAAGCATATGCACCAGCTGATAAGGACTTAGCAGCCTAGGGTCATAGGCTTGATAATGATTCTCAATTCTTCAGAAAGCTTTGAGGGATCCTCCCTGAGTTAAAGACATCCTTTAAATATGAACCTAAATTTGATCCTTGACCAAGGAATGAAAATTACCAGAGGAAATTTGCTTGCAACTTGAATGGCATTTTTAAAAAAATTTAATTTAATTTAATTTTGTTTTGTTTTGTTTTATTATTGAGTTCTGGTATAATTAACATACAGCATTATATTACTTTCACGTGTACAATATAGGGATTCAAAAATTCTATACCTCATTGCTCAGTGCTTACATAAGTGTACTCTTAATCCTTTTCGTCCCTCACCTACCTCCACTCTGGTATGAATTATTTTCCTTTAGTTTTTTAAGTTTTTAAAATTAAAATTCTAGTTATTTAAGGGGTGACTGGGTGACTCAGTCAGTTAGGCATCTGACTTCGGTTCATGTCATGATCTCACAGTTTGTGAGTTCAAGCTCCGCATTGGTCTCTGTGCTTAGAGAGCAGAGCCTGGAGGCTGTTTCAGATCCTGTGTCTCCTCTCTGCCCTCCCTCCCTAGTTCACACACACACACACTCTCTCTCTCAAAAATAAATAAACATTGAAAAAATTAAATGAAATAAAATTCTAGTTATTTAACATACAGTGTAATATTAATTTAAGGTGCAAAAATCAGTGATTCAACACTCATGCAACAACACCCTGTGCTCACCAAAACAGATGCACTCCTTAATCCCCATCCCCTCACCCTACCTACCCTCTGGTAACTAGCAGCTTGTTATCTTTGGTTAAGAGACTACTTCTTGGTTTGAGCCTTTTTTTCCCCCTATGTTCATTTGTTCATTTGTTTCCTATTGTGCATCTCTTTCTGCCAATCCCCTGCTCTCACGCTCTCTCTCTCAAAATAAATAAACATTTTTAAAAATGTTTTATAGTTTATTTATTTTTGAGACAGAGACAGAGCAGGAGTGGGGGAGGGGCAGAGAGAGAGGGAGACACAGAATCTGAAACAGGCTCTAGGCTCCCAACTGTCAGCACAGAAACTGACGTGGGGCTCAAACCCACAAACCGCGAGATCATGACCTGAGCCGAAGCGGGATGCATAACCAACTGAGCCACCCAGGTGCCCAAATAAACATTTTTTAGAAAAAAATGTTACTGACTGTATTCTCCTCTAGGATTTTAATGGTTTCATGTCTCAATTTAGATCTTTAATCCATTTTGAATTTATTTTTGTGTATAGTGTAAGAAAGAAGTCCAGTTTTATTCTTTTATTATTATTATTTTATTGTTTTTAGAGTACATAATTATTTATTTAAATTCAAATTAGTTAACATACAGTGTAGTATTGGTTTCAGGAGTAGAACCCAGTGACTCATCACTTACATACAACACTCAGTTCTCATCCCAACAAGTGCCCTCCTTAATGCCCATCACCCATTTAACTCATCCCCCCACCCAACATCCCTCCATCAACCCTAAGTTTGTTCTCTGTATTTAAGAGTCTCTTATGGTTTGCCTCCCCAGCAATTTTTCTTATTTTTCCTTTCCTTCTCCTATTTTTATCTGTTTTGTTTCTCAAATTCCACATGTGAGTGAAAGGAGTGAAATTATATATTTGTCTTTCTCTGACTTACTTATTTTGTTTTGCATAATACACTCTAGTTCCATCCATGTTATTGCAAATGTCAAGATTTTGTTCTTTCTGATCACTGAATAATATTCCTGTAAAGCAAATAATATTCACTCTATAATACTCCTGTATATCCATATATACAGATGATGTATCCATTCATCAGTATATATGGATATTTATCTTTATCAATTTATTAGTTGATGGACATTTGGTGTTTGGGCTCTTTCCATAATTTGGCTATTGTTGATAGTGCTGCTGTAAACATTGGGGTGCATGTGCCCTTTTGAATTATCATTTTGTATTCTTTGGATAAATACTTAGTAGTGCAATTGCTGGAGTGTGGGGTAGTTATATTTTTAATTTTTAAAAGATGTCCATATTATTTTCCAGAGTGGCTGTACTATGGTACTGTGGAGTTTTCCCTGCATGATTTTTTTGAAAAGACTGTCTTTTTCCATTAGATATCGTTTTTTCTTTGTCACAGCTTAACTGGCTGTACAATTGTGTGATCATTTCTGGGGTTTCTGTATTATGTGTCTATTTTTGTGCCAGTACCATACTGTCTCGTCACTAGGGCTTTCTGGAGATAACTTGAAGCCTGAAATTGTGATGCTTCCAACTTTGCTTTTCTTTTTCAACATTTCTTTGACTATTCAGGGTCATCTGTGGTTCCATACAAATTTTAGGATAGTTTGTTCCAGCTCTGTGAAAAATGTTCTAGGTATTTTGATAGGGGCTACTTTAAATTTTAGATTGTTTTGGGAACTATCAGCATTTTAACAGTATTTTTTCTTCTGATCCATGAGCATGGAAAGTTCTTCCATTTCTTTGTTTTCTCTTTCATTAATGTCATCAGCATTTTATAATTCTCAGATTACAGGGCCTTCACCTCTCTGGTTATGTTTATTCCTCAATATCATATTTTTTGGGTACAATTGTAAGTGGGATTGATTCCTTTATTTCTATTTTGGCTGAGCCACCCTGGCACCATGATAATTGTCATTTCTATATGTATCCATTTTACTGTATTTTATCCAGAAAACAGTATGTTGAAATAATTGCACACTCTGATTTCAGTTTTCTTATTATCCATTCAAACTTTCCCTATTATTTCACAAATACAGTTCTCAAAAGTTTTTACTTATATGGTCAAAGAAGTCTTTAAAAGAAATAAGAATTTATTTAGTAACACACCCTTCTCATGAGTACCTAATTTTATAAATGACAGTCAAGGGCAAATCTAACTCAGTGTACTTTTTCTTAAAAAAATCCAATTTGCTTAATTATGAACTATTTCCAATAATGTATAAAAAAGTAAACCAGGATACTTGGGTAGCTCAGTAGGTTAAGCCTAAGACTCTTGGGTTAGGCTGAGGTCCTGATTCTACCTTAATTAGTGGTTAGTGAGTCCAAGCCCTTTATCTGGATCTGCAGGTTGCAAAGCCTGCTTGGGATTCTCTCTTCTCTCTCTGCCTCTCCTCTCTCTCTCTCTCTCTCTCTCTCTCTCTCTCTCACTAAATGAATAAATAAACTTAAAAAAATAAACATAAAAAAGTGGAACAAGTATATTTAGTTTATTTTTTTCCTTCAGTTTCTTTTATCTCCTTTATCAAGGAACATTTGCATTTTCCCTCCATATCGTACTTGGAGAGAAACAGATCATTTACAGAGATCTGTTTTATTGGGGGCAGTTTATTTTCCCTTCCATTTCTTTAGCAGATTTTCTCTTACTTCCTTGTTACGGAGAGTGTAGATGAAGGGGTTTAGAACTGGAGTCACCACGGTGTTCAGGACATGAACGGCTTTGGTCAGATCCAAGGCCTCTTTGATGGAGATGCGGACATGAAGAAAGATCGTGGACCCAAACCAGATGAGCACCACAGTGAGATGCGAAGAGCATGTGGAGAAGGCTCTGCTCCTGCCACTGGCTGAAGGGATCCTGAGAATGGTGCTGACGATATACACGTAGGAGACCAGGGTAATGAGGCATGAGCTCAGGATGACCACAAAAGCAATCACAAAGGCCACGAGTTCCACTGCCTGTGTGCTGGTGCAAGCCAGGGTGATCCAGGGTGCAATGTCACAGAAGAAGTGGTTGATAGTGCGGGGACCACAGAAGGACAGGGTGCTAATGAGGGCTGTGGGGACCGCAATGGCCAGGAAGCCACACACCCAGGATCCCAGGGCTAGTTGTACTGAGAGCAGGCTGCTCATAATGGCCCCATAATGTAGAGGATAGCAGATGGCCAGATAGCGGTCATAAGCCATGGCTGCCAGAAGAAAGTACTCTGTACATCCCAATGAGAAAACAAGGTACATCTGCAAAAGGCAGCCAGTAAATGATATGGTTTGGCTTCTCTCCAGAAGGATGGCCAGGGCTTTGGGGACTGCAGCTGTGGTATACCAAATCTCCAAGAAAGAGAGGTTGCTCAGAAAGAAGTACATGGGGGTATGTAGCTGGGGGGTGGTACTCACCAACATCAAGATAGTCATGTTACCACTCACTGTGAGGATGTACATCACCAGAAAAAGCATAAAGAGAGATAGACGAAGGACCTGGGTCCCAGGAAAGCCCAGCAGGAGAAAATCCTGGGCATGAGTTGCATTGTCTGTGCCCATTGAAGAGGTACTGAGAAATACCAGTAACTAGACACCACACAGTAGATGGTTTCTATCCAATCACACAGTCCTAGAGGAAAAAAAAAGAACAGGATTCATGATCGTGCTTCAATAACTGAATGCAGACTGACAGTCTAACGTATGTTGAGTGTCTATTCTGTACCTGGAGCTGTGCATGGTTAATTCAATTAATTTAATAAAATGGAGAGATATGTGCTATTATAACCAATTAGTGTTTGAAGAGACTCCAGCTCAAAACATTTTAGCATTTTCATAAAGATTGCACCTATAGTTATAGTTCAGATCCAAGATTCAAATCCAGTCTTTGGACCTACCTCATCCTACTCTGGACATGCCCCAGCACAGCCATTAGATTACATATAAATGCACAAAAGGATGACCATTTCCTGTTGACACAATTCACTACTTTGTAACTAGACTCTTTCTGCCTGGTCCTGCAATGAAAATACGTATTTTTTCTTTTTGTCTTTGTGACTCAGTTGTAGGTTCTAGTCAATCTCTTCCCGACAGTTATAGCTTTTGAATTGGTCTTCTAATTTATAAGCTCTGACTTCAAAAATGGTACTCAGAAGTAAACTATAAAACATTAAATTAGTGTAACATTATTTTTGTCCTCTGTGACCTTGAAAAGTCCATGCTTAACGTTATTAATGTGATACAATCTTCACACCAGAAAGTATTTCCATGTTAAACAATACATATAAGGCAACTGCTTTCTGCATCTAAGGCTTCTTGATACTCATTTGGAAGGTTTAGAACAGGCTAAAATCAGAAAATCATTTTGAAACTAGCTATTTAATTTAAAGGAATTCTTTAGATTCCATATAGTTAAATACAGTGTAATAATAGTTTCAAGTGTAGAATTTAGTGATCCATCATTTCCATACAACACTAAGTGCTTATGACAACAAATGCACCCTTAATTCCCATCATGTAACCAACTGGAGTTAAATAAACCTTAAAAAATTGAATAGTTATCAAAATAATTGAGGAGAATGTGGGTGGTTCAGTCAGTTGAACATCCTACTCTTGATTTCAGCTCAGGTCATGGTCTCACTGTTTGTGGGATTGAGCCCTGCATTGGTTTGTGTACTAACAGCATGGAGCCTGCTTGAGATTCTCTCTCCTCCTCATGCATGAGTTCTCTCAAGCTCTCTGTCTCTCTTAAAATAAATAAATAAATAAACATTAAAAAAGAATAATTGAATGACAGAAAAATAATGATGATGGTGATTATTTTACTATACAACATATAACATTGATAAGTCCATTTTTTATTCAGATATGCAAAATATGCTTCCCTTTGTCATTAAGAACATCACTTTCCACTTATGTTACCATTAAGTAAAAGACTATAAGAAAAAAGAATTCTTGTAATCCACTTCTGAATGTTTCTTTTTGAGGACAAAATCTATTAATTAGAAGGTCAGTTAGGAGGTCTTACTGTCAAACATGCTGGTGACAAAAATCTAACTTGAGAAGCAGATTTTGAAAGAAGTCTAAGTGGACTCTTAGCATTTCCTTATGAAAGAATGCCCCCCGTCCATCCTCATGCATCACATTTTTACACTCTCCAAAGGAAATATTATCTCCATAGTTATCAGTAGATTCATGACATATATCTAATGTCAAAAAGCATATTTATACTACAAATGGGTCCCCAAAGCAAATGGGTCCCTATGGTAGATATACCTCATTTACAGTAGAATCGGACTTCAAAGTTATCTAGAACAGTGATCCCAAATTCTAATGAACATGTGAATCATTTGAGGGTGATGTCAAAATACAGATTATAATTCAGGTATCTGGGGCGGGCCCTGTGATTCTGCACTGCACAGAAACTCACAGAAGGCACTACTGGATGAGGACCTTAATCTGAGGAGCAAGGATCTATCATCTTTATGATTTTTTAAATAAAGAATATGAAAAACAGGGTGATGACATGACTCTCCCCTGGTTGATTGGGTAGCAATGTATCTAGATTATTAATTAATTATCCTAAAAAAGAAAAAAAATAACTTAGATATTGTGAGATGAGACAGAACAATAAGAAATACAAAGAAAAGAGGCTTATCAGCATAAAATGCTAAATAATGGCTTTCACAAATTTCCTAAAGCTACTATACCCAACATCTGTGTCATTCATGTCCAGTATATATGCAACAACTTTTCTAGCTCAAAGTACTTATAGCCAATGTTAATGTCTTTGGTATTGCTTAATTGTTCTGTAAAAATGTAGTTAAGGAGCTTCCATTTAAATGTAAACTTACAATAATAGTTAACAGTAGCCAACATATAGTGAATGCTTACATGGAATTCACTAGCGTAACACAATCATTGTAAATCCTATTACTGTGGTTTTCTCAACATTCTACTAGTTTTAAAAATGAGAAAACTGAAACACATAGAAGCTAGAGAAGCTGTCCCAAGTGGAACTGTGACTATCAGTTCTGTAAGTTCAATACCACAGCCATAACACTTTGTAGCTACTGCTTTCAGAGACACTTTTTAAATAGGTCTCTATAGAGTCTGATTGACAGGCTCAAATAAATTATATTTTAAGTTATATTCAAATAGAAATCACTGGTCAATGCCATTTCTAAAATATATTAGTATGAAATGATTCTATATTAAATTGAATAACTAATGTGGATAAAATAGTTGTTTTTCATTTTCAAAATTTAAGAACAGTTATCATGACCATATATTAGACAATAAATAGAATAACTGTTTCCATGTTATGAAAAGATTTTTTAGATTTGGCTTCCAATTATATTGCTGAGTTTGTCAGATATGATGAACTAATAATATTTATTTGAAGATGTGATGATTATGCCCCATATTTGTAAATATTGCTCTATATTTGAGTATTTCTATGATTAATTCTAAGAAGGAAAGTCTATGGGATTTTTGGCATATAACAAAGTTTTTAAAAACAGATAAATAGTTTGATTTACTGGTTTTAAATAAATGGCCTTTTGGTTTTTCAAATTAACTAACAATGATAGTTCCTTTTTATAAGAAAGAGTTCTACTTTTTAACAATTTAATAACAGTTTAATAATTATTTTTAATTTGTTACACTTGAAAAATCATTTTGAATACATAAAAACAGTTGCTTTTCATACATGCAATATTGTAGTAAAAATAACTATATTTATATTGTTTCTGAATCATAAGAAATTTCAGGAATTAAATCTTATGATGGCTATATGTTACAGAATAAATTTGTGATAACAAACTTACCCATTCATTTATCAATTATTGAATAGAACACAGGAAGCACAGAATAACCCTATTTACTTACCTGGTTGTAATTCTTTCTGGTGTATATATAAACTCCATAAACTCTGTCCTTGGACTTTATTCTTTTCTTTTTCGTTTAATGCCTTGATATTATTAATTTAAAAATATTTTATTTCTATTATATTGTATTTCTATTGATATCTTCCTTCTTTTTTATTTGCTTATCATTTTACACAATTTTCTCTTAATATTCAGTACTGTTTTATTAGATAATCTTCCATAGCCTTTGAAACTTGTTCTTAATTTTTCACTAGTTTTTTTTTCTTTTCTTTTCTTTTTTTCTTTCTTTCTGATCCAGTCCTGCTTTGCTACATTCAACTTTACTTTTGGTGTTTTACAATTTCTCCATCTCAATCTCTCTCTTAATGATTTCCATGCTGAAAACAATTTGCTATTAAGTAATTACTTATGTGTGTGTAAATCTTCTGGGAGTAGGCAACAATTTAACACTCTCTTGGGTACTTAGGGCTAGCTCAAGAAGAGAAGATTTTTCTAAATGGAGGTTTCAAATTATTTTCAAGCATTTGATTTAAATAACTTTATAAAGATCCTGGGTGGGATAAAAAATAGATATTTCCTTGGGTTTACATATATGAATGTGAGAATTTTTTGTCTTTCTGAGAGTTTTTAGAAAATGCAAATATTCAATGATTCTATTTCTGGAAAGATTTATTTTTATCTTTTAAGTTTTTAAATTTTAATTACAGTATAATTAACATACAGAATTAGTTGGTTTCCAGTGTAAAATAAAGTAATTTAATAATTCCATACAGTGCTCATCATGACGAGTGAATTCCGTCATCACAATCACCTATTTAACCAATCCCCCAACCTACCTCCCTTTTGGTAACCCTTAGTTTGTTTTCTATAATTAAAAGACTCTCTCCTCGTTTGCCTCTCTGTCCTTTTTTCTTCCCTGTGTTCATTTGTTTTGTTCTTAAATTCCACATAAGAGTGAAATCATATGGTATTTGTCTTACTCTAACTTATTTCACTTAGCATAATAGTCTCTTAACTCCATTCATGTCATTGCAAATGGCAATTATTTGATTTTTTATGGCTGAATAATGTTCCATATATATAATATATATATATATTCCGCATATATAATCTTCTTTTTTTAATTTATTTATTTTGAGAGAGGGAGAGAGAGAGAGAGAGCACATGAGTGAAGGAAGGGTAGAGAAAGAGGGAGAGAGAATCTCAAGCAGGTTCTGCACTGTCAGCTCAGAGCATGATGTGAGACTTGAACATATGAACTGTGAAATCATGACCAGAGCTGAAATCAAGACTTGGATACTCAACCAACTGAGGCACCCAAGCACCATGGAATTAAATCCCACTTGATCTTGTTAAATGATTATTTTTAAATGAATTATTGAACTCGGTTTGCTAGTATTTTGTTGAGTACTTTTGCCTCTGTATTCATCAGACGTATTGGCCTGTAGTTCTCTTTCGTTGTGGTGTCTTTATTTTGTTTTGGTATCAGAGTGATAGGAGTGTCTTGGAATGAATTTGAAAGGTTTTCTTCTTCCTCTTTTTTTTGGAGTAGTTTGAGAAGAATAGGTAGTAACTCTTCCTTAATGTTTGGTAGAATTTACTTGTGAAACTTTCTGGTCCTAGACTTTGTTTTATTGGGATTTTTTTAAATTACTGTTTTAATCTCCTTGCTGGTAATTAGTCTGTTCAGATTTTCTACTTCTTACTGCTTTAGTTTTGGTAGGTTATATGTTTCTAGGAATTAAACCATTTCTTCTAAATTGCTCAATTTGTTAGCATGTCAGTTTTCATAATATTCCTTACAATTATTAGTATTTTTGTGGTGTTGGTTTCTATTTTTCCTCTTTCAGTTGTGATTTTGTTTATTTGAATCCTTTATTTTTTGTTTTTGATGAGTCAGGTTAGTGGTTTATCAATTTTATAGATTTTATTTTCAAAGAACCAGCTCCTAGTCTTATTATCTGTTATATGGTTTTTATTTGTTTGCTTGTTTCTATACTATTTATTTTTGCTCTAATCTAATCCTTCCTTCTTCGGTGTTTGGGTTTTGTTGTTACTGTTCTAGCTCTTTTAGGTGAATATTAGCTGCTTATTTGAGATTTTTATGTTTCTTGAGGCCTGTATTGCTATAAATTTCCCTCTTAGAATGTTTTTGCTTCATCCCAATGTTTTTGGACTGCTATGTTTTCATTTGTGTCCATGTAATTTTGATTTCTACTTTGATTTCATGGTTGACCCATTCAATGTTTAGTAGCATTTTATTTAATCTCCATTTATTTGTGGTCTTTCCAGATTTTATTCTTCTGCTTGACTTCTAGTTTTATAATAATGTGATCAGAAAAGATGCATGAGTATGACTTCAATCTCTTTAATGTGTTGAGGCTTTTTTTTGGTGGGGTAATATGTCGTCTATTCTATAGAATAGTCCATGGAACTGGAAAATAATGTGTATTCTGCTGTTTTAGGATTAAATGTTCTGAATATATATTTGTTAAATCTATCTGGTCCAGTGAGTTCTTCAAAGCCACTGTTTCCTTGTTGATTTTCTGATTGGATGCTTTGTCTATTGATATAAGTGTGGTGTTAAAGTTCTGTAGTACTATTTTACTACTATTGATTAGTTCCTTTATGTTTATTATTAATTTTTTTATGTATTTGGAAGCTCCTTTCCTGTGACCATAATATCTACAATGTTATATGTTCTTGCTGGATTGTCCCTTTAATGATTGTATAGTGTCCTTCTTTGTGTCTTGTTACAGTCCCTGATTTAATGCCTATTTGTTTGAAACAAGTATTGTTACTCTGCCTTTCTTTTGACATCTATTTGCTTGATGAATGTCAATCCCCACACTTTCAGTCTGCTGATATTTTTGTTCTGAAATGAGTCTTTTGTAGGCAGCATATAGATGGGCCTTTTTTTTTTTTTAATCCACTCTATCACCCTCTGTTTTTTGATTGTAGCATTTTGTTCATTTGCATTCAAAGTGATTATTGATAGATATGTTTTGGGGTGCCTGGGTGGCTCAGTCCATTAAGCATGACATAGGCTTAGGTCATGATCTCACGGTTTGTGAGCTTGAGCCCCGTGTCAAGCCTGTGCTGACAACTCAGAGCCTGGAGCCTACTTCAGATTCTGTGTCTCCTTTTCTCTCTGCCCTTCCCCAACTTGTGTTGTCTCTCTCTCTAATAAATAAATAAACTTAAAAATATCTAATAGATATATATTTATTGCCATTTTGTTACTGATTTTGTTGTTACCTTTGGAGTTTTTCTCATATTTTCTTCTCTTTCTCTCTGTCCTGGTTTGTTGGCTTTCTTTATTGATATATTGCATGCCTTACATTTTTTTAATTAAACAGTTAATTTATTGGGCTCAGACCAAGAGTCCATAGGTCTAAAAGCCCTCTGTGTATTGGTCAGTTTTCTTCTCTATGTTCTATTAGACCTGTTTCTATAGCCTCATGAGCCGCCCCTCTTTATTTTTTTACATATGTATTCCTGAGTTATGATTTGTGGTTACCATTTGATTTATCTATAACATCTTCTGCATTTAGCAGTTTATATTAAGCTGAGGATCACTTAATTTTAGCATTTATTTATATTTATATTTTGAGAGATAGAGAAATAGTGAAAGTGCATGTGCATGAGCAGGGGAGAGCAGGGGAGGGGCAATGGGGGGACAGAGAGAGAGAGACAGAGAGAGAGAGAGAGAGAGAGAGAGAGGATCTTAAGCAGGCTCTCTGCCCAGTGCAGAGCCCAGCATAGCTCTTAATTTCATAATCATGAGATCATGAAATCAAGAGTTGGAAGCTTAACTGACTGAGCCACCCAAATGCCCCCGGATTGCTTGATTTTAAACACATTCTTTACTCCTCACCCTCCACAATCAGTTATTTGATATCATATTTTACATCCCTCTATTTTTTTAATGTTTAGACTAAAATTTACAGAGATACATATTTTTATTGCTTGTTATTTTTTTACTTTGATATTGTCACTTATGATGTTTTCCTCTCCACTGAAAGAGTATTTAAATATTCAATATTTTTGTAGGGCTTTTAGTTTAGTGGTCATGAATTCCTTTAGGTTTTGTTTTTGAAAATATCTTTATTTATCCTTCTATTCTAAATGATTGCCTTGCTGGGTAGAGTGTTTTTATATTATTTATTAATTGTTTTATGTACTTGGGTGCTCCCATGTTGATTGCATAAATATTTACAACTTTTATCTCCTCTTTTTGGATTGTCCCTTTATTATTTTATAATTTACTTTTTTTATATTTTGTTACAGACTTCATTTTAAAGTTTATTTTGGCCCTTATAACTATTGTTACTCCATCTTTCTTTTGACAATCATTTTTGTGATAAATGTATTTCCCTTAACTTTCATTTTTTTAAAGACATTATTATTTTTTAACGCTTATTTATTTTTAAAGAGAGAGAGATACAGAGACAGAGACAGAGTATGAGCAAGGGAGGGTCAGAGAGAGAGGGAGACACAGAATCAGAAGCAGGCTCCAGGCTCTGAGCTGTCAGCACAGAGCCTGACGCGGGGCTCGAACCCACAAACCATGAGATCATGGCCTGAGCTGAAGTCGGCCACTTAACTGACTGAGCCACCCAGGCACCCCTAAAGATATTATTTTAAGCAATCTCTACAACCAATGTAAAGCTTGAATTCACGACTTTGAGATCAAGAGCCATATGCTCCACTGACTGAGCCAGCCAGGTGTCCCATCCCCTCACTTTCAATCTGCAGTTGGTAGGTCTGAAATGAGACTCTTATAGGAAGGATATAAATGGATTTTGTTTCTTCATTCATTCCATCACCCTATGTCATTTGATTAGAGCATTTAATCCATTTATATTCAAAGTAATTATTGATAGATAGGTATTTATTGCCATTTTGTTACATGTTTTGTGGTGTTTCTATAGCTTTTATCTGACATTTTTTTCTCTTGCTCTTTTTCGTGGTTTGCTGGATTTCTCTAGTGACATACTTGGGTTTCCTTCTCTTTTTTTGTTTGCATATCTTTTTCTGATTATGGTTTTGTGGTTATCATTAGGTTTGCATATAACATCTTCTGCATGTAGTTGTCTAAATTAAGTTGATGATCACTTAATTTTGAACCCATTCTTTACTCTTCTACTCTCCATATTTTAGGGTATTATGTCATATTTTATATCCTTTCATTTTGTGAATCCCTTAACTGATTGATTTTTACAGAATTATTTATTATCATATTCTCATTTATGGTCCTTCCTTTTAAATTCAAAAAGTCTAACTTAATATTTCTTTTTTTTGTCTAGATTGGTGGTCATAATCTCATTTAGTTTTTGTTTGTCTGAGAAACTATCTTTTCTTCTATTCTCAATGTTATCCTTCTTGGATAGAGTATTTCTTACTGCAGATTTTTCCCTTTCAGTGCTTTGAATATAGCATGCCACTCCCTCTGGCCTGCAATTTTCTGTTTAAAAATCTATCGATAGCCTTATGGAGTTTCCTTTGTATTTAACTGTCTTCTGCTGTCTTGCAACTTTTAAAACTCTTACTTTATGACTATTTTTGCCATTTTAATTGTATGTGTATTGGTGTGGACCAATGTAGGTTGAATTTGTTGGGGAATCTCTGTGCCTCTTGTATTTGCGTCTCTGTTTCCCTCCCCAGATTCAAGAAGTTTTCAGCTATTATCTCTTCAAATATACTTTCTGCCTCCCATCCTTTCCTCTCTTCTTTTTCTGAGATCCCTGTAATAGGAATGTTGTTATGCTTGATGGAACCATATAGTTCTCTAAGTCTGCTCTCATTATGCAATATTTGTTTTTCTCTAATCAGTTCAGCTTGATTCCTTTAAATTACTCCATCCTCCAGATCACTGATATGTTCCTCTGTTTCCTGCATGGTACCATTTATTCCATCATTTTTTTTTTTTAATTTTGAGTTCTTCATCTCTAATATGGTATTTATTTTTTCTCCTTTTTCAAGGGCCACTTTGGGGTCCTCTACCCCTTTCTGAAGTACAGTGCTTATCTTATAAGATCATTACTTTAAAATCTGTATCAGGCATAATACTTCTACCCCTTTCATTTAGATCTCCTGTGATATTATCCTGTTCTTTATTTGGGACATATTCTTTGTCCCATCTCTCTGTGTATGTCTCTGCATTAGGAAAATCATCAATGATTCTGCTCTTGAAAGTAGTGATTTTATTAATAAGAAGTCATGTAGTGCCATGCAGTGCAGTATCCCTGTTCAGCAGGAACTGACACTTTAGGGGAGTCCTTTATGTATGTTGTGTGTATCTTGTTATTGTGTCTGAGTCACTTTTCCTTTCAGTCCAGACATCTGCACTGAGTCTTTGCCTGTTGGAGGATGTGCTTGCTCTCTGTGATGTTACTGAGACCCAAGCAAGCAAGCTTTAATGGAGCATGACAGCAGAAGTGCTCAGGAGTGGGGTGGTGGTTTTAGAAAAACTTTCACTGAACCACTTGTCCTAGGCTGGAACCCCATAGCCTGGTGGCTGGGGGGAAGTTATAGCACATGGTGGCAGTGTTGGTGACCAGTGGCATGGGGTGTCTGTGAGGGTGTCAGCAGGGCAGGGCACATGCATGCCATTTTCAAAATTTGCATTGAGATGCTATCCCTAGGTCAGAGCTCCCAAACTGTAGTGGCTGTGGGGGCATAGTGCATGCACTCAGCAGTTAGGTGGAGGTGTATATGGAGTTAACAAAATTTTCACGGAATCCAGGAACAAGGACAGCATGCTTGGAGTGGGCATATCCTCAGGAGAGCACCTGCGTGGGCTCATTGCTAGCAGGTTAAATAGTGTCTGTGTAGTGCTTCCTTCTACAGGTGGCTATGTGTTTATACAGTGGACAGGAGAGGTAAATTGTGCCTGTCACCTCCTTTAAACACAGTGAAGTCTCCCAACATGCTCTGAAATCAGTATAAACAGACTTTCCTTCCATTGTGCAAGGTGTTGCTTCTATGTTACCTCTCCTTGGATTGCTGTTTTTCTAAGGATGGGGACTCAGCTATTAATCACCCTTCTGGTTTACTCAGTGCTGAGTCAGCTGACTTTTAAAGCTCCAGGCTCTAAGTTCCATTGGCTATACAAACTCCTAAGATTCAGCCCCTGTGGTTTTAAGTGTTTTTTAAATGTTTTTATTTATTTTTGAGAGAGAGAGAGAGAGAGAGACAGAGTGAGCACGTGAGGGTCAGAGAGAGAGAGGGAGACACAGAATCCGAAGACAGGCTCAAGGCTCTGAGTAGCTGTCAGCACAGAGCCCGACGCAGGGCTCAAACCCATGAACCATGAGATCATGACCTGAACCGAAGTCGGACGCTTAACCAACTGAGCCACCCAGGCGCCCCAGCCCCTGTGGTTTTAAAGGCCAGATGTTATGGGGATTTGTTTTCTCTCTGTAGGCTCCCTGGTGCTTTTCCATCTCTATGACAAGAGCTTCCTCCCTCCTGTGGAAGTTCCTGGACACTGTTTATGCCCTTCCTAACCTCTCAGATGCAGTTTCTTTTCTACATTTAGTTGTGTAGTTTGTTCTGCCAGTCTTCAGATCACTTTATGGTTATTTTCTTGGATGTGACTGATACCTAGCTGCAAACATGGGACAAGATAAGCTTAGGATCTTCCTACTCTGCCATCCCACATTTCCCCAGTTCATTCATTTCCTAGGTAATTACTTTGTGTTCTACTTGACTGTGGGTGAAGAGGACATAAACAAAAGACCCACAGCTAATATCATCCTCAATGGGGAATAACTGAGGGCTTTCCTCCTAAGGTCAGGACCACAACAAGGATGTCCATTGTCGCCAATGTTATTCAACATAGTGTTTGAAGTCCTAACCTCAGCAATCAGGCAATGAAAATAAATAAAAGCTATCTATATCTGCAAGGAGGAAGTCAAACATTCACTCTTCGCAGACAACATGATACTCTATGTGGAAAGCCCAAAAGACTCCACGAAAAAACTGCTAGAACTGATACATGCATTCAGCAAAGTCACAGGTATAAAATCAATGTACAGTGGTGCATTTCTGTGTACCAATAATGAAACAGCAGAAGGAGACATCAAAGAATCAATTCCATTTACAATTGCCCCCTCCCTAAATAAAATATCTAGGGATAAACTTAACCAAAGGAGAGAAGAATCCATACACTTAAAACTATATAAAGCTGATGAAAAATATTGAAGAAGACACAAACAAATAAAATAAATTCCATGGTCATGGATTGGAATAACAAATATTGTTAAAATGTTGATACCACCCAAAGCAATCTACATATTTAAAGCAATCCTTATCAAAAGAACACCAGCATTCCTCACAGAGATAGAACAATTCTAAAACTTGTAAGGTACAAGAAAAGACCATGATTAGCCAAAGTAAAGTTGAAAAAGAAAATCAAACCTAGAGGCATCACATTTCTGGACTTCAAGCTGTTTTACAAAGTTGTAATCATCAATACAGTATGGTACTGGCACAAAAACAGACACACAGCTCAATGCAACAGAATAGAGAACACATAAGTGGACCCACAAATGTATGGCCAACCACTCTTCAACAAAGCAGGAAAGAATATCCAATAGAAAAAAAGACAGTCACTTCAGAAAATGGTGTTGGGAAAACTTGACAGCAACATGCAGAAGAATAAACCTTGACTACTCTCTCACCATACACAAAAATAAACAAAATGGATGAAAGACCTAAACATAAGACAAGAAGCCATCAAAATCCTAGAGAAGAAAACAGTCAATAACCTTTTGGATCTCATCTGTAGCAACTCTAACTAAACATGTCTCCAGAGGCAAGGGAAACAAAAGCAAAAATGAACTATTGGGACCTCATCAATATAAAAAGCTTCTGCAGTGTGAAGGAAACAATCAGCAAAACTGAAAGGCAACTGATGGAATGGGAGAAGATATTTGCACATCACATAGCACATAAAGGGTTAGTCCAAAATCTATAAAGAACTTATCAAACTCAACACCCCAAAACCAAACAATCCAGTGAAGAAATGGACAAAATAGACGAATAAACACTTTCCCCCTCACAAAAAAGACATCCAGATGGCTAACAGGCACATGAAAAGATGCTCAACATCACTCTTCATCAGGGAAATATAAATCAAAACCACAATGAGATACCAACTCACACTTGTCAGAATGGCTAAAATTAACAACTTAGGCAACAACAGATGTTGATGAGGATGCAGAGAAAAGGTGCTGGGAAATAGGAGAAACTGTCCCTGCCTGACCTCTGTTCTCAGAATGCTGGGAACATGGAACTTGATGAAGTCCCAAGAGGGCATGCGGGACAGAGCTTTCCTGGTCACCAGCCAAGTGCATCAGGAACCACAACGCCAGAGATATACCCACGCACAGTTGCAGGCTGTTCCTGTTCTGTCCTTTCCTTATCCACACCTATTGTTCTGATTAAACATTTACTGTAATATTTACTGTGCTCTCCAAGCTTGCAAGGAGGGTATAAAATAAGATGCTGTTCCTAATAAAATTTGCCATTAGCCATCAGCTCTTGGTCCGTTTCCATTAGCCATCAGCTTTTGGGAGCATCCATTTCCATTGGCCATCAGCCTTTGGGAAGATCATTGCATCACCTCCCGTTCCCAGGCCCCGGTCCCCCGAAGGAAGATTCTACCACAAGTGGCGCCCGAACAGGGACCTGGCAACGTACATCTCAGAATGACAGGAACTCTGATGGTAAGTCAGACGCAACCCCAGGATGGGGCAATCCCACGGCAAATGTGGGACTTTTATCTCCCTCCTTCATCATTTGTTTCTCACTGCTGGGGTGCATATTACTCGCTCTCGCTTGGAGGAATGCATAGAGGTGGTTCAGGAACATAATCTGTGGTTTCCTGATGAGGGGACTATAGATGAGGAGACATGGGAACAAATAAAACATAATGTAAGAAATGCCTAACAAAAAGAAAGGAAAAAAAAAAGAAATTCCTCATGATTTTTGGCCGGTTTGGGCACTTATTTGTGCCGTTCTTGGTCCCTTCCCAGCAGAGAAAAAGTATCTTTTTGATGTAGCTGCCACCTCTTTACACGAATACAAAATAGAAAAACCCAGCAAGCCTTCACTAAGGTTTGAAAAGTAATACAAAGCATCAAAAAATAAGACACTATATATAAAGGGGAAATAAGTTTTCTTTTAGTGATTGTGCTGCTACAGTTCACATTCACATAAAATAGATTCTTATGTTTAGTAAGTACAGAAACATACAGGTCATCTACTTCTTCAAGAATGTAAATTAATAACAACACAGAGTATAGAGAAAATTTATGAAACCTCAACAACATAAAAGAGATTAAAATACAGAGTAATAGTCCTGTTTAAAAAATTATTCATTGTCGAGGACAAAAATAAAACTATTAACTTACTTAGGGGTCTCTCAATGTCCCCATGAAAAGAGAGCCTAACTCTCTTTTCCTTCTAGGAAGCTTTTCTTGGCAAATAATTAACTGTTTGGCTTCACATATGTAAATATATGCTCATAAACTTGTGTTGATATCAAGAATATATACACCTTACTGCTTAGGTATATGAGAACATTTAATTTTCTTCCTTTTCTGACATGAGTCAAATCTTTCTTATAAATCCTATGTCACTGCATAATAGGATGCATAAGTTTTTTTGTCTATAGAGTTTACAGAACTATATAATTAATAGGTATCTAGGGGAAACATCTAAAATTCACCAATTATTAATGGTATTTCAGTCTCTTCCAGTTTAAACAGTCCTTTTTAGATTTCTGATTTGGTTGGATACAGTCACTCTTTTAGGTTTAATATCCTTTTCCCTGCTTCTCTCAGTCTCTATGTAAAATTAAAAGGAGGTTTACCTTACTCTTTGGTATTAAAATAAAAGATGTTCTTATATCAAATCAGGTAAATAAAAATTATTAATAGGTCTTAAAAAAGTCAGTAAAACCATACAACCCATAGGGGCTTTACAGCCAGGTCTACCTAGCCCAAATTGCATTCCAAAAACTTGACATCTTATTGTAATTAACCTCAAAAAATTATTTTTATGCTATAGCCCTACATATGACATATCGGCAACGTTTTGCCTTCTCATTACCTTCAATTAATAATCAAGCCCCTAAAATGCGATATCAATAAAAGGTCCTTTCTCAGAATATAGTAAACTCTCCGAATATTTGTTAAACCTTTGTTCACCAAATTCTTGTGCCTCTCTGTGCGCAATTTCCAACTATATACATCATTCATTATATGGATGACATTTTATTCACTGGGGAGCCAATTGCCCTGGTACAGCAGACATTTACTATGGCTTCTGATTGTCTCAAAAAGACAGGGTTAATAATTTCTCCTAATAAGGTACAAATGTAAGCTCCTTATGATTATTTGGGGTTCAAAATGAAAGAACAAACAATTCGCCCTCCACTAATTCAATTAAAACAACATTCTTTTAAGACATTAAATGATTTTCAACGCCTTCTAGGAGATATTAATTGGATACACCCTACATTAGATATACCAAATTATCAATTGACTCACCTTTTTCCCATGTTACAGGGCTCCCCTGACCTACACAGTCCCCATGAATTATCCTAGGAGGCCGCGAAAAAATTACAATTTGTCTTATCTCGTTTACAATCTGCTTTCACTTTTTGCATTGATCCCTCTCAACCCATTGCTCTGGTCATTCTGGACACCGCTGCGACCCCACCGGAATTTTGTACCAGCACCCTAACCCCATAAAATGGCTTTCCTTTCTCATAAACCCCCACATAAGGTTACTCCCTTTTATAAACTTCTCCCATCTTATTATTCAGGGCCACCAACAGATTTTGTCACTTTTTGGCCATGAACCTTCAAAAATTTATTTACCTCTTCTTACAAATTTCATGTTCAACTCTCTCTTTAAAATCTCCACCCATTTCCAGGCTGTTTTAGCCGACTATTCTGGTGCAATAAAATATCACTCACCTTCTAATCCTTTCTTTTCTTTTCTCCAGCTTCATAACTGGTGGATCCAAAATGTTATTAGTTGACAAACCAGTAAAAGGACCAACATATTTTACAGATGCCACTAAACACCATAGAGCTATAATGTATCTAAATGCGTCAATGTTCCATGTTATTTACACCCAATATACATCCGCTCAACAAAATAAACTCTATGTCATTTGTGTTGTCTTAATCAATAAACCTCGAGCTTTCAATCTTGTTGCTGATTCCCAATACATCTATCAGGTATTGTTATCATGTCCTTCAGCCATTTTTCTCTCTAAATCCTCTGTAATAACCACTCTTTTACAGCGTATCCAAGACCTTCTTGGGACTGGGGTCGAACCCTTTTTTTATCACACACATTAGTTCTCATTCTCAACTTCGAGGACCAATGGCACAAGACAACACCTATGCTAATGCTCTGACTAAAACTATTAGTTTTGCCTCTGCAGAAGAAGGACATCAAATGCTCCACACCAATGCTGGCCATTTACATCAATGATACAAGATCCCTTATTCACAAGCTTCTGCGCTTGTGCACAATTGTTCTATTTTCAGGCCTCTTGACCTTCGACAGGCAGCACCAGGCACTAACCCACGGGGGATAGAGCCTAATCAAATTTGGCAGATGGATGTCACTCATTATCTCCCCTTTGGGCGCATGCGATATATTCATGTTCTTATAGACACGTTTTCAGGATTCATCTGGGCGCAGCCTATGACAGGTGAAACTATCCGCCATGTCAAACAATTTTTTTTAACTTTATAGTTTATTGTCAGGTTGGTTTCCATATAGCACCCAGTGCTCTTCCCCACAAGTGACCTCCACCAAGACCATCACCCCCCATTACCTTTCCCCCTTCCCCTTCCCCCCTCAGTTTGTTTTCAGT
>CM053572.1:2339564-2363908 GCA_028646485.1 Cryptoprocta ferox
ATCAGGACAGCCATATAAATCACTAGGAAGAGCACACCATATAATATCTGAAACTCTTGGATGTCAGAAAACCCCACAAGAAGAAATCCTGTCGCCAGGGTGACATTGGCCATGCTAGATTCTCTTCACTGCCTGTCAGAAAAAGGAGATAATGAAAAAGTCCATTTCAACCATCTCACAAGAATTATATTGATATACACAATTGGTTAATTGAAATAAGAGCAATAATATGTATCTTAATTACTTCTCCAGAACTGTCATTTTTTTTAAGGTAAAGGGGTTTCATAAGTAATATGTGAATTCAATTAGTCTTTATATAAGCTACATCTGATTTTGTAGCTTCAACCTGAACTTGCTACCAGATGTAAATAAGTTGACTAAATATGGACGCTTTCCCAACACAATAGGTACTTTCCTCAGACTGGTATTGTGCCGTGTATAATGACAAATCTTTTTGCTTTCTGAAAAACAGTTCAAAGTTCTATGTCTTTATAGTGTGTTAGGATCACTAATAATCTACCAGGAGCAAATTACCAATACTCATTTTCTATTAACAATCATTACCTCACATTTACACTTTATTAAATACTCCACTGTAAGCAAATAATTTTTTAATATTATAAATATAATCAAAATGATACAAACAAGGATTCTTTTTTTCAATGTTTATATTATTTTGAGGTCATCCAGTCACATGTGTTGAATGTTTCATTTCATATGAGAAAGAAATAAAGAAATTATTTAGCAAAACTTAGTGACCTCTGAATACACACACATGTAGAAAACTATGTTATTGTGGCACCTTGTCAGTGGTTGATCTTAAATAAAAGGCTACTTTAGAACTTACTCTAACACAATGTCTTACCCATTCTGTCTGACTGTATGTTTTCTTAAGTTATGTTGCCTAGAACTTATGTTTCCAATATATATCAGATATTATCAAAATATTACCTAGATTGTTTTTTAATGCACAGAATTATTTATTGAAAAGACCAATAAGTAATTCATATATATCAGACACCAAACTGGATGACAGAGATTTAAAAAATTGTTTTCTGGAAGCTTTCTGTCAGTGAGAGGAGGGAGACAATGATGAATAAATGAATCTATAAAGAAGAAAAAATAGACGGTGATGGATGCCATTATAAACATTTTTCTAAAAGATTTTATTTTATAGATTTTCCAAGTAGCTACTCAGGGATAGAGGGGAAAGGGCTCCCTTCTGGGACTACCTAAAAGCTAAAGCCTAAATGGAGTGTAGACTATAGAGCAAAACCCAGTGCATGGAACGCTTTAAAAAGCGTAGTTAAATAAAAGAAAGTAAAAGCAATGGACATTTGGATCATATGTGGAGAAGCCATTTGTGGTAAACTTGAAGTGTGTATAGCAAAGCAGTGAAATAATCTTGAATACATTTATTAGCTTAATCCAAATGTCTTTCTGGAGAAATACACAAAGATACACCAAAAGAGGGAGATGGGTGAAAAAAATTGGCCAATTGAATCTCATTGTTTTTTATTTCTACCTATTTATATTTAATATCTATAATATTGGTTTTTGTTTGTTTTGGAATAAAAGCTATTTAACATTTTACCAGTAGAAACTTGAATTTCATACATTAAAATAATTCTAATTCTTCAGCTGCTTGGACAAAGAATCATTTATCAGATATTTCCAACAAGTACACCTGACAGTAGAAATTTTTCTTCCCCCACAAAAGCAGTTTAACTTACCAGTTGGTTACCTGAAATTAATACAAAATTATAGCTTCCTTTGGAAATTCTCTGTTATTATGGCATATTTGTATTTCTAGTCTTCTCCTGAAGGGCTCGAAGATCTCTCAGATGTGATTTTTTTCACATGGAAGGATGAATATTAAATGCAACCAGGAAAGTCATTTGCCCTTTATTTTAAATGTGATGTCATTTGAAACATTCTCTAGTCAATGTCTCTACAATAAATTATTTTTAAGGCATGTGACAAATTGTTTTGAATTCCCAAAAGAGGAGCATCTTAAAAGTTTTCGGAATAGCCTTATTAAGTGATCATCTCCTAAGGCCGTTGGGATTGGAACCTCTGATATTTTTAGGCAGAATTGTTCAATTCTCAAAAAACATTGTGTAATATATGAGAGGGCACAATTCAGAGTTCTATTAGAATAATAACAAAGTACTTAAATATTTCCTTAAATCCACTTAGTAATAAACTATAAACTTGTGGTTACCGCTGCATAATTAATACTAATAATTTGAGCACTTTTCTGAACACAAAGACTTCTGACAAATATTGCTAATTACTGAGTTAATGGGTCTCTGAAGTTGAAAAATGTTCATTTAGTCAATTGACTTGGCAAATCTGACATGTATTACACTTTGAGAATCCTTGCTATAAGCTTGTCATTTAACATAGGAAGCAAATAAACTTTATTGGTCATCTGTCAAAAACTATCATTGAAGAGTAGTAAACCTGAAATCATTTTAAAGAAATTGTAAGTATTTGGAAGCGATACAATTTTCATTTGTGTGTATGTGTGTGTGTGTGTGTGTGTGTGTGTTTGGTTTGCATCTAACAGATCTTACTAGGATTAGTTAAACACTTTCAATTAGTTCCTTTCAAAATAATTTTGGCTACTGGAGATATAATCAGCAAAATGTCATTTGTCTACTATGACAAAATTGCAAGAAAATATTTAATTAATAAAATGTAATTTTTGTTACCTGGAAGGTTAATGGCATAAACAGTAGTGTAAAAAATTAAATAAAATTTTAACAATCATTTACAGAGCTTCACACAATTAAATTTTAACAGTTTTGAAATATTGACGTTTTCATGAGTATGATCCAAATTTATTTTTGCAAAGATAAAACAAATTTATAAATAACAATTAGATAGGTAGTTTGTGTTAGAAGATATACAGTTTTGTTATGTAAGAAAAAAGAGATCTCAAAACTTTGAATTAAAATTTTACTTACTTCACTAAAATATAAGCACAGTAATTTGATGTTAAATATGACATAAACATGAATTTTGAAATTATTGCAAAATATACATGGTTTATTTGTTATAGTCTTGTTTTACGTTAAGCCATCCTAATTTGTAAAATGAGTTCAAACTTATAAAAAGTTGCTAGAGTATTTCAAGAACCTTCAGACAAACTTTACCCTAATTCTCCAATTTTTTAAGATTTTAATTTTAATTCCAATATATTTAACATACAGTGTTCTCTTAGTTTTAGGTGTACAATTTAGTAACTCAACGTTCTGTACATTAATTAGTGGTTATTGTGACAAGTGTACTCTAATCCTCACAAACTATTTCACCCATCCTCCTCCCACCTCCCTTCTAGTAACCAACAGTTTGTTCTCTATAGTTAAGAATCGTTTCTTGGAGTCTATCTCTTTTTCTTTCCTTTGCTTCTTTGTTTTCTTTCTTAAATTCCACATAAGAGTGACATCATATGGTATTTCTCTTTCTTTGATGGATGTATTTCACTTAGCATTTTACTTTCTAGCTCCATGCATGCAAATGCAAATGGTAAGATATCATTCCTTTTTAATTAATGATCACTATTCCATTATTTCTTCTTTATCCATTCATCTACCCATGGGCCCTTGAGCTGCTTCCAAATCTACAGTTGTAAATAATGCTGTAATAAACATAGAGACGAAAGTATCCATTTGAATTAGTGTTTTTGTACTTTTTGGGGGTAAACTCTCAGTAGTACAATTATGGATTGTAAGGGAGTTCTAGTTTTAACATTTTGAGGAACGTACATACTGTTTTCAAAAGTGGCTGTGCCAATTTACATTCCCACCAACAGTGCATTCTTGCCAACACTGATTGTTTCTTCTGAATTTGATTTTAGTCATTCTCATGGGTGTGAAGTGATATCCCATTGTAGTCTGGGCTTGTATGCCCTTGATGATAAGTGATGATGGGCATTTTTTCTTGTGTCTGTTGGTCATCGGGATGTCTTCTTTAGAAAAATGACTATTTATGTCGTCTGCCCATTTTTAATTGGATTTTTATTGGGGTGTTGAGCTGTAAGTTCTTTATATACTTTAAATATGAACCTTTATCAGATATGTCATTTGCAAATATCTTCCCTGATTCTGAAGGTAGTCTTTTTGTTTTGTTGATTGTTCCCTTTACTGTGCAGAACCTTTTTATTTTGATGTAGAAACAGTTACCATATGGATAGTTGTCAAAAAAAAAAAGATGGAGTAGCAATATTTATATTGGAGAACCCCTACTTAATTTTTTAAATGCTTATTTATTTATTTTGAAAGAGAGAGAGAAAGGTGGGGAGGGAGAGAGAGAGAGAGAGAGAGAGAGAGAGAGAGAGAGAGAGAGAATTGCAAGAGGGCTCCATGTTGTCAGTGTAGAGCCCCATGTAAGACGCAATTTCACAGTGAGTTCATAACCATAGCTAAAATTCAGAGGCAGACACATAACTGAATGACATGCAGGTGGCTCTGGAGAAACTTTAATGTAAAAGAAAGTCTGTAATGAGATCAAGAAAGTCACTATAACACAATAAAGGAGATAATCCAACCAGAAGATCTAACAAGTGTAAATATTTAAACATACAACATGGGAGCACCCAAATATATAAAACGATTAATAACAATCATAAAGGTACTAATTAATAACAATATAATAGGAGACTTCAATACCACACTTACATCAATGTACAAATCATCCAAGCAGATAAAATAAAAGTAAACAATGACTTGGAATAAAACACTGGGACAGATGGACCTAACATATATTCAGAGCATCCTATTTTAAAACAGCAGAATACACATTATTTTCAAGTGCACATGGGACATTCTCCAAAATAGAACACATATTAGGTTACAAATCAGGCCTAAACACATTCAAAATATTGAAATCAGACCATGCAACTTTCATGACTACAATGCTATGAAACTGGAAATAACCACAAGGAAAAAAAAAATGGTAAGCCCACAAATTCATGTAGGTTAAAGAAGATGCTACTAAAAAAAAGAAGTTAATCAGGAAATAAAGGAAGATATAAAAGTACATGGAAATAAATGAAAATGAAAATAAACACAAAAAGTTCAAAACCTTTGGCATACAGCAAAAGTGTTCCTAAGAGGGAGATAGATAGCAATGCAGGCCTACCTCAAGAAGCAAGAAAAATCTCAAATAAATAACTTAACATTATGCCTAAAGGAGATACATAAAGAAAAACAGACAAAGACAAAAGCCATCAGAAGGAAAGAAATAATAAAGATTAGAGCAGAAATAAATTATATAGAAAATAATAATAATGGAACACATCAATGAAATCAGGGCATCATTATTATAAAATTAGTAAAATTTATAAACCTCTAGACAGACCTATCAAAAAGGAAAGAGAATGGACCCAAGTAAATATATTCACAAGTGAGACAGGAGAACCACCAACACAACAGAAATACAAGAAATTATGAGAATATTATGAAAATTACATGCCAACAAATGGGACCACCTGGGAGAAAGTAACAAATTCCTAGACACATGTAAACTACCAAGACTGAGACAGAGAAAAAAAACACAGAAAAATTGAAATCGAACTGACTGATATACAGTAAATCATGTTAATCATGAACTAGTAACTATAAAACTCCCAAAAAACAAAAGTCCAGGGCCAGATGGTTTCATACGTGTATTCTGCCAAACATATATTTAAAGAAGAGTGAATACCGATACTGCTCAAACTATTTCAAAAAAGTAGAAGAGGAATGAACACTTCAAAGTTATTCTATGAGGTGTGTGTAACTCTGAAACCAAAACCAGATAAAGACTCCTGATGAACATGGATGCAAAAATTCTCAACAATACATTAGCAAACCAAATTCAACAGTACATTAAAAGAATCATTCACCATGATCAAGTGGGATTTATTCTTAGGCTGCAAGGAATTCACAAATAAATCAATGTGATACCCCAGAAAAATAAATGGATACGAACCATGTCATTATTTCAATACATGCAGAAAAATTTTTCGATAATGTACAGTATCAATTCATTATAAAAATTTTAACAAAGTAGGTTTAAAGGGACCATGCCTGAACATAATAAAGGCCATCTATGAAAAATGCACAGTTAACATCATCCTTAATGGGGAAAAACTGAGAGATTTTCCTCTCCAGTTAGGAACTAGATAGAGATGTCCATTCTCACCACTGTTACATAAAATATTACTTGAAGTACTAGCCACAGGTGTAAGACAACAAAAAGAAAATAAAAGCATCCAAATTGGCAAGGAAGAACTTTCATATTTTACAGATGAAATGATACTGTCATGAAACTTGAGAGACTCCACCAAGAACCTGCTAGATAAAGAAATTCAGTAGATCACAGTATAAAAATCAGTGTACAGAAATCTGCTTTTCTATGCAGCAATAATGAAGAGATAGAAAGATAAATAAGAATCAATACCATTTATAATTTCACCAAAAACAATAAGATATCTATGAATAGGGGCACCTGGGTGGCCCAGTTGGATAAGTGTTTGACTCTTGATTGCAGCTCAGGTCATGATCCCGGGGTCATGAGATTGAGCCCTGTGTCAGGCTCTGCACTGAGCATGGAGCCTGCTTAATATTCTCTCTCTCTCTCTCTCTCTCTCTCTCTCTCTCTCTCTCCCTCTCTCTCTTTCTCTCCCTCCCCTGCTCATTATCTCTTCCTCTCTCCCAAAAATAAAATAGCTAGATATAAACCTAACCAGAGAGGTGAAGGACCTGTTATCTGAAAACTATAAAACACTGATGAAAGAAACTCAAAATAATAAAAAGAAATGTAAAAAAACAGTCAATGTTCATGGGTTGGAATAAAAAATATTGTTAAAGTGACTTTATTATCCAACACAATCTATATGTTTAATGCAATCTCTTTCAAAATAGCAACAGCATTTTTCACAGAGATAGATCAAACAATCCTAAATTTTATATGGATCTTGAAAAGACCCCAAGTAGCTAAAGCAATATTGAAAAAAATAACCAAAGCTGGAGGAACCACAATTCTGGACCTCAAGTTTTATTACAAACCTTTAGTGATCAAGACGGTATTGTTGTGGCACAAAAATAGACACATATATCAATAGAATAGAATTGAAAACCTAGAAATAAACCCACAAGTATATGGCCAATTAATCTTCAACAAAACAGGGAAGACTATCCAATGGGAAAAAAACAGTCTCTTAAACAGTGTTGGGAAAACTGGACAGTCACATGCAATAGAATAAAACTGGGAAATTTTCATATACCAAATACAACATTAATTTCAAAATGGATTAAAGACCTAAATGTGGACCTGCAGCCATCAAAAAGCCTAGAGAAAATAGCCAGTAACCTCTTTGACATCAGCTATAGCAACTTCTTTGTAGATATGTGTCTGGAGTCAAGGGAAACAAAAGCACAAATACACTAATGGAACATTTCCTTTACATTTCTGTGGATCCACTAAGATACATTGGTTCTTCTGTGATGTGCCTGCCCTAATAAAGCTTACTTGTTCTGAGGAACATGCAACTATTAATGTCATCGTGGCCACTGGGGTCTGTTATGCATTTTAATGTTTAGTTTGCATTGTGGTCTCTTATGTATATATTTCTTCCACTTTGTTAAAGATCCTAGCAAGACAGAAGCAGTCCAAAGCCTTTTCCACGTGCTTGCCTCATCTCATTGTGGTGAGTGCATTCCTTCTAACAGGCTCTATTTGCTTATTTAAAGCTCATCTCTGGTAAGCCTTCTCTTCTGGAATTCTGTGTGTCTGTGTTCTTTTCTGTGATACCCCTTAAACTTGAGGCCTGTTAACTACCATCTGAGTATCAAAGATATTACATCAATGGGGCGCCTGGCTGGCTCAGTCAGTTGAGCATCCGACTTTGGATCAGGTCATGATCTCACGGTTCATGAGTTCGAGCCCCGCATCAGGCCTTGTGCTGACAGCTCAGAGCCTGGAGCCTGCTTCAGATTCTATGTCTCCCTCTACCCCTCTCCTGCTCACACTCTGTGTGTGTCTCTCTCTCAAAAATAAACATTTAAGAAAAAGATATAACATCACCTCTTTGTAATGTCCTGTAAAGGCTGAAAGGACTGGAATAATGTAAGATAAACTAAAGCTGATGTTAGGAATTTGGATTATTTCTTTTGTGCCATAATTAATTAGCTATTTGGAATTATTTGTATTAAACATGAATATATCACAGAATCTTCTTGGTAATTATCTTGGGTTGTCAGTTTTAATATATATTAATTTTCTCTTATACTCCTTCACTTGCTGTATTAATTATATAGAAAGTATGAAGTTTTTTTTTTTTTACAAATTTAATGATTTGAACCCCTGTACTGAGCTCCATATTGAGATTTTATGAGATTTTTATTCCTCAGAAACTATCATGTTTCATGATATTTTATTTATTTCATATTTTAATCTTACATTTTGCATCTATATTTTATTTAGGCCACTTATACCTTTTACTTTCAATATCTTATGGAAATTTGATTTTAATTTAAAATGATTGGGGCACCTGAGTGTCTCAGTTAGTCAAGCGTCTGACTCTAGCTGTTGACTCAGGTCATGATCTCATAGTTCTTGAGTTTGAACCTTGCATCAGACTCCATGCTGACAGTGCAGAGCCTTCTTGGGATGCTTTCTGTCTCCCTCTCTCCGCCTCTGAATCTGTTCCCTCTCTCTCAGTCGCTCTCTCAAAAGAAATACATAATCGTAAAAAAATTAAAAGTGAGGGAGAGGCAAGATGGCAGACAAATAGGGAGTTCCATACTTCCCGCCTGTATCTCTCAAACAAAGAAGGGCTGAAGCCAAAGGGCGCTGAACCGCAAGAGTCTGGGAGGAAAAGAGACAGATTCCACTAAAAAGACAGCCTCATAGGTGCATGATTGCAAACTGGGGAAGATAAAAACGGGCTGGGACACGGAGGCATGGAAGGGAGAGAAGCCCCTCTGCAGAGAGATGAGGGGAAGAGAAAGAGCAACTGCTCCTAGAACTGTCCCTGGAGAAGAGAAAAACCTTGGCCTGGGATGGAGAGGGATCTCTAACCACAGGGCATTCAGAGAGAGAGATCGTATCTCTAACTGTGGAGCTTTCTTTGGGCTGGGTGCCCCAGTCCCAGAAACTCCCTCTGGGCTAGATGTAATGCAAGGGACTCAGTCGGCATCAGGAGAAACCGCTCCCCTACTCGATCCCTGGCTAGGAAGAGCCCCTGCCTGTGGGATTACATTTCAGCCTGTATCATTAAAATCCAAGGACTAACATCTGGAAACAAGGCTGGGCGCAGGACGTAAAACATGGCCCACCTTGGCTGCGCCAAGGTGGCACAGTGAGATCAGACCCAAAAGAGTGATTTGCAGTGCTTGAGTTCGAGAAGCAACTCGAGAATGCAAAAGAGTGATTTGCAATGCTTGGTTCGAGAAGAGACTGGGGGCCCACATTTTTTCTCCTCACAACCACCAAGGCGGGACCTGAGGGAGCAGCTTGGGGGACCCACAGTGGGGGTGAGACCTGCCCACACCAAATGACGCCCATCTGTACTGGGGAGCTGCTTTTTTTTTTTTTTTTTTACCAGAGACCGGGGCAAGACCAGCACTGCTGCATTGCCGTGATTAACTCTACATCAATTTTTGCTATTCAGATATATTCTCCCTTATCTCATTCTTAACTTTCCTCTCCGATGGACTGGGTACTCTGGTTTATAGGTTTGCTAAAACAGTCACATTTAATCCATTCTCTTGATGCATATTCTACACCTCTGTCAATACCTTCCTTTCTCTGGAATAATCAGACTGTATAGTTTCTCAGGGTAACATTATCTTTATTTCTTTCTCCTTGCCTCTGACCGTATTTTCCTTTTTGTCTCTCCGAATAAAGCTTTTTAGTCTCTCTGCCTGGTCAATGTTCAATGTCTCTTTCTCTCCACTCCTGTCATTTCTCTCTTTGTTTATGCTCTTCCATCAGCACTGCCTCCACCCTGCTCTTTATTTGTAGCTGGGATTTCTGGTTTATTCTTTTAGACTGCTCTTTGTCTTTTGTTGTTGTTGTTGTTGTTGTTGTTTTTCCTTTCCATTTGCTAGTTTGCTTGATTTGTCTTTGCGCGCTTTTGTTCCTTGTTTGTTTGTCTGTCTGATTTCCTTTCCAGGGATCCCTCAAGAAACAAGTCAAAGTACACATGGTGGAGTCTCCCAAATATCACTACGTGTAAGGAAATGAAATAACCAAAGGCATAAGAGGACAGACCAAGGGACACCATGAAAAGAACACTTCTTAAATGGACAGGCTATGGACAGTCAATGAGCTTCCTTTAATATAGCAGAACACGCAGGTACAGAGCACATAACAAGCTTTTAAAACTGACAAGAGACAGAAAGCTAGCCAAAATGATGAAATGGAAAAAATCTCCTCAAAAGAAATCCCAGGAAGAAGTGACAGCTAAAGAATTGGTCAAAACAGATATAAGCAACATAACTGACCAAGAATTTAGAACAATATTCATAAATTTAATCACTGGGCTTGAAAAAGGCATGGAGGACACCAGAGAAGCTATTGCTACAAAGATTATGGACCTTAACAATGGTTGTGATGAATTAAAAAATGCTATAAATGAGGTGCATAATAAAATGGAGGCAGCCACTGCACCGGTTGAAGAGGCAGAGAGGAGAATAGGTGAATTAGAAGACACAATTATAAAAAAAGAGGAAGCCGAGGAAAAGAGAGAGAAATTCATCCAGGAGCATGAAAGGAGATTTCGAGAGCTGACTGATGCAATCAAATGAAACAATATCCCTATCATAGGAATTCCAGAGAAAGAAGAAGAGAGAGAAAGGGGCTGAAAGGGTACTTGAACAAATTATAGCTGAGAACTTCCCCAATCTGGGGAAGAAAACAGACATTGAAATCCAAGAGGCACAGCAAACTCCCCTCAGACATAATTAAATCTATTTTCTGCACGACATATCATAGTGAATCTGGAAAAATATAAAGATAAAGAGAGGTTTCTAAAAGCAAGTAGGGATAAAAGGGCCCTAACATACAGAGGGAAACATATAAAGGTGGTTGTAGACCCATCTACTGAAACTTACCAGGGCAGAAAGAAATGGCAGGAAATCTTCAATGTGATGAACATAAAAAATATTCAGCCAAGAATCCTTTCCCAACAAGCCTGTCATTCAGAATAGAAGGAGAGAGAAAGGTTTTCCCAAACAAAAATTGAAGGAATTCATCACCACTAACCCAGCCCTACAAGAAATCCTAAGGGGGAATCTATGAGGGAAATGTTGCAGGAACACAAAGTACCAGAGACAGCACTACAAGCATGAACCCTACAAAGAACACAATGACCCTAAACCCATATTTTTCAATAATAACACTGAACGTAAATGGACTAAATGCTCCAATCAAAAGACATAGGGTATCAGAATGGATAAAAAAACAAAATCCATCTATTTGCTGTCTGCAAGAGACTCATTTGAGACCTGAGGACACTTTCAGATTAAAAGTAAGGGGATGGAGAAATATCTATCATGTGACCGGAAGTCAAAAGAAAGCCAGAGTAGCCATACTTATATCAGACAAACTGAATATTAAAGTAAAGGCAGTAACAAGAGATGAAGAAGGGCATAATATAATCATTATAGGGTCTATCCATCAGGAAGACCTAACAATTATAAACGTCTATGGACCAAATTCGAAAGGACTCAAATACATAAAACAATTAATCACAAACAGAAACAATCCTATTGATAAGAATGTGCTAATTACGGGAGACTTTAATTCTACACTTACAGCAATGGATAGATCAACTAGACAAAAAATCACTAAGGAAACAATGGACCTGAATGACACATTGGACCAGATGGATTTGACAGATATAACTAGAACTCTACATTTTGAGGCTATGCAATTCACTTTCTTCTTGGGTGCACATGGTGCATTTTCTAGGATAGATCACATACTGGGTCATAAAGCAGCCCTCAGTAAATATAAAAGAATTGAGATCATACCATGCACACTTTCAGATCACAATGCTATGAAACTTTAAATCAATCACAGGAAAAAGTCTGGAAAACCTCCAAAACCATGGAAGTTAATGAACACCCTACTAAAGAACAAATGGGCCAATCAGGCAATTAGAGAAGAAATTAAAAAATATATGGAAACAAATGAAAATGAAAATACAACAATCCAAACTCTTTGGGATGCAGCAAAGACAGTTCTGAGAGGAAAGTACATTGCAATCCAGGCCTATTTCAAGAAACTAGAAAAAACGCAAATACAAAATCTAACAGTGTACCTGAAGGAACTAGAAGAAGAGCAGCAAGAACAGCCCAAATCCAGTAGAAGAAGAGAAATGATAAAGATTAGGGCAGAAATAAACAATATAGAGTCCAAAAAAAAAAAAAAAAAAAAAAAACTAGTTGAATAGATCAATGAAACCAAGAGTTGGGTTTTTGAAAAAATAAACAAAATTGATAAACCTCTAGCCAGGCTTCTCAAGAAAAAAAGAAGGAGCAACCAAATAGACAAAATCACGCATGAAAATGGATTTATTACAATCAATCCCTCACTAATACAAGCAATTTTCAAGGAATACTATGAAAAATTATATGCCAACAAACTGGACAACCTAGAAGAAATGGACAAATTCCCAAACACACGCACTACAAAATTCAAATGGGAAGATAGGAAATCTGAACATATTCATAACTAGTGAAGAAATTGAATCAGTTATCAAAAGTCGCCCAATGAATAAGAGCCCTGGGGCAGATGGATTTCCCTGGGTATTCTACCAGACATTTAAATCAGAGTTGATACCCATTCTTCTCAAGCTATTCCAAAAAATAGAAAGGGAAAAACAACTTGCTGACTCAATCTATGAAGCCAGCGTCACTTTGATTCCCAAACTGGACAGAGAACCAGCAAGAAAAGAGAACTAAGGCCAATATACTTGATGAATACGGATGTTAAAATCCTCAAAAAGATACTAGCAAATCAAATTCAACAGCATATAAAGAGAATTATCAACCATGATCAAGTGGCATTCATGCCTGGGTTATAGGGCTGGTTCAATATTTGCAACTCAATCAATGTGATTTATCACATTAACAAAAGGGGAGATAAAAACCATATGATCTTGTTGATAGATGCAGAAAAAGCATTTGACAAAATGCTTCCTTTCTTAATAAAGACCCTCGAGAAAGTTGTTATAGAAGGCACTTACTAAACATCATAAAAGCCATATATGAAAAGCCCGCAACTAATATCATCCTCAATGGGGAAAAACTGAAAGCTTTCCCGCTGAGATCAGGAAAACGACAAGGATTTCCACTCTCACCAGTTGTTTCACGGAGTGCTAGAAGTCCTAGCATCAGCAATCGGACAACAAAAGGAAATAAAAAGCATTAGAACTGGCAAAGATGAAGTCAAACTTTCACTTTTCAGATGACATGATATTCTACATGGAAAACCCGACAGACTCCACCGGAAGCCTATTATAACTCAACCATGAATTCAGCAAAGTCTCAGGGTACAAAATCTACGTACAGAAATCGGTTGCATTTTTATACACCAATAGTGAATGACAGAAAGAGAAATCAAGAAACTGATCCCATTCACAATTGCACGAAAAACCATAAAAACCTAGGAATAAACCTAACCAAAGATGTAAAAGATCTGTACGATGAAAACTATAGAAAACTTATGAAGGAGATTGAAGAAGACACAAAGAAATGGAAAAATATTCCATGCTCATGGATCGGAAGAATAAATATTGTTAAAATGTCATTACTACCCAAAGCAATCTACACATTCAATGTAATCCCAATCAAAATTGCACCAGCATTCTTCTCAGAGCTAGAACAAACTATCCTGAAATTCGTATGGAACCACACAAAACCACGAATAGCCAAAGTAATATTGAAGAAGAAAACCAAAATGGGAGGCATCAAAATCCTAGACTTTAGCCTCTACTATAAAGCTGTCATCATCAAGACAGTATGGTATTGGCACAAAAACAGACATATAGACCAATGGAATAGAATAGAGAACCCAGAACTGGACCCACAAATTTAAGCCCAATTAATCTTTGATAAAGCAGGAAAGAGTATCCAATGGAAAAAAGACAGCCTCTTTAGCAGGTGGTGCTGGGAGAACTGGACAGCAACATGCAGAATAATGAAACTAGACCACTCTCTTACACCATACACAAAAATAAACTCAAAAGGGATGAAGGACCTGAATGTGAGACAGGAAACCATCAAAACTCTAGAGGAGAAAGCAGGAAACTACCTCCTTGACCTCAACTGCAGAAATTTCCTACTTGACACATCCCCAAAGGCAAGGGAATCATGAGCAAAAATGAACTATTGGGATTTCATCAAGATAAAAAAGCTTCTGCACAGCAAAGGAAACAATCAAAAAACCTTACAGGCAACCGACGGAATGGGAAAAGATAGTTGCAAATGATATATCGGATAAAGGGCTAGTATCCAAAATCTATAAGGAACTCACCAAACTCCACACCCAAAAATCAAGTAATCCAGTGAAGAAATGGGCAGAAGACATGAAGAGACACTTCTCCAAAAAGGCCATCCAGATGGCCAACAGACACATGAAATGGTGCTTAACGTCACTCATCAGGGAAATACACATCAAAACCACACTGAGATACCACCTCACGCTGATCAGAGTGGCTAAAATGAACAAAACAGGTGACTATAGATGCTGGCTAGGATGTGGAGAAATGGGCACCCTCCTGCACTGTTGGTGGGAATGTAAACTGGTGCAGCTCCTCTGGAAAACAGTGTGGAGGTTCCTCCAAAAATTAACAATTGAACTCCCCTATGACCCAGCAGTAGCACTGCTAGGGATTTACCCAAGGGATAAAGAAGTGCTGATGCATAGAGGCACATGTACCCCAGTATTATTAGCAGCAGTTTCAACAATAGCCAAATCATGGAAAGAGCCTAAATATCCATCAACTGATGAATCTATCCAGAAGATGTTGTTTATATATACAATGGAATCCTACATGGCATGAGAAAGAATGAAATCTGGCCATTCATAGAAATGTGGATGGAACTCGAGGGTGTCATGCTCTGTGACATAAGTCAGGAAAAGAAGGACAGATACCATATGTTTTCAGTCATAAGTCTAACAGGAGAAACTTAACAGAGGACCATAGGGGAGGAGGGGGGAAAATAAGGAGAGGGAAGGAGGCAAATCATGAGATACTCTTGAATACTGAGAGCAAACTGAGGGCTAATGGGGGTGTGGGAGAGGGGAAGGGGGGTGATGGGCATGGTGGAGTACATTTGATGGGAATGAGCACTGTTATATGGAAACCAACTTGACAATAAACTTTAAAAGAAAAAAAATGTAATTTTGGGGCACCTGGATGACTCCATCTGTACAACATGCAACTCTGACTCGGTCAGTAGAGCATGTGACTCTTGATATCTGGGTTGTATATTCAAGGCCCAAGATGTGTGTAGAGATTACTTAAAAATAAAATATATTTTTCTATTTTTTTAACTTTATAGTTTATTATCAGGGTGGTTTCCATATAACACCCAGTGCTCTTCCCCACAAGTGACCTCCACCAAGACCATCACCCCCCATTACCTTTCAAAAATAAAATATTTTTAAAAAATAAATAAAATAATTTAACTAAGTTTAATAAACTACTTGAAGTTTTCACAGTTTTAGCAATTTGACTAATAAATGTTTGATGATAGATTTTATACAATTACTCATACATTGAAGATGATTCACTCATATCATTTCATTTTAATGAAAATCATATTTATGGGACTCAGATATTTTCCTCTTTATAAAGTAACTCCCACAAACAAAAGTCCAGGGCCATATGACTTTCAGGGGAATTCTAGCAAAAATTTAAAGAATAGTTAATAAGTATTCTTCCAAAACCATCCCAAAACATATAAGAAGAAGAAAAACTTCCAAGTTCATTCTATGAGGCCAACATTACCTTATACCAAACTAGATAAAGGCACCACACACTAAAAAGAGAACCATGGGGGATTGACTCTGATGAACATAAATGCAAAAATGCTCAACAAAATACTAGCAAATCAAATTCAACAGTGCGTTTAAAAAAATCTTCACTATGATTATGTAGGATTTATTCCCAGGATGCAAGAGTGGTTCAATATTTACAAATCACTCAGTTAATATTCACATATGCACATATATGCTTTAGCCTATAATCATTTCAATAGATGAAGAAAAAGCATTTGCCAAAGTTACTACATTTATGATAAAAACCCCAACAAAGTAAGTTTAAAGGGAACATGTCTCAACAAATTAAAGGCCTTTATATAAAAAACTCACAGTGAACATCATACTAAATAAAGAACAACTGGAAGTTTTTCCTATAAGGTCAGGAGTAAGACAAAGATGTGCATTCTCAACACTTTTATTTAACGTGGTACTGGAAGTCATAGCCACAGAAATCAGACCAAAGGAAAACAAAACATAACAAAAGAAAAAGAAAAAGAAAAATGAAGAAATTAAAGGCTTCTAATTCATAAGGAAGAATTAAAATTTTCACTAATTTCACTAAAATTTCTCTATAAAGAAAACTCTAAAGACTACACCAAAAATACTTCTAGAATGGATAAATAAATTCAATAAAGTCACAGGATATAAAATCAATGTACTGAAATGTGTTGCCTTTTTATACACTAATAATGAAAGAGTTGAAAGTGAATTTAAGAAAACAATCTTACTTTTTTAATTGTATTATTTATTTTTTGGGTGTTGAATTCTATAAATTCTTTATATATTTTGGATACTAACACTTTATTACATGTGTAATTTGAAAATATCTTCTCTCATTCTGTATGTTGCCTTTTAGTTTTGTTGATTGTTTTTCTCATTGTGCAGAAGCTTTTTATTTTGATGAAATTCCAATACTTTATTTTTTTACAATTTCACCAAAAGCAATAATATATCTAGGAATAAACTTAACCAAAGATGTGAAAGGCCTGAACTCTGAAAACTATAAAACACTGATGAAATAAAATATGACACAAAGAAATGGAAAGACATTCCATGCTCATTGGTTGGAAAACAAAAATTGTGAAATTGACTATACTACACAACGCAATCTACAGATTTAATGAAATCTCTATCAAAATACTAAGAGCCGTTTTTTTAGAATAATACTAAAGTTTCTATGCAACAACAACAATAACAACAACAACAACAACAACAAAAAGCCCTGAATAACCAAAGCAATCATAAAAAGAAAAACAAAACTAAAGATATAAGACTTCCAGAATTTAAGTTCTATTACAAAATTGTAGTGACCAAAACAGTATGGTACTGGCACAAAAACAAACATATAGATCCATGGAACAGAATAGAAAACTCATAAATAAAACCACATTTATATGGTCCATTAGTCTTAGGTAAAGGAAGATAGAACACACCATGGGAAAAAGAGAGTCTCTTCAACAAATGGTTTTCAGGGGCGCCTGGGTGGCTCAGTCGGTTAAACGTCCGGCTTTGGCTCAGTTCATGATCTCACGGTTAGTGCGTTTGAGACCCGCGTCAGACTCTGTGCTGACAGCTAGTTCAGAGCCTGGAACCTACTTCAGATTCTGTGTCTCCCTCTCTCTCTGACCCCCCCCTGTTCGCGCTGTCTCTCTCTGCCTGTCAAAAAAAAAAACATTAAAAAAAAACAAACAACAAATGGTTTTCAGAAAGCTGGACAGCTGTTTGCAAAGTAGTGAAACTGGGCCACTTTTCATGCCATACACAAAAAGAAGTTCAAATAGATTAAAGACCTAACTGTGTTACCTGAAACCATAAAAGAAAAAAAATAGAAGAGAGCACTGAAAGTAATATCTCTGACATTGACTGTAGCAACATTTTTCTACATAAGTCTCCTGAGGAAAGGGAAACAAAAGTAAAAATAAACTATTGGATTATATCCAAATAAAATGCTTCTGCAAAGGGAAGGAAACAATCAACAAAAGTAAAATACAACCTACCGAATGAGAAAAGGTATTTGCAAATGACATAGTTTATAAAGGGTTGTGTGCAAAATATATAAGAAAGGATACAACCCAACATTGAATAAACAGATAAATTTATTAAAAATAAGCAGAAATATGAAAAGACATTTTTCTAAAGAAGACATACAGATGGTCAACACACACAAGAAGAGATGCTCAACATTATGTGCATCACCAGGGAAATGGAAGTCAAAACTACACTAAGGTATCACTCCACAACAGTCAAAATGGCTAAAATCTAGGACACAAGAAACACAAAGACACAAGAAAGTGATACTGAGGACTTGGAGAAAAAAGAAACCCTGAGCACTGCTGGTGGGAATACGAAGTGGTGCAGCCACTGTGAGAAAATGTATGAGTGTTCTTCAAAAAGATAAAAATAGAACTACCAGCAATCACACTACTGGATATTTACCCAAAGTATATTAGATACCCAAATATCACTATTTGAAGGGGATGCATGCACCCCTATGTTTATAGCAGGATTATTTATAATACCCAAGATATGGAAGCAGCCCAAATGTCTATTGATAGAGGACTGGGTAAATAAAAGATGGTATATATATATGTGTGTATACACACTCACACACAGACATGCACACACACGCACACACACACACTGGAATATCATTCAGCCATACAAAAAGAAGGAAATCTTCCCGTTTGCAACAGTATGTATGGAAATAGCAAGTAAAACGCTAAACAAAATGAGTCAGTTCAAGAATGTAAAATACCATATGATTTCACTCATATGTGGAATTTAAGGAACAAAACAAATGAACAAAGGGGGAAAAAAAAGAGTGATATAGAAAAACCAAAAAAAAAAAAAAGACTCTTAACTACAGAAAAAAACTGATGATTATCTGAATGGATGTGGGTGAGGGATGGGTGAATTTTTTTAGTTTTATTTTTTTATTATTATATTTTATTATAGTTTATTGTCATGTTGGTTTCCATATAATACCCAGTGCTCTTCCCCACAAGTGCCTTCCTCCATGTCCATGGGTGAAATTAATCATGGGTTAAAGAGTACACTTATCATGAGAGCACTGAGAAATGTATAGTATTGTTGAAACACTTACGGTACACCAGAACTGATATAACACTGCTGATCACTGTACTGGCATTAAAATAAAAGAAATAAATTAAGTAATGCTTAATTAAATAAAAATGTCATTCATTTATAACATACATATACACATACACAGCCACACACATACACACATACACATTTTTAAACATACAGAAAGATGTAAATAAAGAACTTATAGATCTCATTCTAACTTTGTGCTGTGAGTCTATAAATTACAGTAATACTATATTTCTGTGAGCTCTTTTCTTTTATCCACATCATATTTTTATCTGAATTGTGTTTCTAACAAATGAACAAATTAAAAGTGCTTGTTACCAATATTTGTGGAAGAGAATTTCAAAATCTTCCCTTGTCTGATAATGTAATCTTATGCAGGCTGTCAACTTAACTGTAGATAAGTGATGGAGGAGACACCTAGTGGCTGTCTGGATGTTTCCATGACCATGCTAGTGCCCAAAACATCTAGTTTATTTCCAATTAGGCGTTTTCCTTTTCAATTTTGGGTCCTTGCTTTGGAGGGGTCTCAAGTACCTGAGAGTACCTGATGAAAGGCTTTGACAAGGGACCCTAAGATCAAGTGCCTATCGTAACTAGATTTGGAAAAGATCTGGTTGGAGTGGACAAAAGGATGGATAAGCTATGGGCCCAATGGGGGATATGCCAAAGGATTCAAGGGAAATGAATGGAAGTTCTAAGGTGGCAAAAGAGGAAAAAGAAGGGAAAGCGATAAGAAGGAAGAAATCTTAAGTGAGCCAGTTAGGGGATATATTTTAATATTTCAATACATTTGATAGCTTCTTTTCAGACTCAGATTATAAAAGAAGCTAATGGAATTCCAAATCATCCTCAGCAACACCATTCATACAAGGAGGGGACGGTCAGAGTTGGCAGAGCACACAGTCAGCAGGGATTCAATTAGGGGTTTAGGTCATTAGAGGAATTACCATGGGTAGAACAAAACCAAACTGGAAGCACAGAGAAGCCTTAATAAATAGCCCCTATCAGGGTCTGAATAGTATCTTCCAATTACTTTCCAATATCAGCTTCTGGCCACAAAAATCTCACAATAAAAATATCCTTTCAAATATCTTATTATTAGCTTTCAACCAAAATAAACAGTAAATATTTGTGAAAGTATTAAAATCTTTTTTAAAAGTCATGTTTCCCTTTTTATTTTAAAACAAAGATACATCTATCAAGGGACTCAAAACCAAAGTTAATTTCTCTTATGGCTTAATCATGGACTCAATAGATGTCTCAAAAGGCAGTGCGAAACATGCATCCTCTCAAGGTCCTGAACCACTCCCAAAGATAGCCAAAAGAAAGACTTAGACAATCTCCCCAGAGCTGGCAATGGTCAGTAGGATGTTAGCTACAGCAGAGACATAAACATTTAACTCTTCACCATATTTTGGTGCCCCCAACCTGACAGTTGGCTTCCTGTACAGGTAAGATCCAACTCCCTGTGAGCCCTGGCAGGCAAAAGCCAAGCCAACTTCTTAGGATACAAAATGAGCAACAGGAGAGCAAGAGCTGTCCTTGGGAAAGTTTCAATAACAAACTTGTACCCAAAAGCAAATTTAACCAGAGTCCACATCTAAAGAACTCATATTTAAAATATTTTTATCCTGCTACTATGAATTTAAGAAAGTACCAACAAATAGAAGGGTTTTGCTTTGCTTTGCTTTGCTTTGCTTTCCTTTTTTCTTTCAACGGAGAACTACAGACAGAGTTCCAGGAGAGCGGACCTTGATGACAATTCTTACTTTTTCCAACTTCTGCCAGTTTTACCAGGATCCCTCTGCATGCTCCAGAGCTAATGTAGTCTTTCAGTTATCCCTTTTCAGGTGCCAGAAGTGTATGTGAGAAATGAATATATTTTCTCTCTAAGGTTTCATTTTTTGGTAGGACCTCAGCGACAATAAAAATATACAAATTTATTTAATGTTAGTTTTATGTGACATGGGAGCCTTCATAAGGGAATGAAGACCCAAGGAATTTAGTAAAACTACAAGTTTTTATGCTGCATAGGTGAAGAGTGGAAGGCATGGAAAAATATGATTGATAGAAGAGGAGTCAGTTCTAAGTGTACTAAAGTGGGGTAAAATAGTGATGTGTACTTGTTCAGATTATTTTCTATGTCCTCTCATCTCTGGAGTTACAGATTTTTCTTTCCTCTGCATATGGAGAAGGCATCCCTCCCATGAGGTTTTACGAACTACTTCATAAGAAATAAGAATGTCTTTCTTACATACATCATTTCTCAACTTCTTTCTGGTTGAAATATTCATGCTAACTCATCACCTATCATTATGAGAATATCTCATTCTCTTACAACTTTTCTCTTAAAAGTTTCAGTCTTCTTTAGTGATTACTGCTTGAATTAGTTGGAGAACATATGATGGAAAATGATGAAAAATAGGTGATTAATAATGGTGAATTTTCTAAGATGCTTGGGTGGCTGAGTCATTTAAGCATCTGACTTCAGTTCAGGTCATCATCTCACGGTCTGTGGGTTCGAGCCCCACACTGGGCTCTGTGCTGACAGCTCTGAGTCTGGAGCCTGCTTCACATTGTGTCTCCCTCTCTCTTTTCCCCCTCTCCAGTCACGCTCTGTATCTCTCTCTCTCAAAAAAAATAAATATTAAAAAATTTTAATGATGACTTTTCTATCATTTTCTAGCATTCTATATTTAGCATCTGCCAGTCTTCTAAAGAAAGAAAAAATTTTAATTAGTATTTACTCAGGTAATCAAAAGATATAGATAGTGTTGGAATGAAAATATCTCCAGGAATTTTTCAAAAAGCATACAACTTCTGAAATATTTAAATCAATAAAATTTTACCAATTTAAATTTAACCAAGAGCAGCCTAAGAGTGTTTATTTTTTAACAATTCTTCCCAGGTAACTCTGACATGTATAGATGTACACATCAAATAAATACAATTAAGTGTATCATATCTCTTTCTTTAATGAGAAACAACAAAAGAATTGGGGACTTTTCTATGGATCATGTGGGAAACCAAAGATATTTTATGTGTAAGAGATGCAAAAGTTTTATTTTATGTTATTCATTTATTTATTTTTACAATTTGATATTGGTATGGTAAGAATCAAGATTTATCAGAGAATATTTGGGACATGTTTAAATAAGATAACATATAACTGAGAAACAATACTGGCCATATATTTAATCCAAGTACCAATAAAATATTAGTTTTAGAGTTTAAAAAATGAGAACATGATTGAAATTATCTAAGAAACCTTTGTTTTTTTTAAAGACATAGATAGAATGAAGTCAATGTAAAGCCAAGAAAACTATTTTGATATAACATAAAATCTCTGTGTAGATTATATACAAAATAATACAAAGTCTTTCACATGATAAGCTCCAGTAAATAAGCCAAAGGAGAAAGTTCATCCCCAATTAGGTTACTTCTGCTACAATTTTAATATATTTCATAGCTTTTATTCACTCAGTTCGCTAGCATTCATCCTGACACAAATAGAGGTAAAGGACTTTATGAATCATAGACAGGTAGACATGCAGACACTTTCATCTTATAGTTCCATATCTCTGCCTGGTGTCTCTCTGGAAATTCTATTTACTCAATTGACCTCTGCTTATCTTTGCAAAATGTGCTGAGATGCATCTCCCTCAAGGACTTTGTCCCTGTTTTAGGCGTCTCTTCTGAGGATTGTTTATACATGCAGGCATATCTCTAGAATAGCCCTTAGCCCACTGAATTATTTTTGCTTACATTATCTTCTGCTTTTGCACTATTTGTCTGATCCTTCAGGAAAGTGATGTGTAAACTTTATTGTGGTAGCTTAAATGGTTTTTATAGTGTTGTACCTGTTGAACTGCTTCATTCTTTTTATTTACAGTGAGTAAAATATAGAAAATTAGTTATTAATTGACAAAAATTTAGGCATCAGGAAAAGCAGAAGCAATTATTTTAGAAAATAATACCACAAATGGAGAGATTCTTCATTATCGAAGACCACTGAATAAGAAGCATGACATCTATTCGTTAGCTGGGTTTAATGCTATTATCTGACCTTTGAATAAGTCAATTAAGAATTTCAGCATTTCTTTCCTTAGATATATGTGAGTACATTACTTTTGTCTCAAGTCATTCTGGAGGTAAGAATGTGGTAACTTATGAGAAAATCTATTGTGATCAGTAAGATACTGCATCATTGACAAATATTAGTGCTAAGTAAAGTGAGATCCTTGGCCAAATGTTTTCTGCAGCAATCTCATAAGAGCTCGTTTCATGTCCTTGTTCCTCAGACTGTAGATTACAGGGTTGAGTACTGGAGGTACCACAGTGTAAATCACAGAAAGAAGCCTGTCAATAACTGAGGGTGGATTTGAGATCGGTTTGAGATAAACAAAACAAGCAGTGATAAGAAAAAGAGTAAAAACAACAAGATGGGGAAAGCATGTGGAGAAAGCTTTTGACTGACCTTTTGTGGAAGGAATCTTAAGCACAGTGGAGAAAATATAAACATAGGAGATCACAATACAGATGAAACAAGACATACCTAAACACATACCTATCCCAATACTTGTATACACTACCAGGAGTGTTTCAGAACAGGAGATCCTCAGCAATGAGGAAACATCACAGAAAAACTGTGGGATCACATTGGAACCACAGAATGGCATGAAAAACGTGCCAGCAGTATACACAGCTCCAAAGAGTCCTCCAATGGTCCAGGAAACACCTGCCATCAGTGCACAGGCACCAGGGGTCATGATGATCTTGTACTGCAGGAGACAGCATATGGTTACATAGTGATCATAAGACATGGCAGTGAGGACAAATACCTCACCTGCTGAGAAGGAAGTCATTAAAAGTAGCTGGAAGGCACACCCTAAAATGGAGATGGAATTGCTGTAAGTTAGGCTGTTGACAATGAATTTGGGGAGTGGCACAGACACAAGGAAGACATCCAGGAATGACAAATTCTTCAGGCAAAAGTACATTGGTGCTTGTAGCTGCTGGTCTATGGTAATGAGAGTGATGATGAGAAGGTTACTCATCAGGACAGCCATATAAATCACTAGGAAGAGCACACCATATAATATCTGAAACTCTTGGATGTCAGAAAACCCCACAAGAAGAAATCCTGTCGCCAGGGTGACATTGGCCATGCTAGATTCTCTTCACTG
>CM053572.1:2364408-2398861 GCA_028646485.1 Cryptoprocta ferox
GGCAAAAGTACATTGGTGCTTGTAGCTGCTGGTCTATGGTAATGAGAGTGATGATGAGAAGGTTACTCATCAGGACAGCCATATAAATCACTAGGAAGAGCACACCATATAATATCTGAAACTCTTGGATGTCAGAAAACCCCACAAGAAGAAATCCTGTCGCCAGGGTGACATTGGCCATGCTAGATTCTCTTCACTGTCTGTCAGGACAAGTATATATATATATATATATATATATATATATATCTTAATAAAAGCAATTTCCACCACCTAAAAAGAATAATATTGATATATAGAATCATTTAATTGAAAAAGGGACCTGTACCTAACATAAGTACTTCTGTAGCAGTTGAGTCTTCTTTTTTTTTTTAAGTAAAGGAATTTCATGAGTAATATGTAAACGCCCATAGTCTTCATATGAGTCACTTTAATTTTGGACTTTCAAAGTTGATTTACTACCAGATGTATATAAGTTGACTAAATATGGAAGGTGTCCCAACACACTAGGTACTTGCCTTAAACTGATATTGTGCCATTCATAATGACAAATCCTTTTGTTTTCTGAAAAATAATCCAAAGTTCTATATCTTTATTATGTCTTTGTATTACTAATAATCGAACAGGAGCAAACTATCAATTGTCATTTGTTGTTAACAATTATGAACTCACCTTATACTCTATTAAATATCCAACATAAGCAACTAAATTTTCCTAACCTTATGGACATAAACAAAGGAATAAAAAAAAAAGATTCTTTGTTTATCATTTGTTGTATCTTGAGCTCATGCAATTCACATATGTTGAATATTTCATTTATGTATCAGAAGGTAATAAATTAATTATTTAGCAAAACTTCATTTCCATTGAATACACATATGTGTAGAAAGCCATACTATTGTGGGGCATTCCTTGTGGTTGTTTTTTTTTAATTTTACTCCAACGTTTTATTTAAATACCAGTTAGTTAATGTAGAGTATAATATTAATTTTAGCTGTACAATATAGTGATTCAATGCTTTCATACGACAACTAGTGCTCATCACAACCAATGCACTCCTTAATCTCCATCACCTAATGAATTATCACTTCAAAGTGTCAGCATGTCTAAAATGAACACAAGAAACAACAGGTGTCAGCAAGGACATAGAGAAAGAGGAGCACTCCTGCACTGTTGGTGGGAATGCAAACTGGTGCAGCTACTGTGGAAAACAGTATGCAAGTTCCTCAAAAATTCAAAAAATAGAACTGCCTTATGATCTAGCAATTGCATTACTAGGTATTTACTCAAGGAATACAAAAATACTAATTCAAAGAGGTTCATGCTACTTGATGTTTATAGCAGCATTATCTATAATGTTGAATCATGGAAACAGCCCAGGTGTCCATAGATGAATGGGTTCAGAAGATATGGTACAAGTATATACAATGGAATATTAGTCAGCCGTAAAAAAGAATGGAATCTTGTCATGTGCAGCAACATGGATGAAGCTAAAGAGTAAGACAAATACATATGATTTCACTTATATATGAAATTTAAGAAAAAATAAGCAAAAGGAAATTAAAAAGAGAGATTTTTTTATATACATAAAAGGTTATTTTAGAAGTCACCATGACAAAATGCCTTCACCATTCTTACTGTCTGATTAAATGGGTTTTCTTCATCATGTCATTTTGTATGTAATTTACTTTGTACTACTATCAAATACCTTCTCTCAAATTCAAAGTACTTCCCTAGATTATTAGTTACTCTTGTATAATTATTTATTATTTATTGAAAAGATCAAAAGTTACTCTTGTATAATTATTTATTATTTATTGAAAAGATCAAATTATTCTTGTATAATTATATATTATTTATTGAAAAGATCAAGATCAAAAGATCAAGATTCACATATATCAGACACCAAACTGGGTGGCAGAGGTTTAAAAAAATTGGGGCCCCTGGACGGTTCAGTTGATAAAGCATCCACCTCTTGGCTTCAGCTCTGGTCATAATCTCACAGTTTGTGAATTCAAGTCCCACCTCAGATTCTGTGCTGACAGCATGGTGCCTGCTTGGGATTCTTTGTCTCCCTCTCTCACTGCCCCTTGCCCGACTCTCTCTCTCTTTCTTTCTCCCCCCACCCTTGTTCTCTATTTCAAAAATAAATAAGCATTTTAAAAATGTAAAAAAAGTGTTTTCTGAGACCTTCTTTCAATGTAAGGAGAAACATAATGAGGAATAAGTAAATCTTTAAATGAGAGAAAAAGTCGTATGTTAATAGGTGTCATTAAAAATATTTATAGCGTGTTGTTTTAGAGATTATCTATGTGGCTGCTCAAGACCGCAGGTTGGGAAGGGCTCCCTTTAAGTGATTCATAGAAATTTAAGCCTAAATGAAAAGCAGGAGACTATAACCACAAAACCTATTGGAGGGAACCCTTTAGAAGGCACAGAAAGTAATAAAGTATAAGCAAAGAACATTTGGATTATATGTGCAGGAGCCATATGCGGTTAACTTTAAGAATGCATAATAGAGAAAATAAATGACTTTGAAGACATTTATCAGCTTATTCCAATTATCAATGTGGAGAAATACAGAAAGATAGACGAAAAGAGGAAGCAGGTAGAAAAAAATTGGATGTTGAGTCTCATTGTTTTGGTGTCTACCTTAAATTTCTGTAATATCTAAAATATTTATTTCTTTTTTATTTTTTAACAGAAAATATTTAATATTTTACTAATACAAACTTGAGATTCATACCTTAAAATAATTCCATTCTTTAACTGTCTGGACAAAAGATTACTTATCACATAATTCCAACAAGTACTCCTGAGAATGAAAATTTTTCTCCCCACCTCCCCCCCAAAATATTTTAACTTATCAGTTGATTACTTGAAATTAATACAAAACTATAGCTTCCTTTGGAAACTCTCTGTCATTATAACACAGTTGTATTTCTAATCTTCTGTTGAAGGACTAAAAGATTTCAAGGTAACACTTTCTTTTTTTTTTAATTTTAAAAATGTTTTATTTATTTTTGAGAGAGAGAGAGCATGAGCAGGGGAGGGCCAGAGAGAGAGGGAGACACAGAATCCGAAGATAGGCTTCAGGCTCTGTGCTAGCTGTCAGCAGACACCCCGACGCGGGGACCGAACCCACAAACCGCGAGATCATGACCTGAGACGAAGTCGGAAGCTCAACCGGCTGAGCCACCCAGGCGTCCCAGTAACACTTTCTTAACATGGAAGGATGATTATTAAATATAATCATTAAAGTCATTTTCCCTTTACTTCAAATATGATACAAATTTATTTCTGCCCAAGGGGAGGACATTTCAAAATATAAATTAGACAGGTAGTTTGTGTTAGATATAGAATTTTAGTATGTAAGATAAATAGGTCTCAAAATGGTCAATTAAAATATACATACTTTATTAAATTATGAGCATATTAATTTGATATTAAATATGACTTGAAAATAATTAAGAACTTATTGAAAATATGCATGGCTTCTCTGTCATAATTGGTTTACTCTAATACATCCTAATTTTTAAAATAAGTTCAAACTTACAAAATCTTGCAAGGATATTTAAAGAACTCTCTAATAACCTTTACCCTGATTCCCCAATTTTTAACACTTTGTCACAGTTCAGGTGTCAGAAAAAAATATATATAAGATTTTTATTTAATTTTATTAATGTAATTTTCCTGTTTTCCTTTTTCTTTTTTTGAAATATATAGTTCAAATTCAAATATCATGTTTATTTGCAGGGTTCCTGTAGTCTTCTATAAGCTGAAACATTTATTCAATCTTTATTTTCTTTCATGACATTGACACTTTTAAAAATTATAGGACAAAGTTTTATTTATTTAAAACATTTTCATGTTTATTCATTTCTGGGAGATGGAGAGAGAGGGAGAGACAAAGAATGTGCAGGGGAGGGGCAGAGAGAGAGGGCGACACAAAATCCAAAGCAGGCTGTTGGCTCTGAGATGTCAGCACAGAGACTGATGCGGGACTCGAACTCACAAACCAGGAGATCATTAAGTCTGACGCTAAACGACTGAACTACCCAGGCGCCCCCAGCACTATTTTTTTTATAAGAAATTTGCTTTCATTCTTGGTTGATTGTTGTTTCCTCATAATTACATTTAGCTTAGCATATTTGACCAGAATATTACATAAAGGTCATACTCAGGGGCATGAGATATCAGTTTATCTCGTTTTAATTAAATGGGTTATGAGCCGTTACTGCTTTTATTTATATGTGTGCCAAGTTGTGGTCTCTGGGAGCAGATGCTAAGATGAAGTATTACTGCAAAATGTTTCCTGGGAAATTAAAACCTATGAATAGAAAGGAATGAAAGCACAATTTGTGTTCAGAATCAATCAATTTGGTTATTGTGACTAGGGCTTCACTGATTCTATTTTTTTTTAGCAGAAATTATGTCATGAATTTATACTGCTGATTTCTGATATGTTGTTCATATTTTTATTTACTTCTTCTATTCCTCCATACTAAAAACCCTAGATCCAACAATATTAAATTATTTAATCATATGCACAATCCTAAATAAGCATAAAATGGTTTCAGAATTCCCACAATCATACCACTACAATAAATAATAATCTATATAATAAATGCAAACGTTTTCTGTAGTTTTTTATCTCCTCTAGACTAAGTGTATATAATTGAAGTACTGTCCTCAGAAGTTATGTGGAAAAATTTATTATTCTTAGTTTTCTGTTATGTTTTTCCTTTGAAATGAAGTTGTTTTATTTCATTCAGTTTGTGTTCAATTTTAATTTTTGACATTCATCTTTGATGACTTAACTTATGAGTATGTAGAAAATCAACATGCCTCACTAAAGCAAAATATACACGATGACAACAACAACAACGAAATGTCATTCCCTTCCTATCTTTATTACTCTGTCTCTCGGCACCTTGCAAAAATCCAGTCTCAAGGTTTAATGAATTCAACCTTTGCTGCGTTTCCTTTTGCAATAAAGAAGAGTCATGTAGGGCTTCATGTGTAATGTCTTTTACATTAAATATTTTACTTAATCTTTGATTTGGATCACTACATATCAGCTCATAGATTGCCTTCACTATTTTTATAGCCAAAAATAATCCATTCTTTATTTAACAAAAATCATATGTTAGTTCAAAGCCACCTAATCTCTAATTTAAACTTTTACACATCCAGTTGTTTTGAATACAGCAAAAGAAATAAAAATAAAAGGCAATTTGTGTTGTATAGAAAAATCCTTACGTTACATAACCCACAAAACTGCACCAAATATCTAATAGTTATAAACAAGGCAAATCTTAGACTATATATAAAAAAACAAAAAACAAAAACAAAAAACAAAGAAACAAAACACCAAGCCACTGAGTCAATGAATAAATTTTTGTTTTCAACTCCTTGCTTTTTATTTCTTCTTTCCTGGTAAATTTTATGAATCATTTGAAAACTTTTTTTTAGGATTAAAAAAAATATTTGTTGGGTTTGTTACCACATTTCTAAAGTTTTTATTTAAATTTCAGTTGGTTAACATAGTGTGTAATAGGTTTCACGTGTACAATATACTGATCCAACACTTCATACACAGCCCGTGCACATCACAAGAAGTGCACTCTCCTAATGCCCATCACCTATTAAACTCATCCCCCTGACAACCTCCCCTCTGTTTACCATCAGGTTGTTCTTGATATTCAAGAGTCTGTTACTTGGTTTTCCTCCCCCCTTTTTTTCCCACCTTTGTTCCTCTATTTTGTTTCTTAAAGTCCACATATGAGCAAAATTGTATAATATTTGTCTTTCTCTGACTGACTTCTTTGCTTAACATTATTCTCTCTAGCCCCATCCGTGTCATTTCAAAATAACAAGATTTCACTCTTTTAATGGCTGAATATAATTCCCTTGTGTTAATATGTCACATCCTCTTCATCTATTCATCAGTCAATGGCCCCTTGGTCTGTTTCCAAAATTTGTCTATTGTAGGTAGTATTGCTATAAAGACTGACATGGATGTATCACTTTGAATTCGTATTTTCATATTCCTTGGGTAAAAACCTAGTAGTGTAATTGCTGGATCATAGGGTAGTTCTATGTTTAACTTTTTGAGGAAACTCCATATTTTTCAAAGTGGCTACTCCATTATGCATTCCCACCAATAGTGCAGCAGGGTTCCCCTTTCTCCGAATCCTCATGCACACCTGTTGTTTCTTGTGTTATTGATTTTAGCCATTCTGACATGTGTTTGAAAATTGTAGTTTTGATTAATATTTCCCTGATGATCAGAGATGGTAAGGATCTGTTCATTTGTCTGCTGGCTATCTGTATGTCTAATTTTGAAAAAAAAATCTAACATATATTCTGCCCATTTTTAGTTGGATTATTCATTTTTGGGGTGTTGAGTTTTATAATTTATTTATATATTTTGGCTATAAACCCTTTATCAGATATGTCATTTGTAAATATATTCTGCAAATCCATAGGTTGTCTTTAGTTTTGTTAATTGTTTCCTTTGCTGTGTAGAAGTTTTGTTGTTGTTGTTGTTTTGTATTTTTTTATGAAGTCCCAATAGTTTATTGTGCTTTCATTTCCCTTGCCTCAAAGGACATATCTAGTAAGTTATTGTTATGGCCTATGTCACACAGAGGTTACTGTGTTGTCCTCTGTGATATTGATGGTTTCAGCTCTCACAGTTAGGTCTTTAATACATTTTTGGAGATACTAAACATAAATTTACTATATGATCAAAAATTTTGCTTCTTGAATACTTACGTATGTCCAATTAAATTCTGGATGTAAATGTTTATAGTAGTTATTTATACTCATCAAGATGATAGCCACTAAGGATTCCTTCAATATATGAATTAATAAAAAAAATATGGTTCAACCATACAATATAGTACTATCCAGGAATATAGAGGGATAAATTATCAATTCACACAACTACGTGGATTAATCTTGAATGAATGTATTTTGCTAAGTGGAGAAGCCAATTACAGGTATTCTTTTTAATAAGTAAAATTAAAAACAGGTAACAGATTACTGTTTTCTGGGGTTTAAGAGTGAGTAGGGTTGGGGCACATGGGTGCCTCAGTTCATTGAGTGTCTGACTCTTGGTTTTGACTCAGGTCATGATCTCGTGGTTCATGAGATTGAGCCCCATGTCCATCTCTTACTGAAAACATGGAGCCTGCTTGGGATTCTCTCTCTCTCTCTCTCTCTCTGCCCTTTTCTTATTCATGCTCTCTCTCAAAATAAATAAACTATTAAAATGTATTAAAAACTGTGAGTAGGGATTATTAGATACAGTACAAAAGATTAATTTTTAAATAAAATATTTAAGAATAGTTTTTCCAATTATTTCAATGTGGTAAAATAGATAAAATTTACTATCATAACCATTTTACTGTAGGGTCCATTGCTATTTATGTACATTCATAATTGTGCCATCATCATGACCATCCATCTCCATAACTCTTGTCATCTTGCAAAACTTAAATTGTATCTATTAAGCAGTTGCCTCACAAGATTTTATCCCTCCAGCCCCTGGAAACCACCATTTACTTTTATTATCATTATAATTCTTTCCTTTTACCTGCATTCTAGACTCTGATGACAACCACTGTACTCTCTGTTATTATGAGTTTGGCTGTCCCTGCCTCAGATCCTACATGTGTAAGTAATAAAACTATATCATGCAATATTTGCCCTTCTAGATCTTGCCTATTTGACTTAGCATAATGCCCATCCATGCTGTTGCAAGTGACAATATTTCCTTATTTAAAAGTTGGAACAATATTCAATTGTATGTATGTATGTATGTATGTATGTATATCAAATATTCTTCACCTGTTACCCCAATGACAGACATTTTGTTTGTTTCATGTCTTGGCTTTTGTGTATAATGCTGTGAAGATATCTCTTTGAAATAGAAATTGTATTTCCTTTGATTATAAACCCAGAAGTGGCATTGCTGCATCATATGATAGTTATATTTTTATTTTTTTAAGGAATCTCCATATTGTTTTTCATAATAGGTCTATAAGTTACATTCCCAATCAGAATGTCTAAGTTTCTTTTTTATCCACATGTTCCTCAACACTTATCTCCTTAAGTTTTTATTACAGCCATCATAATAGGTGTGATTTGATATCTTACTGTGGGATATTCTTGTATTTCCCTGTGATTATAATGATGATTACATTTTCATATATCTGTTGACCATTTTTATGTCCTTGGAACATTTTATCCCATTTCATAGGTTACATTTTATTGTGTTGATTGTTTAGTTTGCTATGTAAAAGCTTCTTAATTTGTCATAGTGTTATTTGGTATTTTTTAAAATCGTGTGTGTGTATATTTGTTTTTTGTTTTGTTTTTAGTGATTTTTTTCTTTTGTTGTCTGTGCTTTTGGTGTCAAATTAAAAAAAATCATTTCCAAGACCAATGTCAAGGATATTTTCTCCTATATTTTCTTCAACCAGGTATATAGATTCAGGTCTTATGTTTAAGTCTTTAATCCACTTTGAAATAATTTTTGTGTATGGTTTAAGAAAGGAGTACAGTTTTATAATTTTCATGTGGGTATTCAGTTTCATCAGGACCACTTATTGAAGAGATTATTATTTTCCCCATTGTGTATTCTTGTGGCCTTTTTGAAATTAGTTGAACATATATGGGTGTGTTTATTTTTGGGTTCTCTATACTGTTCTATTGGCCTATATGACTGTTTTTATGCCAGTAACATACTGTTTTGTCTACTATAGCTTTGTAATGCAATTTGAAATTTGAAAATGTGATTTCTTCAGCTTTGTTCTTCTAGCTCAAAATTTTCATAGCTACTTGGGGGTTTTGGTATTCCATATGAATTTTCAGATTGTTTTTATTCTAATTTTGTGAAAATTGCCATTGGAATTTTGATAGGGAGTGTAATGAATCTGGAAAGATTTAATTTTAATAATTTTTAATTATTTTGAGAGAGAGGGAGGGAGAAGAAGAGAGAGCTCACAAGTGAGCACAACGGAGGATCAGAGAGAGGGAGAGAGAGAGTCCCAAGCAGACTTTGCACTGTCAGCACAGAGACTGATGCAGGACTCCATCTCACAAACCATGAGATCATGACCCAAGCAGAAATCAAGAGTCAGAAGCTTAACTGATTGAGCCACCCAGGCAACCCTGGAACAAATGGACTTTTTAACCATACTATTTCTTTCAATCCATGAAATGATTATGTTTCCATTTATTAATGTCTTCCTCAACTTCTTTAATTAATATTCTATAGTTTACATTGTAGAAATATTTCACCTCTTTTATTACATTTATAAATAAGTGTTTTATTCTTTTTAATGCTATTGTTAAAGGGATTTTTTTTTCTTATTTTTCAGATATTTAGTATGTAAGAATACAACAGAGTTTTGGTATGTTGGTTTTCTATCCTACAAGTTTGCTGAATTTGTTTATTGGTTGTCACTTTTTTTTTTTTTTTGGTGGAGTCTCTATAGTTTTCTATAGGTACTTCATTCTTTCTTATTTGGATAACTTTTATTTATATTTCATGCCTAATTTCTCTAGATAAAATTTCCAGGGAATTTTTTCCCCAAGTTTTTATTTAAATTCTAGTTGGTTAATATATAGTGTAATATTGGTTTCAGGACTAGAATTTAGTGATTCATCACTTATATATAACAGCCCGTGCTCATCCCAACAAGTTCCCTCCTTACCCATCGCCCATTTAGAATATCCTCTACCCACCTCCCTCCATCAACTCTCTGTTCTATATCATTACAGGTCTCTTATGGCGTGCCTCCCTCATTCTCTTTCTTTGTTTTTCACTTACCATGTATTCATCTGTTTTGTTTCCTAAATTCCACATATGAGTAAAATCATATGGTATTTGACTTCCTCTGACTGATTTTACTTAGCATAATAAACTCTAGCTCTAATCGTGTCATTGCAAATGGCAAGATTTCATTCTTCTTTATGGATGAATAATGTTCCATTGTAGATATATACCACATCTTCTTTATTCATTCATCAGTGGATGGATATTGGGTTTGTTTTCATAATTTGGCTATTATAGATAATGCTACTATAAACACCAGTGCATGTATGTTTGAATTAGAATTTTTGTATTCTTTGTGTAAAAACCTAATAGTGCACTGGCTGGATATTAGGGTAGTTCTATTTTTAACTTTCTGAAGAATTTCCATACTGTTTTGCAGAGTGAGTGGTTGCACCAGTTTACATTTCCACCAAAAGACAAGGGGGTTCCCCTTTCTCTGCATCCTTGCCAGAACCTATTATTTCTTGTGTTGTTGGTTTTAGCAATTCTGACAGGTGTGGCTTGATATTGCATTGTACTTTTGATGCGTATTTCCCTGATGATCAGGAATGTTGAGCATCTTTTCATGTGTCTGTTGGCCATCTGGATGTCTTCTTTGAAAAAATATCTATGCATGTATTCTGTCCATTTTTAATTGGATTATTCATTTTTTGGGGTGTTGAGTTTTATATTGAGGTGTATATTTTGGATACCAACACTTTATCAGATTTGAAAGTATTAAATTATTTTCTACCATTCAGTAGTTCGCTATTTGGTTTTGTTGATTGTTTCCTTAGCTGTGCTGAAGCTTTTTACTTTGATGAATTCTCAATTAGTTTACACATATATGTGAATTTTTCAATTTTCCTATGAATATTTATCCTATAGATCTGGAACAAAAAATATTATTCTATTTTGTATTTATGGAACATTATACTGAATATTACAACTAGAGAAATCAGGCAAGCGAAAAAACACAAAATGGATTAGAAGAAAAAAGATGTTATCAATAGACAAAATATATGTATCTTAAGGAATTTACAAAAAAACCCACAACTACAGCTTCTTATTATGTCAAAAATAATTCATCATCAAATTAGAATATTTTGTACTGGTAAAAAAGACCAATGGAACAAGAAAGCAAAAACAGTATCATTTTTATTATGTTATAAGTTTTTTATATTCTCAGAAATTTTAAATGTGACTCTCAAGTACCAGAGCATCAGAATGTGACTATATTTAAAAGTTGGGTTTTTTTTTTTTACTAATAAATTTCATTTATTTATTTATTTATTTATTTATTTTAACTTTATAGTTTATTGTCAGGTTGGTTTCCATATAACACCCAGTGCTCTTCCCCACAAGTGACCTCCACCAAGACCATCACCCCCCATTACCTTTACCCCTTCCCCTTCCCCCCTCAGTTTGTTTTCAGTATTCAAGAGTCTCTCATGTTTTGTCTCCCTCCCTCTCCCTAACTCAGACATAAAAGTTGGGTTTTTAAGGAATAATTAACTTAAAATGAGGACATGTGGGTGGCCTAATCAAATCGGATTGCTGTTCTTATAAAAAGAGAATAGTACATACAGAGTGATACAGTGACCACTGGTGCACAAAGGAATGGTCATTTGAAGAAACAGCAAGAAGTCAGCAATAGGAAAACAAAATAGAGATAACTCAGAAGAAGCAACTCTGCCCACACTTTAATCTTGGACTTTTAACCTCTAAAACTCTGTGAAAATAAATATATCTTGCTTAAATTACACACGCTGTGGTATTTTCTTACGGCACCACTGGGAGACTAATACAGATTTGGATTAGAAAGTGCAGTATTCAATGATTAGTTGAATGAAAGATGTGAATGACTTGTGTCCTGAAACTGTAAAAGCTGCTGATAGAATTTTTGAAATATTTTTAAAAATGAAGAAATATACCATCTTCATTTTTCATTGTACTCAATATTTCTCTACACTGATCTAGATTCAATTTCAATCAAAATTATTGCAAGTGATTTTTAAATTTCTAATATGATTCAAAAGTTAATATGACAATGGTCCATGTGTGTGGGATGTCTTACATTTTAGTAAAGGCCATTATGATATCAGAAAATAATGAGGATAAGGATAAAGATATAGTTCAAACAAGCCCATGATGAATGTGTTGGTGTTAATAAGAGATTCCTATGATGAAGTTTTGGGGTGCTGGTGGGTTGGCCCAGAGCAGAAGGACAAAAAAGAATTCTTGAAGATGTCTTTGGTGCAAAAAGATAATTTTATTAAGGCATGGTGACAGGACCCATGGGCAGGAAGAGCTGCACTTGGGTCTTGACAGGTAACTCATTATATACCCTCAGTTTGGGAAGGGGTCAAGGATAGAGTAAGTCTCTAAATTATTTTGGAAACAAGGTTTTCAGGACCTTGAAGGGCTAGTTGTTGCTAGGGAAACACAACTTATTACCATTTAATAAAACCTCAGTCATGAGACCCTTCAGATGTATATCGGGAAGGCTATAAGCTTGGAGTGTGATTGCCAGCATATATCTTGGGGCAGTTGATTTAAAAGAAGTAGATTTATAGGATTCTCAATGTTGGGATAATGTTAAGCTAATGTTCTCTTTTACCCGTAGCAAAGGGTCATCATTGAGGCAGCTGAGCTCCTAGAGGGAGTTCACTATGCCAGTTTCAAGGACTTGTCAGTGGGCTATAGGCAGTAAGAGAGTTTAATTTTTCATTTGCCTTAGCTTTTCACATTACCATGGCAAGCATTTAAACCCCTTTCCTTTGTTCTTAGGTAGCCAGGAGTGTCCAAGAAATATCACACATATTCCATCTGGCGGGGGGAGACGTGGCATCAGCCTGTATTTTTGCTCTCAGCTTGCCCCCAAGTTCCCTTGTCACCTATATGATATAAACCAGATACAGGAAACGTGGAAATTATGCCATTCAAGATATTTGGAAGGCAATAAATTAGAGCAAATAGATTAGAGCAAATATTAATCTTTTTTCTAGGAGATAAGGAGAATATTATAGATCACACTCTGCAAATAGACCCCAGTTTATCCCAACAATAAAGGAGACTCTGCTGTCTTTCATTATGACTCTGGCCACATGAGGAGCCATGACTCTCAATGCTTATTTGAATGTCACTGTCATTATTTGAGCACTGCTACAGATGTCAAGAATTGAGTTTTGGGGGACTTTCTACCCTGGAATCTCTGTTCATTAGTGAGAATCTGAAGGAGAGTTATCCACCAGAATCTGGTTTAAATCTAGGGGTACAGTAAGGGAAAAATCAACGGACAATTGGTGGCTCAAGGACTTAAACAAAGCCCATGTTATTAATCTCAAAGTCAGAGGAGAGTGTCTCTTAGTGTTTTTCTCTGTTGAAATTGAACTACAAGTATTATAATCAATTTAAAGATTAGTGGGTGTACACCAAATTAAAATTGTTACAAGCTTTAGAAGCACATGAATACCTTAGAATTCAATGGTCACATGCATATAATAAATAATTAAAGTGATGCTGTACAGTTTATTCTTATGAACCCAAGTGAGATCTCATCTTTTATCTCATGGGGAAAAGTCAGTAGCATCAGCTGTCAGATCAGATATGGGAGCGGAAAGCAGGGTCTCAAAGGCTTTAGAATCTGAGAAATGAAATTTAGGCACAGCTAAAATTTGACCTTCAGGGAGAATTCCATGTACTCTAAAAGATCTATTTAAAACTGTGTTAAGAACCTTGCGTCTTATTGAAGAAAGAATTGACATAGGCATAGAACATCAAGGACACTTTTTCCTCTTAGAGCTTGGAGACTGCATGAAGAAAACATATCCTGGTGTGTAGAGGTCAGAAACGTTCAATCAAAATCATTATGCGTGTGATGGGATGAAGAGCACATGAAGCAAGATCCTAAAGGAATATAGAAAAATTATTTGCAGTCTTCTGGCTCTTCTTATGACTTGAAAATCAGAACTTTATTTTTTTCAAGCACTGTGAAGAGAATCCCAAATTATTTAACTATTTTATTTTTACTTGCTCTCTACTAAAATTATTTTATATTAAAAAAATATTTGTTAAACTCTTTCATCAGTCTTCTATGAATATTCAAATTCCAGTTAGTTAACATACAGTGTAATACTAGTATTGGGTGTACAACTGCATGATTCATCACTTATATGCAACACCCAGTGCTGATCGCAGGTGCCCTCCTTTTTTTCCTTTTAATTTTTTAATCTTTATTCTTGAGAGAGAGAGAGAGAGAGAGAGAGAGAGAGAGAGAGAGAGAGAATGGGCATGAGTGGGGGAGGGGCAGAGCGAAAGAGAGACACAGAATCTGAAGCAGGCTCCATCAGCACAGAGCCCAATGTGGGGCTTGAACCCACAAGCCATGAGATCATGACCTGAGCCAAAGTCGTAGGCTTAACTGACTGAGCCACCCAGGCGACCCTGCAAGTGCCCTCCTTAATACCCATCACCCATTTACCCCATCCCCTGCCTACCTTTGCTCTTGCAGCCATCAGCTTGTTTTCTGTAATTAAGAGTCATTTCTCTCTCTTGTTCTCTCTCTCTCTCTTTTTTCCTTTGCTCATTTATTTTGCTTCTTAAATTCCACATATGAATGAAGCCATATGGTATTTGTCTTTCCTTAACTGGTTTATTTCACTTAGCCTTATACTTTTTAGATCAATCCATGTTGTTGCAAATGGTAATATTTCATTATTTTTAAGGCTGAATTATATTTCATTATACATATTATATAATATATTATATATACATATATATACATATATATGTATATACATACATTATTCTCTCCTTTTAATTAAAAATGAAATATGTCTAATGTCTTTTTCCCTTACTGGGTTCTCTGTTCTCTCTTACTTGCTTAATTTTATGCTATTAGTTACCTTTCAAAACAAAATATGAGATAAAAATATTTTAAAAAATCTTATTTTTATAAGTGACCTTGATAGAGGGATTAAAGTCCATGGGAATGATAGAATCATTTGTGTTGCCTATTAGATACTTTAAAATATTTGATATTTATATGTGCATACTTTTACATTAAAATATGACTTTGTTTCTGTTAATACAGTAATTATTTGAAAATCGGTGGCTTCCAACAACTCTTTACTGTAAGATGAAAAAATATTAACATTTCTGTTTTATAAATTTAACCTAAGAACTAGAAAGATAATATTAAATTATAGGAAAATTTCACAATAAATTTTTAATAATTATTTTTGATTGTGGAAAATGTTAATACTTGTGTCTGATTTTGAAACCAGTAAGGGTGATTGGTTAAAGTTAATATTGATTTTACTAAATAAGAAATTATGTTCACATTGTGAAACAGAAACAACACTGCTCAAATTATGTGTATATGTGTATTTTGTACTTCTTGAAATTGCAGATTATTAAGAAATCAACAAAATGGACCTTGGCTAAAGTTGAGAAACCGTAACATTGAAAAGTGCAGAAACTACATAAAGAATCAATGGAAGGTATGAGCCTGCTTTTCCATGTGGAAAGAAGAAATGTCAAAGTAAGTACAAGGAATCTTCAGTTTGTCTGTGTCACATGGAGAATGTGCTCTTTTCCAGTTGCACACTGGGTAGATCTTGGACTACTGACATAATTAAGGCACTGAAATTAAAATGACTGAGAGGCTATCAATAGGTAGAGAAGTCGAACTAGAATAATGATTATCAATTCCCACTTCTTTTAGCTTTTGAGAGAAACTCTATGTCATGGTGTGTAAGCTGGATGATTGGGAAGATGATTGTTAATTTAGCAGAGATGGGCCCAGGGACAGGGACTTCTCAAAAGTCTGACTCAGAATAGAGAAAGGCTGATGAGAAAGATTCCAAGGATAGAGAAAATGTCCTTAGAATTTCTGTAGTTAGTACTCAGAGCTTTGTGTATCAAAGTTTGAGTTTTATTTACAAAGGCTAAGGAAAATCATTATTTTTTAAATTTTATTTATTTATTTATTTATTTATATTTATTTTTGTTAAAGCATTCAATGAGAAATCCACATATATTGGGAAAGGTTGAAATAGGTTGCATGGAGAACTAAAGAAATTGTCACTGAGTTATGCTAATGTAAAATCAGAGAATCTCTAAAGACTGAGATGATCTGAGGGAGAAAAATATGACCACAGATCTCCCTGATGGGATTGTGAGTGATCATGGATTATAAGTCCTGTGTAACTTTAAGATGGGAGGACATTCAGTTTTTCTCATTAGATAAAGTTGACTTCTCTAATATTTGTTGGTTCTCTTTAATAATTAAATATTTGCTAGTGTTGCATGATAAATATTTGGTCTATAGTCTTAAATCTTGTTCTTTTCATGAAAAAATGATATGATACATTTGTAAACCAATTTGTCAAAATTACCAGAATAGCTTTCTAATTGTTTTGTGTTTTAGTGAATATCTTTGAAAAATAATAGAAAATATTATTCAGTACATTTTCACCAAAAAATAATTTTTTAATGAAAATACAGGATAAACCTTAATGTCCTTCAATGAGAAGACAATAGAATATTAGAACATCAATTAACATTAATGATTATTTAAACAGATTGTATATGCTACAAGCGGAATATTCATCCATGATTTGTAACCCACATCAATATTTACATCAACTAGGATAATATTTATGCAAACTAATATGCATTCTATTGCAATTGGAATTGTGGAGCCCATTCTGCAATTCCTGTTGGAAATAAGTTTACTAAAAAATAATCTCAAGTGTTAATTTAGGGAGAAAACAGAGTTCTTTTCATCTTCCACACTGAAATTGAGTCCAGTTATATTGGACTGTTATGCTCATAGTTGTTTTATTTTTGAGTCAACTATAAATATGGATATTTTGGTATTTAACATTTTCCATCTATCCCATGATACTAATGTATACATACTTCAAAAATAAAGAAGTAAATTTTATTTTGTTTAATTAATATATTTTTTCTTTATTCAGTAGGTGGCTTATAATTTTAAAATATGATGAATCAAACACTACTAATGGAGTTCTTGCTTGTGGGATTTACTGAGAGCCAGATATTGTTGAGGCTACATGCTGTAGTCTTCTCACTGATCTACCTAGTGGCCATGATGGAGAATTTAATTATCATCCTCCTCACAGTTCTTGACCAACGCCTCCACACTCCAATGTACTTTTTCCTAAGGCATTTGTCCTTCGTAGATCTGTGCCTCATTTCTGCCACAATACCCAAATCCATCCTCAACTCCATCACCTTCACTGACTCCATCTCTTTTCTGGGATGTGTGTTACAGCTCTTCTGTGTGGTACTAATGTCTGGGTCAGAGATTGGCATTCTCACTGCAATGTCCTATGACCGCTATATTGCCATCTGTTGTCCTCTGCATTACGAGGGTGTTATGAGCAAAGGGGTCTGTTACCAGCTGATGACTATCTCTTGGCTCAGTGGAGGGCTCTTGGGAATCTTGTACTCATCTGGGACATTCTCTTTAAACTTTTGCAGGTCCACTAAGATCCATCAGCTCTTCTGTGATGTGCCTGCCCTACTAAAGCTCAGTTGTTCTAAGAAACATACAACTATTAATGTCAGTGTAGCCATTGGGGTCTGTTATGCATTTTCATGTTTAGTTTGCATTGTGGTCTCTTATGTATATATTTTTTTCCACTGTGTTAAAGATCGCAACCACACAGAAACAGTCCAAAGCCTTTTCGACCTGCTTGCCTCACCTCATTGTGGTGAGTACATTCCTTCTAACAGGTGCTATTGCTTATTTAAAGCCAGTTTCTGATGAGCCTTCTCTTCTGAACTTGTTTGTGTCTGTGTTCTATTCTGTGGTACCTCCAACCTTGAACCCTGTTATCTACTGTCTAAGAAGCAAAGATGTTAAATCAGCCCTAGGTAAAATCCTATGGAAGCTAAAAGGAGTGGAATAATGGAAAGATGAATAAAGTTGAAGTTTGGAAGTAGGAATTTTTGTTGTTGTTCCACAATTAACTAGCTGTCTGGAATTATTTGTGTTAGAGATTTATTTATTATGGAGTTTTGTTAGTAATGATCTCAGGTTGTCAGGTTTTTTTTATTTTTAAATGTTTATTTATTTATTTTTGAGAGAGAGAGAGAAACAGTGTGAGCAGGGAAGGGGCAGAGAGAGAGGAATCTGAAGCAGGCTCCAGGCTCTGAACTGTCAACACAGAGCCTGATGCAGGGCTTGAACCCACCTACCTTAAGATCGTGACTTGAGCCAAAGTCACATGTAACTGACTGAGCCACCCAGGCGTCCCTCCAGTTGTCAGTTTTATTAGAAATAAATCTTCTCTTATACTCCTTAAATTTCTGTCTTAATATTTTCCTCTTACATCTCAATGATTTGGACTCCCGTTCTGAGCTCCATATATATGACATTTTTATGATATTTTTATTCCTACAAAGTTAACATCTTTCATGACATTTTATTATTTATCTTATATTTCAATATCCTATATCTCATGTTTATATTTTATTTATTCCACTTTACAGCACTTTCTTTTCACTCTCTGATGGAAATTTGGTTTTAATGTCTTATGATTTTAACTTAAATTTTCAGTTTAAAAAATACATGATTTTGTCACAAGCTTCAGTTATTTAACTTTTAAAATATTTATTTATTTATTTATTTATTTATTTATTTAAAAAGAATGAGAGAGTGGGGAAGGGGCAGAGAGAGAGAAGAAAGAGAATCCCAAGCAGGATATCAATTTCAGTGCAAAGCCTTATGTGGGGCTTGATCCTACAAACTGTGAGATATGAGCTGAACTGAAATCCAAAGTGGAATGCTTAACTGACTGAGCCACCCAGACACCCCAGAAGTTTCAGTATTTTACCAATATATGTTTGACGATGGGTTTTATACAATTACTCATACATTTAAGAAGATGATTCTTGGGACACCTGGGTGGCTCAGTCGGTTGAGCGTCTGGCATTGCCTCAGGTCATGATCTCAGGGTTCGTGGGTTCAAGCCCCGCGTCAGACTCTGTGCTCATAGCTGGCTCAGAGCCTGGAGCCTGTGTTTGGATTCTGTCTCTCCCTCTCTCTCTGTCCCTCCCCTGCTCGCACTCTCTCTCTCTCTCTCTCTCTCTCAAAATAAATAAAACATTAAAAAAAGATGATTATTTTAAATCTTTGTTTCTTTTGATTAAAATTTTATTTTTTTGGACTCAGATATTTTTCTCTTAATAAAATTTACTTTTATCGAATGTGTTGATGCTAAATGTTGGACTAATTGTTTTTTTTATAGAATGTTGGAATTTATAACAATAGCATCTGGCACTGTTTCTCACATTGTGATAAATTATACATCAACTTTTTCCAGATTTCAGTATCATGTAACGTTTCCAATAGCCTAATATTCAAAATTATTTTCCACTTTTGCTGCAGAAAGCTGTTTGTACACTGCTTCCTCCACATATTCTTTTAATTCTTTTTAAGTTTATTTATTTATTTGAGAAGAGAGGGTGAGATGAGTGTGAGCAGGAGAGGGGCACAGAGAGAGGGAGAGGGAGACAATCCCAAGTGAGTTCCGCAATGGGAGTGTGGAGTCCTGTGCAGGGCTCCACTTCCTGAACCAGGAGATCATGACCTGACCCAAAGTCAGGGATCTGATGTTCAGCTGACTGAGCCACCCTGGTGCACCCATACACTTTTAATGAAGATAGAAATTAAAATTCATTGATCACTTTCACTATATCAGACACTTCTACGTGCACCATCTCTACTAATCAATGTGAAGTGATGTGAATATAGTTAAACAGATGGAAAAACTGAGATTGAGGGAAGATGAGTAGTATGTTTTCAGTTATATGGCTTAAAACATAGGGACATGGGGAAAAAAACCTTTCTTGTCTGTAGCAATACCTTTCATGCTCTGTAGGCTCATCATAGCATTTCTGAAGCTTTATATTTACCCTCCTGATGAAATCTCCTACTTGCCCAAATTATACCCAAATTTCAAAGTCTAGCTTAAATCAGCTCTGGATATGGAGAATTATGAAGCACTTGATTACATATTTCCCAATCTCCAAGTCCTTATACAAAACTGATGGAAACAGCTTTGATATCTCTTCTAGTGAGACTCACACATATACTTGATAAACAAACAAATATATGTGTGTGTATATATATATCCCTTTCTAATAAGAAAATTGATTTAAAACCCAGCAACTGGTTTATGTTATACCTATGTGAGAAGTCTACATAGAAGTAAACTTGGATTTACTTTTATAGTGCAAATCATAGTTCTGAGCATATAATAGCTGTACCATAACTTCTCTTCTCTATGCTTGATATCAATCCATTTCTATTCACTTCAAATACAATACAAACTTAATTATTTGTTTTCAGAAAAATAAACATTAAATTAAATGAATATATCAATTTTTGAATGAGCCCCTTTTATAAAAGCATTGAAATATGAAAAAATTATCTTAGAATTAAGGACATGGGATATTGACTAAACTTTAAGGGTATGAGTAGTTTATAAATTGCACAAGTATACACATACAGACACATAAATACAACCACATTTTCAATTAGGACAAGAAAGAATCAGTGAGTAATATAATGAAGTAGAACAGAGATGATTATTTATTTTTACATTTCAAACAAAGAGAAATGTAAGAAGTCATGCATCCTTTGGGAATGTAGTATTACAATAATTTTGTTGTGGCAGTTTTTCTATAAAATCCTTTCTCCATCATCTTGGTCTTCCTTTGTCCAATCTGTGGAAATTTGTATTTGCAGTGTATTATTATGCTACATATTATTAGCATATTATATGTTATAATATACTTGCATGCATTAGATAGAAACATGGAACAGGTAGCTATTGAGACCCTGCAATCTTATATGTCACTTCCTTCAGGACATCATAACCTCCCAAAATTTTTCTATCTCAATGATGATTCCAATATAAATAAATGGAAATAGTTTTTCCACCTCAGTTCAAAAGAAGCCCTTTATATCTGGAAAAACATTTTATTCCTCATCACTTGAAAGAAAACCTATGTGACACTTATAGAAAGCTTCTGCAGTTTTTAATGGGTTTGTAGAAGAGTCTGAATTTGGTATGGTGTAAACAGATTATTTATTATTTCCTGGCATATATTAATGTCAAAATATTTATTTAAGGTAAATATAAAATCAAAATATAATAAAATATTTATTTAAATAAAATATTTATTTAAGACAACACAGTTGGAAATTGAATCAAATATCCAATACTAGCGATTTGACTCTTTCCCCACAGAATGTAGGCTTCCACTAGCTGTGAACCAAATGCCAGAGGATATCCAATATGAAAATGCAAGTAGAGAATTAAGAAGATGACATATAGTTGCCATTTCAATGTACAAATTTGTGAACTTCATATGTGGGGATACATATTTGGAACAGCATAATTTGAAGAACACACAAGTAGGAAGAACAATAAAAATGCACAGCAGTTTTAAAATAACATTTATGGAAATTTTAACAGTAAATTCTCTAATGAGAGGAAAATTCTGGGAGTGCCTGTATAGATCAGTCAGTTGACTGTCTGACTCTTGATTTCGTCTCAGGTTATAATCTCATGATTTGTGAGATCGAGCCTTGTATCAGGCTCTGCGCTGAAGGTGCAGAGCCTGCTTGGGATCTTTCTTTCTGCTCCCCCTTCTCTCTCTGTTCCTTCCCTCCCCCACATGACCATGCTCTTTCTCTATCTCAAAATAAATAAATAAATAAACAAACTTTAAATAAAAAGAAGTAAAAATTCTGTCACTGGACATAGGCTTTAAAGTTAGGCATCTAGAACTGTGCTATCAAATATGGTTCCTATATGCATTTGTGGCTGTTAAGGTGTTGAAATATGGTTAATATGGCTGAGGAACTAAATTAATTAATTTTTGTTAAATAAAATTTAAAAACTGATACTTGATTCAGTTATTGGAACATTTAAAAGTATGTTTGAATAAAATTGGGTATGAGAATCTAATAAAAATATATGTATTTCATTGTTTTTCTAGGGATTATCTTTATTTTTATGTAAATAAATGATTGGAATCACTTAAAATGAGTGAGATACAGTTTGAATGGTAACTGAATATAAAGCACTATATCAAAAGATTCATTTTGAAAGGAAAGGGAGATGAAGTGTGGATAGACTAGAAGTTCAAGAGGGTTGAAATAAATATTTAAAAAAAAACAAACAATAGTAATTTACAAAGCCCATGGTCAAGACAATCATTAGTGGTTGCCAAACTCATAATATTTAACCAAGAAATTCGACTGTATTTGTGACAAATACGTGGATTTCAATGAAGGACATGATTGTAAATTTCACCCCAAATATATAAAATTATTAAATTTATCCTTATAAGCTTTTTCAGTGTGCTGGCTAAGTGTAGATTAGAGTTGAGTAAATTACTATAACCCGAACTGATTTCATTTCTTTAAAATGAATACTACAAGGAAAATAAAATCCTCTTCCTTTTCTTAGTGTATCGTTTTAAATATCCATTGTAATACAAAATAATAGAGTAATTCTTTGTTTAATTCATTCCTAATTCAGTAGAATTTTAGCCCACATTTGCATAGACAAAAAAGGTATATGCACAAAAAGGGTTGGTTTAACCTCAAATTACTCCCACCCTGGTGCTGACTGCCATTTGTCTCCACCCAACAGGTCTCCCCCCTTTTTTTGTGGGCTGATATCAAAAATGTCCTTTGACAACCAAAACCAAACTTAGGATGGGAAATTCAGATAGATGAAGCAAATTTGATGAACAATTATGGACCTCACGTTAGTTAAAAATTTGCTAAAATGATGCATGCAGCTTTGTATGGTGGCCATCCACTAAGACAGAAATGAGAAAAGCTAATGTCAGTGCTCAGAACAGGTGATACTGAGTGCACACCGCTGTGACTAAAGACTGAGGCCTGGGTCTGGCTCTTATGTAAATCCCATGCTGATCACCTCTTCATTTAATTATCTTTTGAGATTCTCTGATTCATACGACATGCCCACTTCCTCTATCTAGTTGAGGTCTTTTTCAGTTCTGTTTTCCATTTGTTATGATGGCCATTCTTAACACTTTTTTTTTTCCCTTGAAAACTAATCTCATACAATGTTTTGCTCAGGTTGCTCTTGCTCCTTACATATATTTAAGTAGTTCATTTTGAATAATACAAACTAACAATGACTATCTTTCTAGGCAACTAACTGAGTGCTTTTATATAAATATATATAGTTTATTGTCAAATTTGTTTCCATATAACACCCAGTGCTCTTCCCCATAAGCGCCCTCCTCCATGACCATCTCCCCCCTTCCCCTTTCCTCCTCCCCTTTCAGCCCTCAGTTCGTTTTCACTATTCAAGAGTCTCCCTCACTCTCTTTAACTGAGTGCTTTTTTATGTTTATTTATTTTGAGAGAGAGAGAGAGAGAGAGAGAGAGAGAGAGAGAGAGAGAGAAAACAAATGTGAGTGGGGGAGGGGCAGAGAGAGCAGAAGAGAGAGAATCCCAAGAAGGCTTCACACTGTCAGTGTGGAGCCTGATGCAGGGCTTGATTGCATGAACTGTGAGCCAAAATCAATAGTGAGACACTTAACTGACTGGTGCCCCTGGCAACTAAACTTTCACCATCCTAAATCACTAGCTATCTCTGATTGATAACAAGATCTTCTGCTGACCATTTGAAGAGAAATATAAAAATATGTCAATAGCTATCCTATATACAATAAATTAAGAAATAGGTAGTCTACTGTATGAAATCAGAAACTGAAGCTTTCCGTGAGTTACAAATATTTGAGTGTTTTTTTTCTTTAAGATTTTAATATAAGATATGATTATATATAGCCAGGCATTTGATGTAAAATTCTCTACTGCCCCTCTGAACGTTATATATACATGAATACATTATACAATATATAATTATATACAATACTCGTAAAATATTCTTGTATAATAATATACAATATTATACATTATATGTACATGTTTATGCATATAGCACACATCCGTAAGGAAAAAATAGGATGACTGGTTGGCTCAGTCAGTAGAGCATGCAACTCAATCTCAGGCTTATAAGTCGGGCAATAAGTCTATTGATTAATAGACAGATATATTACCTGAAATTTTACTTGTATAATTTTTATCACTAAATAAAATGAGGAGAAATGATCTCGCCATTTGGTTGTACTTAGATTCCCCATATAAGTGAGATCATACAGTACTTGTCTTTCTCTGTCTCATTTATTCCCGACTTTTCACTTAGCATAATGTCCTCAAGATTCATCCATGTTGTCACAAATAGCAATATTTTATTTTTTTATGGCTGAATAGGATTCCATTTCATTTATATACCACATTTTCTTTATCCATTCATTCATCAATATAGACTTACATAATAGATACATGGTTACATGTCTTGGCTATTGTAAAACTGTTGAAATGAAAACAGGGGTGCCTTTTTGAGTTAGTGTTTTAGCTTCCTTTGGATAAATACCCAGAAATGGAATTGTTGGATCATTTTATAGTTTTATTTTTTTTTATTTTTTTAACTTTTGTTGAACTTCTTAACTGTTTACCATAGTGGCTGAACCAATTTACACTTCCACCAAAAGTGCACAAGGGTTCCTTTTTCTCTGAATTCTTGCCAGGACAGGCTATTTCTGGTCTTTTTGATTAGAGCCATTCTAATAGGTCTGACAGGTATAACATTGGTCTTTCTAGGACTGTAATTATTTGTTTATAGATTATATATATGATAAAATTAAATAATTTCAAACTGGTTTGCAATGTGGTTGCATCAACTTTCACTCTAAGTCATCATTTATAATTCCTGTGGTTGCAATGTTTCAGACACCTTGGGATTTGGTAGTCTTTATTTTAGCCATTGTAATGAGTTTGCATAGATATTTCACTTTATTTTTTAATTTGCATTTGCCTGATGATTAATGGTATTAAACATGTTTTTAAATGTTTGGGTTACTTCTTTTATAATTTGTATATTCATATTTTGTTTTTATTGGTTCCTAAGAATATTTAAATAGTCTGAATGAAATGGTTGTTGGTTATGAGTTTTGAGTATCTTTTTGTTTTTTATGACTCAGCTTTTAATTATCTTAATGAAGTCTGTAAAGAGAACATTCTTTTAAAAATTTTTTTTAATGTTTATTCATTTTTGAGAGAGACAGAGCATGAGCGGGTGAGGGACAGAGAGGGAGACACAGAATCCAAAGCAGGCTCCAGGCTCTCAGCTGTCAGCATAGAGCCTGATGCGGGGCTCAAATTCACAAACCCTGAGATCACGACCTGATGAGCTAAAGTCAGACGCTTAGCTGACTGAGCAACCCAGGCACCCCGGGAACAGATATTCTTAATTTAATGTGTTGGACTTGCTAAAATGTTTCCTTTATATTTAAACTTTTTTTGTGTTCCATTAAAGGATTATTATCCTAATCTGAAGTCATAAGTATATTCTATTGTCTTTCAAAACTTGATATTTCTCAATTCAAATTTATATCAATTATCTCCCTGGCATTGATTTTTCATGAGTGAAGTAAGGTAGACATTACATTTTATTTTAACCATAGAGATACAAATATCTCTATATAAAAATGGAAGTCATACTTACTATTTTTCTGCATTGCTTTTTCGCTACTCATGTAATATCCATGCATTATACAGTTTTTGGCCTTTATTCTGCTATATTTGAAAAAATACCAGACTTTTAAATATAATTTTGTAATATGCCATCACATTTAGAGTAAGTTATTATTTTTTACCTTAAAATTATTAACTTTTTTCATATAATTTCTATAAAAATTTCAAATTGTTTCAGAAAACATAAGGCAGGATTTTTTAAATTTATTTATTTATTTATTTATTTATTTATTTTAAGTATTCTCTACACCCAACGTGGGGCTTAAACTCAAAACCCCAAGATCAAGAGTCCCATGTTCTGATTGAGCCAGCCAGGGGCCCTAAATAGAATTTATTTGTATCTATATTTTTTGATTCTTTTAATTGGGGAAATTTTAATATTTACCGATTGTATTTTCTAACTTAGAAGTATTTTCACTGATCTTCATTATTTAGTATATATTCTGACTTTTCTTCTTGTATAAATTTCATTCTCTCTAAAGAACTCTTATTTTCTTTAAGGCATGCTGCCCTGGGTTCCTTGAGTTGTTTTGTTTTTGTTTTTGCTTTGTTTTTGTTTAGTTTGGTGTGTTATCTCACTCCTCTGATAAGAAGATGCCATGAAAGATTAGACAGGAAGGATATCTATTGTTGGAAGACCCTCTCCATAGTTTTTACTACTCCTACAGGTTGCTTGATATCCAAAAATGTAAGAACCAAGGATGCTCAAATGGATTGTTTCAGGGTCAGGGTAAGCAGACTTGGAGACCATGGGTCTTGGGGACCAGTGCAAGAATCATGTGTCTTCTGCCAGGATCCATTAAAGAGTAACATCTAACTCATTAGTTTTAAGGTAAAATAAAGTTACATCTTAGGCAATACATCTATTGTGGGAAGGAGCCAGAAAAGGCAGGGAGAACAATCAGCCCACAATGCAAATCTGACTCATGTGAAGCAGAGATGTAAGGAAGTGCTGTAAAGCTCTACTAGTGTTCTGGCAAGGCTGATGGGGAGTCCTTTATTCAAAATCACTCATTACAGGAGTAGTGTCTCTCAGGAATTAGTTTGCCTTAGTTTGTGTGCTATGCTCAGATCATCTGGGGGTAGTCCATGGTGTGTGGCATGGGAGTAACCTTGGTGCTGGATTTGAAAGCACAGCAATTGCTGATGTCAGTCAGTTATGCTCCCCTCAGTGATCTGAGAATACATTCCCATGGCTGCTCCATGGGATAATATATTCCAGGATGGCCATTAATTTCTTTAAATTATTTGAGGTATCACACCACTTCCTTTGACTGTCTTTGTCGTTAACTAAAAATCAATTATCTATCTGAATAATGATCTTTTGAAAAAAGATTTTTAAAATTTTTTTGCTATTTGGTTACTATTCCTAAGATTTAATTTCTTTTAAATTTACTTCATTTTCTCAAATTTGCATGTCCAGGTGATTTCCTTTTATGTGTGCAAGTACTACTTCTGGACTAGCCCTGATATTGGTTCTCATTTGTTTCATTCTTCAGAATTTGACACACTGCCCAAACCAGTTGTAGAGGGTGCTGGGCAATTTTTCTTAGCTTTTTCAAAAAGTATAGGAGAACCATGAAAACTGGTTATTTACTAGTTTTTGTTGCCAAAATCTTCTAACCATAACATAACTCCCTTCCCCTACTCAAACCAATCTCTAAAGTAAGAGTAGTTGATACTCAGTTCCTCTACTTCTTCTCATTAAATTCATTGCCGAATCCCCTGAAATATGACTCCCATCCCCAGGTTTACCTTAGAGAATTATCCATCCCAAGGTCATTGGTATCTCTTTGTCATTACATTAAACACCCACTTGCTTGATGGCTACATTTCTATATTCAACATCATTATTTGGCTTCTAGGGTTATTCACCATTGTAGGTTAACTCACTTACCCGTCTCTAAAGTACTGGTGTTTTTCTCATTGCATGATTTTAGACACTGTATTCTCTTTATATTACCCATACTTTTGGTTTTATTACCACTCACATCCAACAATATCTGTAACCTCAAATTCCTCCTGAACTCTGAAACTAAATATGTATTTTAATGTGGAGAATTTCTTCTTTAATATATCACATTGTTTCACATGTCATGCCCCAAATCATGCTCATTATTCTGCAGTTAATCTTCCCCCCACTCAAGCTTACCCCCTCTCGTCCTGCCCCATGACCTTACATATCAGAGAATGTGATCAATGTCCATTTATTAGTCTACACTTGAAATCAAGACATGAGCCTCTATTAAGTCTCCTTAGCCATTAAATCCAATAAATCTTCATGTATTTTCCATCCATTAGCATTCAATTATTTAATAAATATTTCTTCTATAACTAATATATTCAATGAAAATTCATTGAAACTGGAGAATCATCATCAAGAGAGATACATTTCCTTAATTTTATGGGGTTTATGTTCTACAGAAAATGATAATTAATAATGGAGTTAACAAGTAGAGAATCTAATAATTTCAAGTAGTTATGAGAGCTTGCAGTTTAAAAATACATTTTCAGCTACATCATCCTCAGCATGATTGATATTTAGTACTCAAAGAAAAACTTCCCAGTCATGTGAGAAGTGAATTGAGGCCTATTAGAAGGAGTGAGTTCTGTAAATATCCTTGTACCCCTTATTCTATCTAAAGTGAGTAACATTTACAAACCTGAGGGCTAGACAAAATTTGTTTTAAGAATAGAAAAAATACAGTGTTGCTAGTGCAGAATGATAAAAGAATAATAGAATTAGATGAAGTCAGAGAGATAGACAATAATAAATTCATTTAAAACTTTGAAATATGCTAAGAAAATTTTACATTATTCTTAGTAATTTTTAAAAATTTTACTTTAAAGATTCCGGATGGGAGTGAGGTAATTTCATTTTATTGTTGTTATTTTTTTAGTTATTTGCACTCTCTCTCTCTTTTCCTTATTTGTTTTAAGATTAAATATCACTGGCCTGCACAGAAAGATTTGTTGAACAAGAAATAAATTTGGGAGATGGTTTAGGTGGCTTTTGTGGTAACATAAGAAGAATCGTAGTGATGTGAACAAGAAAAGTAATAGCTGATATAAAGAATTGTGTCTAGATATCAGAAATATTTGGAGTAGGACCAAATATTACTTTATATAAATTCTCTGAAAAAGATAACATAAAGAAGACTATAATGACCAGACCCTTGGGTTACACTGAAAAGTGGAAGCTGAACAAAGGAGAAATTCAACACAGGATAAAAAAAAGGGGCACTTGGGGGAGAAAATTATGAGTGTATAGCTGTCACAGATGCCTGGAGAAGAACATGATTAAAGAATAAGGAGTGGTCAATGGTGTTGGATGAACAGAATAAAAGACAACTTCCCTCTAAGCATAAGTAAGTGAATTTTGCAGCTACGGTGGCTTTTGGTCATTAACTGCAACATCAGCTCTTTCATGGATCTCCAGTAGTCAACGACTCAGCTTGAACTGACATATCAGCTTTCCCCTGAATTTTCAGCCTTATAATACACACTGTAGATTTTGCTTTTGCCGGATTACATAAATACAGAAGCCAGTTTCTTAAAATAAATGTATACTTATTTATTTACAAGGTTTGACTTTTTAAAATTCCATATATAAATAATACAAGAGTATTTGCCTTTTGTATATGGCTTGTTTCACTTAGCATAATGTCCTTCTGATAACTTATCTATAGATACAGATAGATATATAAATGATAGATAGATGATGGATAGATAGGTGATAGATAAATAGATAGATAGATAGATAGATAGACCTACCTATCCATTCACACATCAAGTTGGTTCTGTTTTTTTTTTTTCCCTAGAGAATTCGAATATAGAGATATCCAAGATAACTTATGGTTGGGAGGAGTGGGACCTGGGAAATAGATGGCAGACATTTGTGTAGACACAGAAAAGAGTGGCAAATTTGAACCTAAAATACCTGAACATTCTTTGATGATGTAAGAATTCCACACCATCCCCCTTATTTGAGAGAATCAACACATGTGCAAAACTACTCCATTGGATTCTCTTGGGAGAATTGTTTATGAGGTTAAATTCTCTTCTTGATGTGTTTCCAAACTTTTCTAATTTATTCCAATACCATAGTGAGACTAAGAATCCCGCAAAGCATAAAACCTGTATTGAAAAAAACATTGCTATGAACTAAATGAGTCACAGGATATTGACAACCTATGTTGGAAGAAATCTGGATAACATGTATGGAAGCTGATTCTAGGGGCATTAGATCAAATTGAATGTAATATTATTTTTTAAGTTTATTTATTTTTGAGAGAGAGAGAGAGGGAGAGAGAGAGAGAGAGAGAGAGAGAGAGAGAGCAAGTGGGGGAAGGAGAAAGAGAGAGAAAGACACAGAATCTGAAGCAGGCTCCAGTCTCTGAGCTGTCAGCACAGAGCCCGATCCGGGGCTCAAACTCACGGACTATGAGATCATGACCTAAGCCGAAGTTGGATGCTTAACTGACCGAGCCACCCAGGCATCCCTTGAATGTACTATTAAAACTAGATAGGGTAGTCTTCATTTCCACAGGTATACTCATCCACAGTTTATAATTTATTGTGTTGCTTTGAGTACTTGAGAAGGGTACTAATAGTCTACTGTGCTGGCTAATTGAGGTCTGAATTTAAGGGTGGCCTATAGCAAATGAGATTGAGATGCCAACACTTCTATCAGTCACAGTTTAGCAAGAAGGATACAAAGGCTCAGAGAAATGGGGATATGTTACCATCAATTTTCTAAGTCAAAGGTTATCTGTACCCTTTAGAAGGCCCAGAGAACACTTTTTGTTGTTGTTGTTGCTCTTGTTCTATAATAATAATATACATATTTGTAAACAGCACCAAAATCCTACAGCAGCTCATGCTGGTAATCCACAGCAGTCCATAAATACAAGTGAGGGATTCCACATTGATTCTGTTTGTTTCCCTACTTTCAAATAGTTTTAGGTGTCTTAAAGGGGTTTAAAAACCAAAGATCTAGGGTGCCTTGGTGGCTCAGTCAGTTAAGTGTCTGACTTCAGCTCAGGTCGTGATTCGTGACAGGACAGCTCAAGACATGATGTGTGAGTTTGAGCCCTGAGTCAGACTCTGTGCTAACAGCTCAGAGCCTGGAGTCTGCTTTGGATTCTGTGTCTCTCTATCCCTCTGTTCCTCCCCTGCTCATGCTCTCTCTCTCTCAAAAATATAAAATTTTAAAAATTAAAAAAAAAACACAAAGATCTGGAGTGACTCATTCTTCATGGAGGTTTTAGAAGTGAAATATATAAATGGATAAAGAGCTAAGAGACATTATTGTTTTAATGGGCAAAACCTACCTCTAATACTTATAATATGGATGCACAGGGATTCAAGTCAATTCAGATTCAAAGTCATATTGAGAAGATCTCTTTTTGAGGAGGAATCCTGCAATCAACCAAACTTGTAAATATTTATTTTTTATATTTTATTTTTTCATTATATAAAGTATAATTGATGAATAAAATTGAAAATAACTAAAGTGTACAATGTGATAATTTGATATACATATACACTGTGAAGTGATTATAATAATTAACATATCAATTAACATACTTATCTTTTTTTGCCACAAAAATTAAAAATCTCTCAGAAAACTTCCTTTTTATTATTTCAAGTTATTATTTAAATTTACATACAGTGTCATATTGGTTTCAGGAGTAGAATTTAGTGATCTACCACTTACATATAACACCCAGTGCTCATCACAACATCACCTCGAGTGCCCTCCTTAATATCCATCACCCATGTAGCCCATCACCATCACTTCTTCTCCAGCAACCTGCAGTTTATTCTCTATAGTTAAGACTCTCTTGGGGCGCCTGGGTGGCTCAGTCGGTTAAGTGTCCGACTTCAGCTCAGGTCATGATCTCACGGTTTGTGGGTTCGAGCCCCGCGTCAAGCTTTGTGCTGACAGCTCAGAGCCTGGAGCCTGCTTCAGATTCTGTGTCTCCCTCTCTCTCTGCCCCTTCCCCACTCATTCTCTGTTTCTCTCTGTCTCAATAAAAAAAAAAAAAAAAACTAAAAATAAAAAAAGACTCTCTTGGGGCGCCTGGGTGGTTCAGTTGGTTGAGTGTCCAACTTCAGCTCAGGTCATGATCTCGCAGTCCATGAGTTTGAGCCCCGCATTGGGCTCTGTGCTGACAGCTCAGAGCCTGGAGCCTGTTTTGGATTCTGTGACGCCCTCTCTCTGCCCCTGCCCCACTTGCACTCCATCTCTCACTCTCTCAAAAGTAAATAAAAATTTTTTTCTCTCTCAAAAGTAAAATAATTAAAAATTTAAAAAAAAAATACTCTCTTATAGTTGGCCTCCCTCTCTCTCTCATTTTCTTCCTTCCACTATGTTCATCTGCTTTGTTTCTTAAATTCCACATATGAGTGAAACCATATGGTATTTCTCTTTCCCTGACTGCCTTATTTTTCCTAACATAATACATAATACACTCTAGCTCCATCCACGTAATTGCAGATGGCAAGATTTCACTCGTTTTGGAAAAAACACAGTCTCTTCAACAAATGGTGTTGAGAAAACTGAACAAAAAATGCAGAAAAATTATACTGGAGAACTTTTTTAGAACTTACACAAAAATAAATTCAAAACGAATGAAAAACCTAAATGTGAAACAGCAAATTTCAAGTATACAACACAGGATTATTATAAATAGTCACCACGCTGCACATTACATCCTCAGAACTTACTTATCTTAAACTGAAACTCTGCACCGTATGTCCAGAACATCCCCAATTTCCCAACCCCTGGCAATCACCATTACACTCTCTGTTTCTCATTTTGGCTTTTTCTTTTTTCTTTCTCTTTCTTAGATTCTATATATAATAATAAATAGACTATATTTGTCTTCCTCCATACGGTTTATTTCATTTAGCATTATGTCCTTTAGGTTCAACCATGTTGTCACAAAAGGCAAAATTTTCTCATATTTAAAGGACAAATGATATTCCATTGTATCTATCTATCTATCTATCATCTATATTACATTCTGTTTATTCATCAATCAAAGGACATTTAGGTTGCTTTCATGTCTTGCTTATTGTAAATAATGTTCCAATAAACATTAGAGTACACGTATCACTTCAAAATGATGGTTATATTACTTTACATAAATCCTTAGATGTGACATTGCTGGATTTTATAGTAGTTCTATTTTTAATTTTTCTGAGAAACTTCCATATTGTTTTTCATAATGACTGTATGAATTCAATTCTAATCAATAGTGTATTAGTGTTCCCTTTTCTCCATATCCTCACTAACATTATCTTTTATTTTTAAAATAATAGCTATTCTAACAAGTGTGAGATACACTTCATAATTATTTTGTTGGTTAGTGATATTTAGAATTTTTAAAATTTTTATTTATTTATTTTGAGAGGTGGGGGAGAGAGAGAGAGAGAGGAGAAGGGGCAGAAAGAGAAGGAGACACAGAATCTGGAGCAGGCTCCAGCCTCTGAGCTGTCAGCACACAGCCTTACACAGGGCTCTAACCCATGAATCATGAGATAATGACTTGAACTGAAGGCCAGCGCTTAACCTACTGAGCCACCCAGGCACCCCAGTCCCTTATATCAGATTTATGGTTTAAACATTTTCTCATTCTGTATATTTTCTTTTTATTTTTTTAATACTCTGTGAAGATCGTTTTTAGTTAGTATAGTACCACTTACTTATTTACTGTTGCTTTTGTTGTCTAAGTTTTAGGTGTCATATCCAACAGATCATTTTCAAGAACAATGGTAAGGAAATTTTTGCCATGTTTTTTTTTTCTAGGACTTATATTTAATATTTAATACACTTCACATTAATTCTGCAAATTATATAATATGGGATCTCATTTCATTATTTTTCATATGGACATCCAGTTTTCCATCACCATTTATTGAAGAGATTACCCTTTCCCCATTGTGTATTCTTCACACTCTTGTAAAAGATTTGTTGTATATAAGTTTATTTTTGGGCTGTTTATTCTATCCCATTCATCAATTCTGTTTTTGGTACAGTTTTTTTGCCGGTACCATAAAGAACAATATTAAATCCAACAACAGCAAGAATACACATTTTTCTTAACTGCACATGGGACATTCTCCAGGATACATTACATATTGGACCACAAATTAAGTCAACAAATTTAAGGTGATTGAAATCATATCAAGTGTCTTTTCCAAGCACAGTAGTATGAAACTAGAAATCAATAATAGGAAGAAAACAGGAAAATCACAGACATGTGGAAATTGGACAACACACTCCTGATCATTCAATGGGTCAAAGGAGAAATCTAAAGGGATATTTAAAAATCTTGACCAATTAAATGTAAGCACCACATACCCAAACTTACAAGATTAAACAAAACAAATTGAGAGGAAATTTTGTATTAAAAATGCCTAAATTAAGAAAAAAGTAAGATCTTAAATAAAAAAATCGTGAAACCAATTAAATGTAAGCACAGCATACCAAAACTTATAGGATTCAGCAAAACAAACTGAGAGGAAATTTTGCATTAAAAATGCCTAAATTAAGAAAAAAGAAAGGTCTTTTTTTTTTTATTTTAAACTTTATAGTTTATTGTCAGATTGGTTTCCATATAACACCCAGTGCTCTTCCCCACAAGTGACCTCCACCAAGACCATCACCCCCCATTACCTTTCCCCCTTCCCCTTCCCCCCTCAGTGTGTTTTCAGTATTCAAGAGTCTCTCGTGTTTTGTCTCCCTCCCTCTCCCTAACTCTTTTTCCTCCTTCCCCTCCCCATGGTCCTCTGTGGGGTTTCTCCTGTTAGACCTATGAGTGCAAACATATGGTATCTGTCCTTCTCCCGCCTGACTTATTTCGCTGAGCATGACACCCTCGAGGTCCATCCACTTTGCTACGAATGGCCAGATTTCATTCTTTCTCATTGCC
>CM053572.1:2399361-2425606 GCA_028646485.1 Cryptoprocta ferox
GAAAAGAAAAAAAAACAAGAACAACAACAAGGTGGGGATAGAGACAGCAAAAGTCTGAGGGCAGTCCAAAAGCATATAACCAGCCAAGAGGAGAGATGAGAATATGCTACGGGATATATATCTGGATGGCAGCAGAAAAGAAGGAGAACAAAGAAAAAAGGAAAGAAAAAAAAAGACAACTCCCCTGTGCGGATGGGCATGGTCTGGCATCAGGTCAGGTCTCGGGGGCTGCTCTCACCAAGGCCCTGCCTTGGTGGTTGCGGGGAGAAGTATGGCGCTGCCTCAAAGTTTTGCTGGAACCAAGTGTTGCAACCGCCCTTCTGAGTCCGATCTCCCTGTGCCGCGGGCAAGCCAAACTGTATTCTCCAAGCTCTGCCTCACTTCCAAATCCCAGTCCGTGCAGTTCAACACCGTCTCCCTGTGTTGTGCTTGGGGGCTCCTTTCCCCTTTACCACCAGGATCCGCCCATCCCCTAATTTCCCAGATCACAGTCACTCACTCAGGCATCTTTGAGGTTGTCTTCTTTCTGGCGTCTGTTTCTTCTTTCCCCCACTTGCAAATCCAAGTTTTATCCCTTCAGTCCTTCTCAGTTCAATCCATATGGGTGTGCGCGGATTACAGAGCTCCCTGCTTCTCCGCCATCTTGCCTGCTCTCTCTCCAAGAAAGGTCTTAAATAAAAAAATCTAACATTATATTTCAGGGAACTAGATGATAAAGAATAAAATAATTCAAAATTTAGTAGAAAGTAAGAAATAAAAAAGATAAGAGCACAAATTAATGAAATAATGACTAGAAAAAAATAATGGAAAAGTTCAATGAAATTAGGAGTTTTCTTTAAAAAAAAGATAGACAAAATTGACAAACCTTTAGTTAGACTCAGAAAAAAAAAGGAGGAAAAAAATCTCAAATAAGTGGAATCAAAAATGAAAGACAAGACATTACAACTGATACTGTGGAAATACAAAGGATTATAAAACTACCATGAACAATTATATATCAACAAATTAGGCAGTTTGGGGAAATGAATAAATTCCTGGAAATACAACTTACCAAGATGGAATCATTAAGAAATAGAAATTCTAAATAAATCTATAACACTATGAAGATGAATCCATAATTATAAATCTACCAACAAAGTAAATTCTAAGACAGATGGCTTCACTGATGAATTCTATTAAACATTGAAATAATTATAAACATTTTTATTAAACACTGAAAAATTGAAGACTAGGGAACACTTACAAATTAATTTTACAAGACTAGAATGACCTTGATTACAAAGCCAAACAAGGACACCAAAAGGAAATTATAGGCCTATATACCTGATGAACATATATATATAAAACTAGCAAATTGAACTCAACATTACATTAAAAGGATTATCAACCATAAATGTGCATTGATAATTTTCCTCATAAAATTCTCCAGTAGTCCTAGGCTATTTTTTTTAATTACTTCAAAATTTATTCCCTACCAAATACATAATAATATCAATTATAAATACCACTTATTGAGTATTTATTATGTGCCAATTCATAGATTTTTAGTGTATCCATAAATCTATCAGTTACATACATTTGTTTATCAGAACAAACTTTTAAGATGGGCATTTTTATCTTAACTAGGAAATCAAAGCTCAGAAAGTTTCAGTAACCTGCTCATGATTACACTCCTAAAATTCCTAGGCTAGTTTTGATACTAAATATGGAAAGAATCCACACATTGGTTCCCTGATGAATTAAACAAATCTCATGACACATGATTTCATATTTTTTATAAAAAAAGGAAGAAAACATATTAAGTTAAACAAATGTAGAATGTAAAGTAAAATAATAAAAGATTGCAGTGTATTTACTGAATGAGCACATAATCACACTTCACAAACGTGTCATTTGAAAAAGCCTCATAATCATGGAGAGTGCAAATAGATCATAAATATATGAGATAAAATATTAAATGTGAGAAAATTCTATTTCCTGAAATTTAATAAGACCATTCAATAGTGTAAGCTATTAATTTTAAACTATGTAGTTGTTCTTTCTTCATAATTTTCTTTAAAATTATCCATATACTAATTGTTTAACATAATTTATGTCAATATTATAGATGCACAGAGAAATGTATGGATTGAGTAAATAAAATATATATTAATATTATTTCATATATATATGTGCCATGGTCAGTCCTACATCATGATTCTAAAATTAATTCTAATTAATTACTTATAAATTAATTTCACTTTTATACATATCTATATCATTCTAATTTTTTAGAAAGTAGTCTGGAATAGTTACCTAAAAAATTCAGAATATCTTTAAAGATGTGATCACCCTATTATATCTCCTAATGACATATACTTCCTGTCTGTGTTTGTGTATGTGTGATATAAATATTTCATCTAATTTTATGTTTGTGTGTGCATGTGTAGGCACTATAATTTACATATATTAGTTTATTTATTTTATTATTGAAAATATTATGCTAATAAAGTATAATTTTTAATGGATCAAACAGCTGAAAATATTCTTAAGAAGTGGAACTCAAAATGCAAAAAGTTATTGATCATTAGCAAATATAGATTGAAATTTAAAAATATAAAATAATGAAAAAGAAGATACAGATTGAAGAAAAAATAAGTATTCTAATGGGTATTTGTTGTTGTTGTTTATTTACATTTGAGAGAGAGCATGAGATGGGGAGGTACAGAGAGAGGGGGACCGAGGATCTGAAGCAGACTCTGCACTGACAGCAGCAAGCCTGATGTGGGGCTTGAACTCATGAACTGTGAGATCATGACCTGAGCCAAAATCAAGTGCTCAACTGACTTAGCCACCCTGGAGCTCCTGGATTTTTTTTTTACTAATTGAAATATTGAATGAAGGGACAAAACCTTTAGAGGACAAATGCCCACCCCTAAAGGTAGGTATTAGGCATTGATTCCAAATAAAAAGAGACAATTCCCTTATTAAAGTGAGAATCAAAAAAAGAAAAAAAAAAAAACAGGGATAGTGGATTGTAGTGTGTGTGTGTTTTGTATTCTCTTTGACTTTGGAATCAGTGTAATTCCGGCCTCATAAAATGAGTTTGAAATTGCTCCAGGGGTACCTGGGTGACTCAGTTAAGTGTCCTATTCTGGATTTTGTCTCAGGTCATGATCTCATGGTTCTTGAGTTTGAGCCCCAGGTTGGGCTTTGGGTAGCAGTGCAGAACCTCCTTGGGATTCTCTCTCCATCTCTTTGCCCCTCCCCTGCTCACGTTCTCTTTCTCTCTCTCTCTCAAAATAAATAAATAGAACTTAAAACATTGCTCTATATTTTCAGAAAATTTGGAGGAGTTTAAGAAGGATTGTTGTAAATTCTTATTTAAAATATTGATAGAAATTTCTAGTGAAACCATGGAATTTTCTTCGTTGGAAGATTTTAGAAAAATAGTATTATATTATATTACATAGTATTTTTTTAAATATCCTTATTTGTTTATGGTCTGCTCCGATTTTCCATTTCTTTATGATTTTGTCTTGGGTTATTGTATGTATTTAGGAAATTTCTATTTCTTCCAAGTCATCTAATTTGTTGGCATATAATTCTTTATAGTAGCTTCTTATGACACTTTTCTGTAGTGCCACTTGTATTGTTTCCCTTATCATTTTAATGTTTGAGTCTTCTCTCCTTTTTTCTTAGTCTAGTGAAGGTTTTGAAAATTTTCTTGATCTTTATAAAAACAAATACTTAGTTTCACTTATTTTAAAATGTTTTTTTTTAATTCTGCATTTCATTTTTTTCTCTAATCTTTACTATTTTTTTCCTTCTGCTAATTTAAAGTTTAGTTTATTCTTCTTCTAGTTCGTTTAGTTGTAAAGTTAGACTGCTTCTTTGAGATAATTCTTTAAAAAAATTTAATGCTTATTTTTTGAGAGAGAGAGACAAAGACAGAGTGCGAGCAGGGGAGGGGCAGAGAGAGAGGTAGACACAGTATCTAAAGCAGGCTCCAGGTTCTGAGCTGTCTGCATGGAGCCTGATGCACGGCTGGAGCTCATGAACTGTGAAATCATGACCTGAGCTGAAGTTGGATGTTTAACCAACTGAGCCACCCAGATGCCCCAATCATTATTTTTAATGTAGGTATTTATTTCTATAAATTTCCCTCTTGGAACTGTTTTTGCTGCATCACACAAATTCTGGTGTGCTGTTTTCATTTTCATTTGTCTCCAATATTTTCTAATATCCTTATGATTATTTCTTTGAGTCATTGACTGTTCAAGATTCTATTGTTTAATTCCATGTATTTACTTTTCCATCCCATATTGACTTTTTGTTTAATTACACTGTGATTTAAAAAAAAAAGATGCTTGGTATTATTTTGATCTCAGATTTGTTAGACTTGTTTTGTAACCTTATATGTGATCTATCCTAGAGAATGCTCCATGTGAGTTTGAGAAGGATTTGTATTTTGCTGATATTTTTTGGAATGATTTGTAAGTGTCTTTTTTGCTCATTTAGGCTATAATGTTATTTAAGTCTACTGTTCTTTTATTGATTTCATGTTGAATGTTATTAAAGGTGTGGTGTTAAATTCTCCAATTATTATTATATTGCTTTCTATTTCTTCCTTCAGAACGCTCATAGATGATTTTTTTGGCAGATAAAGGTTTGTTTTATTAAATAACTTATCTGGGTTATGGTGAGGCTACTATATACCAGAGAGAGAGAGAGAGAGAGAGAAAGAGAGGAGAGAGAGAGAGAAGATTTTATTTCTTGGTCTCTTCTTCCTTGGGCAGAGTCTTGGATTTCTTCCTTTAACAAAATATGAGCAAACTAAATTCACCCGCACATTAAAAGGATTGTATACATTTACCAAAAGGGATTTAACTCTAGAATGCAAGGGTTTTGAACATACACAAATCAATTAATGTGACCCAACAGAATGAAAGATAATATAATATATGCCTTTCTCTATATATAAAAAGAGAGAGAAAGAGAAAGGGAGAGAGAGAGAGAATTCCAAGCAGTTTCCGCACTTCCAATGTAGAGCCAAACATGGGGGTCAAACTCACTAACCATGAGGTCATGACCTAAATTAAAATACAAGTTGGACATTTAACCGAATGAGCCACCCAGGTGCTGCAGGAATGTGTCTTAACATAATATAGGCCATATATGAGAATTCCATCACCAACATGATACTCATTGATGAATTCTTTATACCCAGCCCCCCAGCTAAAAGAGTGTATATGTATACATAATTTATTGTAGATGTGTGTGTATATCTATATCATCTCTTCTCTCTGTCTCTTTCTGTCATCATATATCTATCTATACAGTTGATTGTTCTGCAACCTGGAATCTTCTCCATTGAATTGGCAGGTTAAGATCTACTCTCCCCTCTCATAGATATGAATGATAAGCCATATGTGTATTGGATTTCATGTGAAGATACCTAGCTATTTATCATGTGCCACTGATATCCAGCTAAGGGTTCATTTAGAAAGGCCTGGGAAGATTAGAGGAAGACAATTTACAAACTAATACAGTTGAAAGTACATCTGATAAGAGTACTTGAGAATGAATCTCTTTGGTCAGTATCTTTGAACTAAATATAACTTTTGACTAAGTATTTTCATCCAGATATTGTGTGGATTCAGGAGATTATATCAAAGTAGAAGTTAAAGTCTGTTTAACCTTAACTCTTATGTGATATTTGAAGTTACCATCATGTAAATGAGAGAAATAAAAAATGACTATATACCTATACATATCAAATTAAGAAATTAATAATTTAATTTTGTAATGAAATATATTTCAAATTTGTAATATTAATTGACTATTTTTGGGACTTGTTAGAAGGAAATTTTTTTTATTATTGTTGGGTATTTCTTGCAGGCACAGTAATTTTTTATATTTATTTACTTGCTGAATACAGAGTACTTCTTTTTACATTTATTTATAATTGAGAGACAGAGAGAGACAGAGCATGAATGGGGGAGGGTCAGAGAGAGAAGTAGACACAGAATCAGAAGCAAGCTCCAGGCTCTGAGCAAGATGTCAGCACAGAGCCGGACACGGGGCCCGAACCCGCCAACCGCGAGATCATGGCCTGAGCCCAAGTGGGTCGCTCAACCGACTGAGCCACCCAGGCGCCCCAGTCAGAGTACTTTTTAAAAAAATATTTATTTATCTTCAGAAAGAGAGTATGTGAGCATGACAGGGACAGAAAGAAAGGAAGAGAGAGAACCCCAAAGAGAGAATCCCAAGCTTGAACTCAGCCTTGATCCAACAAACTACAAGATCATGCATGACCTGAACTGAAATCAAGAATAGATGTTTAACAGACTCAGCCACCCAGGTGCTCCAGGGTACTACTATTTAGGTGTTAGCCTTACCGCTATGTGCAATATGTAACATAACCTTTAGAAAGAGAAAATAATGGAGAGCCCTCTGTTCTATAACATATTAAAAATAATTAATTAATTTTCACAGATAGACCAGAGATTTACAAGGACATCTCATCATACAGTATCAGACAAATCAGATATCTCAAATAGGATAAAAAAGTGAAATGTCCAATAAATCATATTGAAGTTTGCTTTTCTTTTCATTTTTAGGTTTTTATTTAAATTCCAGGTAGTTAATATACAGTGTAATATTAGTTTCAGGTGTACAATATAGTGATTCAACACATATACATTACACTGTGTTCATCACCGAATGAGACAATGGTTAAAACTAGCACAAATACCCAGGAAGGGGGTACCATGGCCATTCCCAACACAGATACACAGGAAGGGGGTACCATGGCCATTTCCAGCACGAGCACCAGGACCAAGGGGCTGCTTTAAAAAGCGAGCCTATGGTAGCTCCTACCTTGAGTCACTGGAGCTGAGGGATGGGACAGAGGAGCCAAGAAAAGAGAAGAGGTGGAAAACACCAGGATGGGGTCAGGGGCTGCTGGGGAGCATGGTCCTCTTGCCCCCATCTTCCTCAGGGACTGGGAAGTGGAAGATTCAGGCCCCACTGCCCCCCAGAAGAGCCTGTGGTCACACTCTGGTTGTTCCTGATGGTGAAGCGTGAGACAGCATCAAACACGAACTACAAGTTCTTGGTGAGGGTAGCACAGATGAAGCAGCATCGATCTCCTTGTAGCCTTGTTCTTGTGCAAGGCCTCAGATTTACACTGGGTGTGGCTGGCCACCTGGTCATACTTGTTGGCCCCTTTGCCCTTAGTGATGTAGGTGGTATGGGGGGTGTGGGTGATCTTCTCCTCAAACAGGTGCCTCTCCTTGAAGACAAGCATGGTGGACCTGTGTTTGACTGGTTGTTAGAGAAGTTATTGTCAAACAGCATCATGCTCTGGTGCATTGGTGCCTCTCCTCATCCTCCACTAACACCAGGTCCTGGGTGCCAAAGCTATACAGGAGAAGATGTCTGTGACACCCTCAAAACAGTGGATCCACTTATTTTGTTCTGACTGGCAGACTGCCCACATCAAATATCCTGAGGTTAGGTTCTTGAAGGTGAGGTGGGTCTCCATGATGCCGGTGGTCTCCACTCGACCTGCAGCATGTCCTGTTCTGTGGGGATATAGTGACTGTCGATGTTCCCCCAGGTCACAGAGGTCAAAGGAAGCATAGCATTTGAGGTGGTACTCCTGCCAGTGGCCAGAGCCGACCTGCATGCCGGGGTCAGCCCTAAACCTGTAGATGACACCAGGCAGACCCTCCGGGAGCACGCCCTGCTCCTCAGCAGTTCAGGACAGTGCAAAAAGCTGGCTGACCTCATGTGCACAGGAAGGGTCAGCAAAGTCCATTTGCAGATCTCCCATGGCTTTGACAAAGGCCATGATGGGCTGAGTGGTGATCCTGTAGAGGACCACCTGGGACTGCCAGCCTCCTGGATGTGATTCATTTGCTTGACAGTGATGCTCTTCCCTGACTCCTCAGCACCCAAAAGTAGTAGCTTCACCTCCTGTACCACCTTCTCACCATCTTCCCTCCACAGGTTCTTGTGGATCATCTCTGAGCCCTGGTCCACCGTCCTGTCCTGGGCACTCATGCTGCAGCCCATCGTCTGTCCCCTGCCAGGCTCCGCTGACACATTCCATTCCTGCTGCCAGCCCTCTATAGGTAGTTCTTTGGTTGTCAGTAACCAATCTTTATATATTGAGTCTCAACAATAACAGTCACATAGGAATTAAAGACTTGACTAGTTTAATCACAGTAATAAAAACACTAAAGTAATTTGAAAAGTAATAAAAATTAAATCTAATTCAAATAAGATATTAAAAATCCAATCTCATAATACTAAAACTAAATATTAAAAAATAATTTATTTTAGGAGCACCTGGGTGGCTCAGTGGGTTGAGCAACCAACTTCCATCAGGTCGTGATCTCACATTTTGTGAGTTTGGGCCAGCAGGGGGCTTGCGGCTGTCAGTGCAGAGCCCACTTTGGATCCTCTGTCCCGCTCTCTCAGACCCTCTCACTCTCCCTCTCTCTCTCCCACAAAGTTTATTTTATTTATTTATAATAGTATAGTGGATAAATACACTAATACATTTCATATAAAATAAAAAGTGCATACAACTAGCAAATATATAAAATCTAAATTATTCCTCAAAATTATGAGCATATTGATGTGTTTTTGTTCTTTACAATATATTTTGACTTTAATTAAAACCTTTAGTTTCATAGTCTGTATACCTATTTTAAAGAAATTCTGATTTAGGAGATTTTATGAATACAAATATTCAATGCTTTTGTTAATTGTCTGTTTCTGTTTTAATAAATTATCACAAACTGTGGTTTATAATAACATGTGTGTTTTATTTTATTTTTTTATTTATTTTTAATTTTTTAAGTTTATTTATTTTGAGAGAGAAAGCATGCAGGAGGGGCAGAGAGAGAGAAAGAGGGAGAGAGAGAGAATCTCAAGCAAGGTCTGCACTGTGAGAACCATGAGATCGTGACCTGTGCCAAAACCAGGAGTCAGATGCTTCACCAACTGAACGACCCAGATGCCTCTAAAATGCTGTAATTTAGAAATCCAACACCAATCACACTGGGCTAAAATGTAGGTGTAGCTGGTATGGTTGCATTCTTTTCTTAGGTTTCCAGTGAACAATCTGTTCCTTACATTTTCCAGTCTTGAGGCTGCCTCTATCTATATGTTGGCTCATGACCACCTTCCATATTCAAAGCCAGCAAGAGAAGACCATCCTTCCATAGACACATATCCCTCTAACAAAGCTTTGAAATGCTCCACATTTAACAGTTTATGATGAAATTAGGACCCCTTGGATGGTCTAGGATAAACAACTTAACTCATACTCCTTAATTGAATTATATCTACAGAGTTCCTTGTGCCACATAAAGTAATATATTCAGATTCAAGAAATTAGTACATGGACATCTTCAGTTAGCCATTTGAAAAACTGTCATAGTATTTATAAAGCTTAATTTACATGCATAGATTCTCGGTAATGAATATGCACTCTTGGACGTTTTGAGATAATGACTGTTAATTAATAATCATAAACATGTCAACTTTATCCTAGCACTTTTAAATAAGATGAATATTTTATTATATTGATATTGATATCCACACTAGATTATAAGAAACCTATATAATCAAAAAAACATGGATTTAACTTTATAGATACTAGCTCTATTATTTTTCTCCATAGAATCTATAATGACTTAGTTTCCATAGAAGCTTTCTCACAGCTTCCTTAATTTCCTTGTTCCTTAGGCTGTATATGATGGGGTTCAAAGATGGAGGCAATACAGAATAGAACACAGACACCAAGAAATCCACAAGATGTGGGGAATCAGGGACTGGCTTCAGGTAGGCCATGATACCTGTCACAATAAATACTGTTACAACTATGAGATGGGGGATACAAGTGGAAAAGGCTTTTGACCACCCTTGTAATGATGGTATTCTCAGCACTGTATTGAAAATGTAAATATATGAAAATCCAATGAACACCAAACAGAAAAGTGCATACATAACCCCAATTGCCTCACTGATATCAATAGTGATATGAGTCTTTGAGCAAGAGATTTTCAGTAGGGAGGGAACATCACAGAAAAACTGAGGAAGTTTTCTAGAGCCACAGAAAGATAAAGAGAAAGTGCCAGCTGAGTATAAGACCCCAAAGATACTCCCAAGAAGCCAGGAGGTGACTGTCATCCCCACACAGACTCTCCTGTTCATGATGACATTATAGTGCAGTGGATGACAGATGGCCACATAACGGTCATAGGACATGGCTGTTAGAATGAAAAGCTCACACCCAGCAAAGTGAATCACCAACAACACCTGTAATATGCATCCTGAGAAAGAAATGGTGTTATTGTGGGATAAAGTGTTTATAATAAATTTTGGAACTGTAATTGAAATGAGGCAGGAATCAAAAAGTGATAAGTTCTTCAGGAAGAAGTACATGGGAGTGTGAAGACACTGATCCAGAGTGATTAGGATACAAATTAGAAGATTTCCCATTAGAGTTACCAAGTAAATAAGCAAAAACAGAAATCCATGTATCATCTGGAGTTCCCTGGTGGCAGAGACTTCCATGAGGAAGAATTCCATCAATGCTGAGTGGTTGGTCATGTTTTCTACTCTATTCACATCCTCACTATAGGAAACAAAGGAGAGTAAAGACACGTCAGGTTTATGTTAAGTCTTTCTCCTTTCCCAAACTGTTTCTTATTCCTGTAAGAATTCATCTGTTTTGTGTTTATATGACATGCACATGTTTACTCTCCCTACATGCATGTTAGGGTTTATGACTTCTTTTATATGTCACTTTTAGTATGTGTCTGAATTTGTAATAGGTTAAGTGAGCAGATTAGGGAGAATAGGAAGAATAAATAAGAAAATTACTTTAATTCATGGGACTTCATATATTGGCTGATGAAACATGTATCTTTATGAAATGTATTCTGATTATTAGTTCATTATGCTAACCAAAGACTTTAGTATAACAGAATCATTTTTAAAGTATTTATAATAATAACAAGTAATCAATAAATATTTTTCTAAAAGAGCTTGCTTTTACACATTACCTTTACCCAAAAAAAAGTTTAAAAATATTTGTATTTAATTTTATGATAAACTACATCACACTAAATGAAAAAAATGTGGGGTACCTGAATGGCTCAGTCAGTTAAATGTTCGACTCTTGATTTTGGTTCAAATCATGATCTCCTCATTGGTGAGATTGAACCCCACATCTGGCTCTGCTTTGACAGCATGAGACTGCTTAGGGTTCTCCCTCTTCCTCTCTCTCTGCCTCTCCCTCACTTGTACATGTGTGCAATCTCTCCATAAAAATAAATAAATATTTTTATAAAATAAATAAATTAAAAACAATGAAATTTATGGTCAAAGGAAATGCAAAATGTGAACAGGTAATTAATAAATATGGAGTTATATCATTACCACGAAATAAGCAATAGTAGTGACAGATGAAAAGTAGGAAAAGGATATGGAATATGGGGAGAAGGTGTATCTCTCCTAGCTCACTGGTTGCTCATACATCAACTCACCCACATGTGTTCAGGAACACTTACACAATCTTGCAAACACTCATTCCCAGGTTGTTTATCCAATGCTTTTAGGGTCAAAATGGAAGCACAGTCTATAGAAAAGTGGTTGAGATAAAAGCTAATATGATAAATAGAAGCAGAGCAGAGATGAATAGCAATACTGGAAGAACTAATTCCTTCAATGATAGGTTATTTAGTATCTGGGAAAAATAAATGTAAGAAAGATTTTATAAAAGCAATACAGAATAATTTAATGAAAAAGCTTGGAACTTATTATTAACATACAAGAAATTTGGCTGTAGACAACTTGTCATTTTCTACAAAATATCTATTGTTACTAAATTTTAAATTTATTTAAATTCAAGTTAGTTAGCATACAGTGCTACTACGTCTGCAGGAGTAGAAGCCAGTGATTCATCTCTTACACATGAATCGCAGTGTTCTTCCCAACAAGTGTCTTACTTAATGCCTGTCACCCATTTAACCTGTTGCCCACCTCCCCTCCAGCAACCCTCAGTTTGTTCTCTGTATTTAAGTAGCTCTTATGGTTTGCCTCCATCTGTTTTTATCTTAGTTTTCCTTCTTCTCCTATATTTATCCATTTTTGTTTCTTAAATTCCACATATGAGTGAAATATATGATATTTGTCTTTGACTGACTTATAGGCATTTACCCAAAGTATACAAAAATGTTGCTTCAAAGGGGTACCCCAATGTTTGTAGCAACATTATAAACGGTAGCCAGATTATGGAAAGATCCCCCATGTACAACTGACAAATAGATGAAGAAGATGTGGTATATATATATGTTACTAAGTTTTCAAAGAAGAAAGAGGATCTCAACTGAATTCTATCTGATATGTCAAGTCTTCTCAGATTCTTGAAAGAGAGGGGTAAACAACTCTTCTTAATAATACAGTAGCACCTTTAAAGTCTCATATTAAAAGGGTGGCATCAATATGAATTTTAGAAAATTAATTTGTAATTCAAACCAAGAAGGCTATCAATACAATGTTTAATTCAACTCATAATGTAAGGACTACTGTATTTTTCTTTTTCTTTTTTGGTTTCAGGTGTAGAATTTAGTGATTCATCACTTACATATAGCATCCAGTGCTCATCACAAGTGCCCTCCTAAATACCTATCACCCTTTAGCCCATTCTCCACCCACTTACCTCCATCAACCTTGTTTGTTCTCTATGCTTGAGGTTTTTTTTTTATGATTTAGTTATCTCTCTCGTAAAAAACTATTGTAGATAAGACAGTAGCACGTTTAGATGGCTCATATTACAAGTGTGGCATCAATATGTATTTTAGAAAATTAACTTGTATTTCAAACCAAGATGGCTATTGAGGTTATTTATAATTTATTTTCTTATGTAAGGACTACAATATTTTAATTTATTTCTGTTTTATTGAGGCATATCATAAAAATATAATGACTGCATCCATCATGAATATAGATTTTGATGTAAGGACTACTTTAACCTGATAACTCTTATAGATGATTTCCTTGAAAAAGTATAAGAAGTTGAGATGAAAGGAGTCAAGTGTCTGCCTTGGTGTTTGGTAATTAGGAAGCAATGAAACCTAAAAAAATCTCACCACAGTGTTAGAGTGACTTTCTTTGCCAGCCAGATTGCATTGTCGAGTAAAAGTTTAGTAAATATTCCCCAAATCTGCCAGAGGATACAGTAGGTTTTTATTATATATTTAATAATAAAATCATCGGGTATATTTTTTTGGAATTACTGAGTCCCACAAAACCCAGAACTTTTCACTGTTTTCTTTAGATTTTTCCCACTAACTATCTTCTGAGAGGACACATTCATTTTTTTTCATTTTTAAAGTTTATTTATTAATTGAGAAAGAGAGAGAGAGAGAACAAGTGGGGGAGGACAGAGAGATGGAGAGAGAGAGAGAATCCCAAGCAGGCTCAGCACTGTCAGCACCAAGCCCGATGTGGGGATAGAACTCACAAACTGAGATCATAACCTGAGCTGAGATAGTCAGATGCTTAATGGACTGAGCCACCCAGGCGACCCTGAGACGACACGTTTAGAATCTGAATTTTTGTGATGTAGATAAGGAATAATTTATCTAATTCTTTTTTCAATACCCTATTTATCATCTATCTGGAAATGACTAAAGACTGAATTCAATTCACTGGAAATGACTAAAAACTAAATGCAATTGACAAAAGTTAAAGGAAAATTGGGAGTCGGTGGTATAATTGACACAGGACCAAAGAAGACATTTTTCCAGTAAGCACTGTAATTAACTTATTATCTTACTGAGGTCATTTGATTTCTACTCTCTGGCCCTAGTCCTTTCTACTACAAAATGGAGAGATTGGATTTATGTTTCCTGTGAAACTTTCATTTCAAACTTGAGTTTATTACTTACAGTACATAATATATTGATGAAATTCAAGTGTATAGCAGGCAGTATCTTAATCACTTTGAATATTATATTTCAGTCCCATTTCCACCCCACAGCAATACATTCAGTTAAAAATTGGTGTTATCACCATATTGTTCCAGATAAGACAGACTTAGGGAACTTTAAAAATTTGTTCATTTTCACACACATAAAAGTGAAAGAGATTATTTTCTTTGCTATGTAGATTTCTTTTAAGTCACCCTGTTTTTATTCTCTATGCAATATCATTGAACAGTCAGTGTAATTTTTTTAGATCTAAGATTTCATAGTGAGGATGTTTAATGAGATTTTCTTTGTGTTATTATAAATATGATTCAAATTTAGTTCCACATCCATGTGAAAAAAAAGGTGATACATACCTTTGATTCCTAATAATGTCCATGGAATCATCATTTTTACAGAGCCTGATTCAGACATAATACCTCATAGATATGCTGAGTATACAAAGACCATGACCCTTGCTATGTTAGCCTCTTATCTAATTCTGGCCATTTTAAGGGGGACAAATCTTGAAGCAATTAAAATGAATACTTCAAAGGAAGTGTATATATACCTATGTATATATCATGATACTTGCATATATCAGCTACTTGTTTGAACTGAAATTTTTCAAAAACAAAGACATTTTTGCACCTTCTGGTCAAAAGTAGCCCATGTCGGCTTTTTTTACCCATTTGTGTTCCTACAAATTTGTTAATCCCCAGTGTTTATACTCACCTTCTGTGATTCAAAATTCTAGCATTCTGTTGATTACCAATGTCTTCTTTTTCCTGACAGCTCTTCTGATATTCGTGGTATGAGAGGGAAACTAATGAAGTTCATCTTGTCTGAAGCATTCCTCTTGTAATTTCAAAGAGCATGAAATACTTTTCAAGTTGTTATATGTGACCCTTTGGGAAAACTATGGACTTGCAGAGAAGCAAGATTCCTTTAAAGACTATGAGTATATTTCTGTGTGAATCTTTATTAACTAGGAGTAATCATGGGATGTAACTCTGGCATGAATGTCTGACACCTCACTCTCTTGCATTTGAGCTGTTGTCATTCCCCAGGTGTATCATTAGAAATACCCTACCAGGCCTCTTCAAGTAAGAAAAACAGTGGATTGGGGCCAGTGCACTATATTTAATGTTATATTTTGAATCAAAAGGGAATGGAAATATATGTTATAAATTATATAATAAGTTGAATACTGAGCTGGTATATATATTTGAGGGTGCAAATAAATTTGGTTTTAATTATTTTATAATTTATATATATAGTGCTGTATATTGTTTTTTTCCAAGTTTTAAAAACCTGCACTTATTTAAAATATTTACCACCAAAATCCAAGAGGAGAACACAGGAAGCAACCTCTTGAACCTCAACTGTAACAATTTCTTACTAGCCACATCTCTGGCGGTAAGGGAAACAAAGGTAAAAATGAGCTATGGGGGGCTCAACCCCCCCAAAACAAACAAACAAACAAACAAACAAACAAACAAAAACTTTTGCACAGCAAAGGAAAAAATAATCAAAACTAAAAAGGTAGGCTACATAATGGGAGAAAATTTTTTCAAATGACATATCTGATAAAATGTTAGTATCTATAATATATAAAGAACTTACCAAACTCAACACCTGAAAGCCAAGTAATTCAGTGAAGAAATGGGCAAAGACATAAATAGGCATTTTTCCAAAGGAGACATCCAAGTGGCTAACAGACACATGAAAAGATGCTCAACATCATTCATCATCAGAGAAATACAAATCAAAACCATGATGAGATAACACCTCACACCTGTCAGAATGGCTAAAATTAACAACACAGGAAACAACAGATAACAACAAGTATGCAGAGAAAGGGAAACCCTCTTATACTTTTGATGGAAATGCATAATGATGCAGCCACTCTGGTAAACAGTGTGGAAGTTTCTCAAAAAGTTAAAAACACAACTACCCTACCACCCAGCATTCACTTCGTACTTTGTACTAATTTGTACCCATAGGATATAAAAATACATATTTGAAGGGGCACATGCACCCTTATATTTATAGCAGCATTATCAACAATAGCCAAACTATGGAAAGAGTCCAAATGTCCATCAACTGATGAATGGATTAAGAAGAGGTGAATGTGTGTGTGTGTGTGTGTGTGTGTGTGTGTGTATAATAGACTATTACTCAGCCATCAAAAAGAGTGAAATCTTTCCAGTTGCAATGATGTGGATGGAACTAGAGTGTTTGCTAAGCCAAATAAGTCAGAGAAAGATATATACCATATATTTTCACTCATATATGGGATTTAAGAAACAAAACAAAGGAGCAAATGGAAAAAAGAGGGAGAAAGAGAAGCAAACCAAGAAACAGGCTCTTAACTATAGAGAACAAACATGGTTATAGGATGGGAGGCGGATGGAGAGATGGGTTAAATAAGGGATGGGAATTAAGGAGCACACTACTTGTGATGAGCAAAAGGTATTGTATGGAAGTGTTGAATCACTTTATTGTACATTCAAAACTAATATTACACTGTATGTTAACTAACAGGGATTCCAATAAAACTTAAAAAAAAAAAGAATGAAATTGGATGCTTACACCACGCACAAAAGTTAACTCAAAATGGTCTATGAACTGAAACATAAGACTTGAAACAGCTAATAATTAGAAGAAACATGGGAAAAAAACCCTCTTCGATATCAATCTTGGAGATGATTTTTCAGCTATGACACCAAAAGGACAAGCAACAATTGCAAAAATGAACAAATGGTACTACATCAAATTAAATTCCTTTTGCATATGAAAGAATCAATAAAATGAAAGGGCTGTTTGTGAAATGGGAGAAAGTATTTGCAAACCATTTATTGGGTAAGTGTTAATATGTAAAAATATTTTAAAAATCATATATAAGTATAGATGTTTAAATATGGATATATAAAAATATAAATTAAATATATACTTATATGTGATTAAATTTACATATATTAAAATACATATATACATATGCAAAATATAGATTAATGAATAAAAATATATAAACATCAACAGCAAAAAATTTTAAACCCATTAAAAATTGGCAAAGAACATAAAAATCATTCTTCTAAGGAATTCATATAGTCATCAAGTATATAAAAGGGTGCTAAACATTACTAATCATTGAAGATATTGAAATTAAAACCATTATGATAAATCACATGATACACATTATTTGTCTTTTATCAAAATGAAAGTTGAAAACAAGTGTTGGTGAAAGTGTAGAGAATAAGATCTTTGTGTTTTATTGGAAGGCATGTAAATTCCCACACCCATTATGGAAAACAGTATGACACCAAATGTTAGCAGTTAGCTATTTATTTCAGGGCTCAGATATTTGTTGACTTACAATAAGAGACAAATATAAAAAATAACTTGCAAACATCACTGGAGAGTATCGAGAATAATATACAAATATGTCTTTAGTTAATACAGAATAGCATCGTTGTTAAGTTTAGGTGGTTATAGTGCTAGCTGTTGGCTAACTGACTTAGGATTCTTTTCTTATCATTTATTCATTCCAATTTTTCATATAAAATCAGTCATATTTTATTACAGAATTTTTTTTGTGCATAAATAAAGGAAATAGGGGCGACTGGGTGGCTCAGTCGATTGAGCGTCTGACTTCGGCTCAGGTCATGATCTCGCGGTTCATGGGTTCAAGCCCCGCATTGGGTTCTGTGCTGACAACTCAGAGCCTGGAGCCTGTTTCAGATTCTGTGTCTCCCTCTCTCTCTGCCCCTCCCTTGTTTGCACTCTGTCTCAAAAATAAATAAACATTAAAAAAATAAAATAAATAAATAAAGGAAATATGGGCAAAACCACATGAAGAGCTTAAACCTTTACTCAGGTGTGTCATCTTCCTCTTCATCAAGTTCTTTGTTCCAAGCCTAGAACAAACTAGCATCCCATCACCTCCAATTTTATCAGAAAGAGGAAAAGTAAAGAAGAACCTTATGTGTAAGGACTAGTGAGTTGAAAGTGAAGTAAACAGCCAAATAATAGAGATATTATGCTGTAACTGATATTAAATCTGGGAAATATCATTTTTAAGAAAGAAGAAAAATAAATATGGGGGAAATTAGATGGATATAAAGAAGATATATAGAAGGTCAAGAGTGTGAAGATAGTAGGGGGAAATGAAGGGATAGCTAATGGAATAAAAGCTAAGATAACTTAAAAGTAAATTGTTTTCTATTCAAATGTATTCATATACAGAAGTTAACCAGAAGTACATTTAAAATAATAAGAAATTTAGCATTAAAAAACTGAGCATAAAAAGACATAATTAAAAGAATAAATAAGTAAAAAAAGCATACTAAAATTTAGAACACAAATTAAAATATACTTTCAGTTTCCTGGTATAAAATTTTAAATTTTTTCATAAATTTAAATGAAACATAAAAATTACAAATACTAAATGTACAAAGAATAAGTTTAAGAATAAAACATGGTGTCTTTTTTAATTATCCTGTTACTGGATATGTGAGAATAACATATTCTTTTTTCTGTTTGGATTGCATAATGAGAATGGTCTCCTATGTAAACCAATCAGTACTTTAAAAAATGTCATTATGTGACTCTCAATGACATCAGCTAACAATATACTATACCTAAAAAATCTTTCAAAGTCTGTTATAATTGTAATATTTGCAAGTCTAATATTGTGAGACTAATTTAATAAATCAATTAAAATCAACTTGTAAAATTTTCTTGCCAACACAAAGAAATGAAACAAATAACAAATTTGGTATTATTGATTTTCAATAACTACTGAGAGAGTAAGTTAGAAAACTGATTGCCATCTGGAATTATAATAAACTGTGTGAAGTTTGAAACTATCACAAAATCTTCCCAAGTGAGAATTAAACCAGGGCTGATTGGGATGAATTTGAAATGAAAAACAATATTACTTTATACAAGGGGACTACTGATTTGAACAAAATGATTGGAACATTTCCCCTGAGTTGGAAATTTTCAGGATACCCTACTGATATGCAGACCCATCTAGTCATGTGAATGTAGCATCCGATGGAGAAGCACCTATGATACAACACATATATAATTACTTTAAAACAATTTGTATTGACCAAGATTTTGAAATTATTTGTATTTGTATTTGAAAACATTTTTATTTTTAATTATAAAATTACATGTATAAACCAAAAATTTGATGCAAGTTAGAAGGTATCAGGGTCATTGATATTTTGAATATTTATATATTTGGTATAATTTTTTCATCAAAAATTTTCCAAGGGCCACTTTCATGCCCCTGTTTCTCAGGCTGTAAATAATAGGATTCAGGCTGGGCGGTAATAGAGAATACAACACAGACATAAAGAGGTTCAGTGATGATGGGGATTTTGAGGTTGAACCTAGATATGCAATACATCCAGAAGAGAGGAACAAGGCTACCACAGTTAGATGGGGCATGCAGGTGGAGAAGGTTTTAAACCTGCCTTGTGAAGAAGGAATTCTTAGAACAGTGGAAACAATATAAACATAGGAAGTAATCATTAAAATAAAACATACAGAAGCAAAACAACAACTAACAATAATAAACATATATTCTAGAATTTGCTCCCCAGGACAAGCAAGGGTAAGCAATGATGGAATATCACAGAAAAATTGATACACTATGTTTGGCCCACAGAAATTGACAGAGAATGTACCTGCAACATGAATGGATCCATAAACACACCCACTGAACCATGATGCCGTCACCACCTGTACACAGGCACCTCTATTCATAATGGCCTCATAGTGCAGGGGACAGCAGATGGCAGCATAGCGATCATAGGACATTACTAGAAGGAGGGCAAACTCTGTGCCAGCAAAGAATATAACAAGAAACACCTGTGAGGCACATCCCACGAAGGAGATGGAATGGCTCTTGTTCAGAGAGTTTATGATGGATTTGGGAACAGTGACAGAAATGTAACAGATATCAATCAAGGACAGATTTTTCAGGAAGAAATACATAGGGGATTGGAAATGTTGGTCAATGGTAGTGATTGCGATAATAAGGAAGTTCCCTATGAGTGCTGCCATGTAAATCAGCAAGAAGAATGTGGTATACAGTCTCTGAAGCACCTCATCATCAGGAAATCCCATGAGCAAAAATTGTGTGATTAGCGTCACATTAGCTAATTTCTCAGGCATGATGATTCTTTTATCTGGAAACATAAGAAAATAATTTCTTGTACCTTTAGAATCTTTTTTTGGTTTTGTTATCCATTTACTGCAAAGTTATTCCTGCGTTAAAGCAGATCTTGCAAACTATAATTTCTTCAATGCATGTAGAAAATACTAAAACAGTCATTAAAACAAATTAGGATATATTTTTCATATGATAGCCTAAATTTTATGCATAAAATAAACAAGTTTTGCCCCACACATCCATAAATGAGGGACTTTTTTTTTTACCTTGATGGAATAGGTTAAAAGTAATAGGAAAATTTGGAATAAAATAAAGACATTTCTTTACCCATTCTTGGAAATTTGCTTTAGTTCAATGTGAACTGTGTTCTTGATATATTTGTGCTTTTTAAAATTTTTAAATGTTTATTTATTTTTGAGACAGAGACAGAGCATGAGCTGGGGAGGGACAAAGAGAGAGGGAGACACAGAATCCGAAGCAGGCCCCAGGCTCTGACCTGTCAACACAGAGTCCCATGCGGAGCTCGAGCCCACGAACTGTGAGATCATGACCTGAGCCAAAGTTGGACGCTTCACTGACTGAGCCACCCAGGTGCCCCTGTAGGTTTTTTTTTTTTTTTTAATGCTTCGAGTTTGTATTTAAGTTCTAGTGTAGTATTAGTTACAGGAATACAATTTAGTAATTCATCACTTACATATAGCACCCAGTGCTCAACACAACAAGTGCCCTTCTTAATGCCCATCGCTCTTCTAGCCCACTTCATCTCACGTTCCCTCCAGCAAACCTCAGATCATCCTCTATAGTTGAGATTCTCTATTATGGTTTGAAGACTCAATATGAATACTTGAGAGATTATTCCTCTACTTTTCTCTATCCCTATTATCCCGAGGGTAAGTGGGGAGGGAAGAGATGGGTAGAGCTGAAAATTATCTTTGTTTTTTTTTTCTATGACAATGATAGAGACTATGACAGTAATATATATTTTCCATGTTATCAAGGTTACAATAAAATCACTAATATTTATTAAAAGAGTTTAAGAAAATAATTTGTGAACTTTATTTGAAGTCAATAAAATCCTAGAAGTATTTATTATGTACTATGAATTGTGTACTTTTTTTCAATAAGGACACATGACTACTATGCAGCTAATAAACAATATGAAAATACAATGCTATCTTATTTTCATGATGGAAAGTAGAATGTAATCAGGTGAAATAAATTGACCTACTTAGACATATCAAAGGAGATGGAATTACATTAGGAAGCTTATAGTAGATGGATAGAGGTTTGAATGAAATTCACTTACCTAATACAAATCCAGTTTCCCTAATTGTAGGAGTCAATTATTTAAGACACTGTGGAAGTTAAAGACAAAAATGAGGTTAATAAAAGACACTTTCTACAATGGACTAATTAGAATTAGAGATAATTAACTTCATTACCATAAGTTCTGATGCTGCCTCATGTTGTTATTACAGATAATATGAAGTTGGACTTGTAAAGACTTAGGTCCACTTTGGGATATATATTTTTTAACCCTTAGGGATACTTGCCATGAGACCTTCTATTTAATAACAAAAATACTGTTAATAGACTTGTGAAACTTTGTTAAGTAATTGATGGATTGATTTCAATGTAGAAACTCATCTTTGAACAAAAGTGATAGCCTGTGTCTTTTTACTTTGCTACTTAAAGTTTTTAAAACTATTTGTCATAAGCAGCACATCATTACTTGCACAATATAAAATATTTAAGATACAACATAATGTAGAAACTTAAATTCCCTTTTTCACCTGCACTCTATTTTATTTCCATGGGGGGAAAATATCAGATTTTTTACCTGTATTTATTTTTTCCACACTCCTTTATATTTGCAATATACAGATGCAAAAGCCATATGCATTGATATAAGTAAGATCTTACTTAAGATATTACCTATTTATTTTTAACATATCATAATTTCCAGAAGTACATACGATACTATTACAATTTCAAAACGATTAATTGCATAACTGTACTCATGATTCTTCATAGAAGTCAAAGATTTTCTCAACTCAAAATTAACCAATATGTGTAGAGTAATTAAGTAAGTCAAATCTCAGGGAACCTGGGTGGTTCAGTCAGTTAAGCATCTGACTCGATTTCAGCTCAGGTCATGATCTCATGGTTTGTGAGATCGAGCCCTATTTCAGGCTCTGTGCTGACATGGCAGAGTTGGCTTAGGTTCCTTGCTCTCCTCTCTCTGCTTCTCTCCCACTCATTCTTTCTCCCTCTCAAATAAATAAATAAACATTTAAAAATAAGTAAGTGGTAAAAATAAAGTTAATTGTAGAAAGGAGATGCAAAATATGAACAGGAAATTGATAAATATGGAGTGATATTATTACCACAGAATAAGTAATAGAAATGCTAGATGAAAAGTGGGAGAAGAATCTGGACTATTGGGGAAAGAACTACCTTTCCTAAACCACTGGCTCCTTACACATCTACTCACCCAAATGTGTCCATGCACACTCATTCAATCTTGCACACACACTATTTCCCAGGTTGTATACCCCATGTTTTTAGGGTCAAGATGGAAACACACTTTGCCGAAAGTGGTTGAGATAAAAGTGAATATGATAAATAGAAACAGAGCAATGATGAATAGGATCATTGGCAGAAATGTTTCCTTCAATGATGGGCTATTTAGTAGCTGAAGAAAATACAATGTAGGAAATGTTTGATGAGATCAATATAGAATATTTAAATAGAAACAGCTTGGATTCTTAATTAATCTACAAGAAATTTAACTGTTAGAACACTTGCCTTTTTTTTTTTTTACAAAATTTCTATTTGTTACAAAATTTTTATAATACTAGGTTTAAATTCAAGTTAGTTAACATACCATGTAATATTGGTTTCAGAAATAGAATTTAGTGATTTATCACTTACATATAACACCCACTGCTCATCCCAACAAGTCTGGTCCTTAATGCTCATCACCCAGTTACCCCATTCCCCCACCCAACGCCCCTCCAGAAACACTCAGTTTGTTCTTTGTATTTAAGAATCCATTATAGTTTTCTTCCCTCTCTGATTTTATCTTATTTTTCCTTTCCTTTCCTTACCTTCATTTGTTATGTTTCTTAAATTCCACATATTAGTGAAATCATATGATATTTGTCTTTCTCTGACTGACTTATATGTGTTTGTTCAAAGGATACAAAAAATGCTGATTCGAAGGGGCACATGCATTCCAATGTATATAGCAGCATTATCAACAATAACCAAATTATGGAAAGAAGCCAATGTCTGTAGCTTGATGAATGGATAAAGAAGTGGTATGCATATTTGTTACTAATTTTTAAAAGAAGAAAGAGGATCTCAACTGAACTATACCTGATATGTGAAGTCTTTTCAGACTTTAAAAAATTTTTTTAAATTTTTAATATTTATTTATTTTTGAGAGAGAGAGAGAGGAGAGAGAGAGAGAGAGAGAGAGAGAGAGAGAGAGAGAGAGAGAGAGAAATTCCAAAGCAGACTCCAGACTTTGAGCTGTCAGCACAGAGCCTGACGCGGGGCTTGAACCCATGGACCTGAGCGAATGTTGGATGCTTAACCAACAGAGCCACTCAGACACCCCAATTTTTTCAAGTTTCTTTATTTTTGAGAGATAGAGAGAAAGAGCATGAGAATGACCAGGGGAGCCTTAAAGAGCAAGGAGACAGAGACAGAGAATCTCAAACAGCCTTCACATTGTCAGCACAGGGCCCGATTTAGGGCTTGAACTCGTCAACTGTGAGATCATGACCTGAATCAGATCATGAGTCAGATGTTAAAACAAATGAGCCACACAGGTGCCCTAAGCCTTCTCGATTCTTGAAAGAGAGGAGTTAACAACTATTCTAGATAAGAGAGCAGCACCCTTAGTTGACTCATATTACAAAAGTGACGATAAATGAAAGTTAGAAATTAATTTGTAATTCAAATGAAAAAGACTATCAAGGGGGCCAAGATGGTGGAGAAGTAGGGAGTTATGTACTTCCTGCCCATATCTCTCAAACAAAGAAGGGCTGAAGCTGAAGGATTCTGAACCCCAAGAGTCTGGGAGGAAAGGAGATGAAGTCCACTAAGAAGACAGCTTCATAGGTGGGTGATTGTGAACTGGGGAAGAAAAAAATGAGCCAGGACAAGGAGGCATGGAGGCGAGGGATTCTCTTCTGCAGAGAGACAAAAGGAAGAGGAAGGGCAGCTGGGGAAGTGTAGAACTGTATCTGGACAAGAGAAAAACCTGAGCCTGGGGCTGAGAGGGATCTTATCATCCCATCACTAACTGGAGGGCTTTTGGAGAGAGATCCCATCTCTAACTGTGGATCATTCTTTGGGCTGGGTGCCCCAGTCCCAGAAATTCCCTCCGGGGTAGATGGTACACAAGGGATGCAGTCAGTATCAAGAAGAACCTGTCCCCTGTGTGGTCCCCTGCTCAGTCCCCTGCCAGGAAGTGCCCTGTCTTGCAGGATTACATTTTGGGTGGCATCATTAATGTGCATGGAGTGAGAGCCTGGAACGCAGCTGGGTGTGGGACATAGGCCCACCTTGGCTGCGCCCACGGCACAGTGAGAACTGATCCAAAGGAATGATTTGGGACACGTGGTTCGAGAAGAAGGGACTGGGGGATTGCCATTTATCTCCCCACAACCACCAAGCTGGGGCCTCAGTGATCAGCCTGTAAGACCCACAGTGGAGGCTGGACCCACCTACATCAAACCACGCCCATCTGCACTGGGTAACTGCTTCTTTTAAGGGAGCCAGATAGATGTTCTGGAAACAAACAGCCCCTCTACCAAGACCAGCACTGCTACATTGCTGTGATTAACTCTAGATCAATTCTTGCTATTCAGATATATTCTCCCTTTTCTCATTCTTCTCACTCCCCTCCTCTGTCCTGGTTATTCTGCTTATAAGTTTGATTAAGCAGACATATTTAATCCATTCTATTAATGCATGTTCTACACCTCCTTCTTTACCTTCCTTTCTCTCTTTCTGAAATACTCAGACTATATAGTTTCTCTGGGTAACACTGTCTTTGTCTTTTTCTCCTAACCTCCTGCCATATTCTCCTTTTTCTCTCTCTGGATTAAGCCTTTTTGTCTCTCTGCCTGGTCAGTGTTCAATTTCTTTTTCTCCCCACCCCTGTCATTTCTCTCTTTGTATATGATCTTCCATCAGGACTGCCTCCACCCTGCTCTTTATTTGTAGCTGGTATTTCTGGTTTTATGCTTTTTAGACTGTCCTTTGTCTTTTTTTTTGTCAGTTTGTTTGTTTGTGTGTTTGTGTGTTTTTGTTCCCTATATTTTTGTCTGTCTGTTTTCCTTTCCAGGGCTACCTCAAGGAACAAATCAAGTACCCATGGGGGAGAGTCCAAAATATCACTAGGAGTAGGGAAATAAAGTAACCAAAGTCACAACAAAAGAGACCAAGGGACACCCTTAAAAGAACACTTCCTGAAGGCCAGGCCCTGGACAGCCTATGAGCCTCCTTTAATATAGCAGTACTCACAGGTGCAGAGTGCATAACAAGCTTTTAAACCTTACAAAAGACGGAAAGCTAGCCAAAATGATGAAACGGAACTCTTCTCAAAAGAAATTCCAGGAAGAAGTGACAGCTAAAGAATTGATCAAAAGAGATATAAGCAATATAACTGAGCAAGAATAAAAAAAAGTAGTCAAAAAATAATCGCTGGGCTTGAAAAAGGCAGAGATGACAGCAGAGTCAGTATTGTTGCAAAGATCATGATCTTAAAAATAGTTATGATTAATTAAATATGCTATAAATGAGGTGCAAAATAAAATGGAGACGGTCACTTCACGGATTGAAGATGCAGTGAGGAGAATAGGTGAATTAGAAGATACATTATAGAAAAAGAGCAAGCCAAGAAAAAGAGAGAGAAATTGACCCAGCAGCATAAAATGAGAACTGGATAACTGGGTGATGCAATCAAATGGAACAATATCCATATCATAGGAATTTCAGAAGAAGAGAGAGACAAGGGCTGAAGGTGTACTTGAACAAATAATAGCTGAGAACTTCCCCAACCTAG
>CM053572.1:2426106-2452050 GCA_028646485.1 Cryptoprocta ferox
TTATATCAGGAAAACTGGACTTTAAAGTAAAGGCAGTCACAAAAGATGAAGAAGGATATTATATAATAATTACAGGGTCTCTCCATCAGGAAGAGCTGACAGTTATAAACATCTATGCGCCAAATTTGGGAGCACCCAAATATATGAAACAACTAATCACAAACAGAACCAATCTTATTGATAAGAATGTGTTAATTACAGGGGACTTTAACACTCCACTTACAGCAATGGATAGATAACCAAACAGAAAGTCACTAAAGAAACAATGGATCTGAACAACACGTTGGAACAGATGGAATTGATAGATATATTTAGAACTCTGCATCCTGAAGCTAGGAAATTCACCTTCTTCTCAAGTGCGCATGGCACTTTCTCCAAGATAGATCACATACTGGGGCATAAAGCAGCCCTCCATAAATACAAACGACTTGAGATTATACCATGCACACTTTCGGATCACAATGCTATAAAACTTGACATCATCCCAGGAAAAAGTCTGGAAAACCTCCAAAAATGTGGAGGTTAAAAACCACCTTACTAAAGAATGATTGGGCCAATCAGGTAATGAGAGAAGAAATTAAAAAAATATATGGAAACCAATGAAAACGAAAATACAATCCAAACTCTCTGGGATGCAACAAAGGCAGTCCTAATAAGAAAGTATATTGCAATCCAGGCCTATTTCAACAAACTAGAAAAAGTGCAAATTGAAAATCTAACAGAGCATCTAAAGGAACTAGAAGGGGAGCAGCAAGAGAACCCCAAACCCAGCAGAAGAAGAGAAATAATAAAGATCAGGGCAGAAATAAATAATATTGAATCCAAAAAAACAGTTGAGCAGATCAATGGAACCAAGAGTTAGTTTTTTGAAAAAATAAACAAAATTGATAAATCTCTAGCCAGGCTCCTCAGAAAAAAAAGAGAAAACACCCAATTAGACAAACTCATGAATGAAAATGGATCTATCACAACCAAGCCCTCAGAAATACAAATAATCATCAGAGATTACTATGAAAAATTATATGCAAACAAACTGGACAATCTAGAAGAAATGGACAAATTCGTAAACACGCATGCACTACCAAAATTCAAACAGGAAGAGATAGAAAATATGAACAGACCAATAACCAGTGAAGAAATCGAATCAGTGATCAAAAATCTCCCAATGAATAAGAGCCCAGGGCCAGATGGCTTTCCAGGGGAATTCTACCAGACATTTAAAGCAGAGTTAATACCCATTCTTCTCAAACTATTCCAAAAAATAGAAATGGAAGGAAAACTTCCAAACTCATTCTATGAAGCCAGCATCCCTTTGATTCCCAATCCAGAGAGAGACCCAACAAAAAAAGAAAACTACAGGCCAATATCCTTAATGAATACAGATGCAAAAATCCTCAACAAGATACTAGCAAATCGAATTCAGCCGCATATAAAAAGAATTATCCACCATGATCAGGTGGGATTCATTCCTGGGTTACAGGGCTGGTTCAATATTCGCAAATCCATCAATGTTATACATCACGTTAACAAAAGAAAAGATAAAAACCATATGATCCTGTCGATAGATGCAGAAAAAGCATTTGACAAAATACAGCATCCTTTCGTAATAAAAACCCTCGAGAAAGTCGGGATTGAAGGAACTTACTTAAACATTATAAAAGCGATCTATGAAAAGCCCACAGCTAATATCATCCTCAATGGAGAAAAACTGAGAGTTTTCCCCCTGAGATCAGGAACACGACAGGGATGTCCACTCTCACCACTGTTGTTTAACATAGTGCTGGAGGTCCTAGCATCAGCAATGAGACAACAAAAGGAAATAAAAGGCATCAGAATCGGAGTAGCCATACTTATTTCGGACAAACTGGACTTTAAAGTGAAGGCAGTAACAAGAGATGAAGAAGAGCATTACATAATAATTGCAGGGTCTATCCATCAGGAAGATGTAACAATTATAAATGTCTACGCATTGTCTATGCAAATGTCTATGCAAATGTTTATGGAATTTTTTTGATGTAGAAAAAGAATAATTTTTCGAATTCTACTTTCAGTGTCCTATTTTTCACCCATCTGGCAATGACAAAAATCTAAATGCAATTGACAAATGTTAAAGGAAAATGTGGACTCAAAATGGTGTAATGGTATGATTGACACAGGACCCAAGAAGACATTTTTTCCAATAAGCATTGTAATTAACTTAGTATTTTATTGAGGCCATTTGATTTTTGCTCTCTGGCCCTAATCATTTCCACTACAAATTGAAGAGATTGGATTTATGTTTCCTGTGAAATTTCCATTTCTAAACTAATTTTGCGTCTTACGATACATTATTGATGACATTCGAGTGTGTGACACACACTATCTTAATTACTTTGAATATCATATTTTGCTCCTCACAGCAATACACTCAGTTAAGAACTGATGTTTTCACCATATTGTATAAGATAAGGTAGGCTTAGGGAGTTTTAAAAATTTGGTCCTTTTCACGCACATAAAAAAGTGAGAGACGGCTCTCATTGCTAGGTAGATTTGTTTTAAGTCACCATGCTTTTATCCTTTATGCAATATCATTGAACAGTCAGTTTCATTTTTTTTTAGATCTAAGATTTCATAGTGAGAATGTTTAATGAGGTTTTCTTTGTGTTGTTATAAATATGGTTTATATTTAGTCCCATGTCCATATTTAAAAAGGCAATACATGTTGTTGATTTATAATAGTGTCCATTTGAATAATCACTTTACAGAGACGGAATCAGACCTAATGCCTCATAGCTAATGCTGTTCTTCTCTTTCCCCTGTCATTTTTCTCTTTTTATGCGATCAGACTCCCTCCCCTTTCCTTCCCCCCTGCCCCGGGTTACTTCAATGAGCAAATCAATGCACACCTGGTTGAAGGTCCAAACACTCCACCACTACAACCAAGGAGGGTTTTTTCAGACCGGTGGGATAGAGCAGCAAAAAAAAAAAAAAAAAAAAAAAAACCATACACACACAACAGAGTGTACACAACACACTCCAGAAAATACATCCTGAAGTGCCAGGCCCTGGACAGAGTGTGACACCTTTTTAATATAGTACAGGACACATAACACGCTGTTATAACAAGTAAAAGACAAACATAGCCAAAATGATAAAATGGAAAAATTCTCCTCAAAAGAAATATTGGGAAGATATGACAACCAAAGAATTGCTCAAAACAGATATAAGCAATATATCTGAACAAGAATTTAGAATAACAGTCATAAGACTAATAGCTAGTCTTGAAAAAAGCATAGAAGACAGCAGATAATCTATTGCTGCAGAGATCAAAGACCTAAGAAATAGTCATGATGAAGTAAGAAATGCTATAAATGAGATGAAAAATAAACTAGATAAAATGACAGCAAAGATGGAAAAAGCAGAACAGAGAATAGGTGAAATAGAAGATAATATTATGAAAAATGATGAAGCTGAAAAAAAGAGGGAAAGGAAATTATTAGATCACAAGGGGAAAATTACACAGCTAAGTGACTCCATAAAATGAAACAATTTCCATATCATAGGAGTTCCATAAGAAGGAGAGAGAGAAAGAAAGGGGAAGATGGCTTATTTGAACAAAGTATACCTGAGAACTTCCCAAGTCTCAGGAAGAAAACAGGCATCCAAGTCTAAGAGGCAGAGAACTCCCTTCAAAATCAATAAAAACAGGCCAACAACATGACATATCATAGTGAAACTGGAAAAATACAAATATAAAAAGAGAATTCTGAAAGCATCTAAGGACAAACAGGCCTTAATCTACAAAGGTGGCCTCATAAGGGTAGTGGCATACCTGTGCACTGAAATGTGGCAGACCAAAAAGGAGTGACAGGAAATATTCAATGTGCCAAATAGGAAAATTATGCAGCCAAGAATCCTTTTTCCAGCAAGGCTGTGATTCAGAATAGAAGGAGAGATAAAGGCTTTCCCAGAAAAAACAAAAACTAAAGTAGTGTGTGACCACTAATCCAGCCTTTCAGGGGATCATAAGGGGGACTCTGTGAGCAGAAAGCAACAAACCCTACAAAGGACCAGAGACATCACCACAAACACAAAATCTACAGATAACACAATGGCACAAAATTCATATCTTTCAATAATCACTCTGAATGTAAATGGACTAAATGCCCCAATCAAAATACATAGGCTATGATAATGGATAAAACAAACAAGATCCATCCATTTGGTGCCTACAAGAGACTCATTTACACCTAAGGACATATGCAAATTGAAAGTGAGGGGATGGAGAATGATCTATTATGCTAATGGATGTCAGAAGAAAGCAAGAGAAAACATCCTTATATCAGATAATTGAGATTTTAAAACAAAGACTGTAACAAGAGACGAAGAAGGGGATTAATCATAGTTAAAAGTTATATTTATCAAGAAGAGCTAACAATTGTAAATAGTTATGCACGCAATATGGTGGCACCCACATTTTTAACTTGATTAATCACAAACATAAACAGATATTTAGATAATAGTATCATAATTGTAGGGGACATTACTACTCCGCTTACAACAATGGACAGATCATCTAGGCAGAAAATCAATAAGGAAACAATGGTGCTGAATGACACATTGAACCAGATGGACTTAACAGATATTCAGAAGTTTTCATCTTAAAGCAGTAGAATATTCACTCATCTCGAGTGAACGTGGAACATTCTACAAAACAGATCACATACTGGATTACAAAATAGCCCTCAACAAGTATAAAAAGATTGAGATCATACCATGTATATTTTCAGACCACAATGCTATGAAATTTGAAATCAACCGCAAGGAAAAGTTTGGGAAGCCCCCAAAGATATGGACACTAAAGAATATCCCATTAAATAATGAAAGCGTCAACCAGGAAATTAAAGAAAAAATTTTAAAAATACATGGGAGGAAATGAAAATGAAAGCACAACAGTGGAAACCATTTGGAATGTAGGAAAGGCAGTCCTAAGAGGAAAATATATTTCAATTCAGGCCTATCTCAAAGAGCAAAAATGTTGTGCAAAATATTTTATTTTTATATAATCCCAAATGTTCATTATTGTTTTATCATTTGCCTCAGGAGATATATTTATAAATGTGTTGTTAATGTAAAAGTCCAGGAGATCACTGGGGCTAATTCACTATGGCTTTGTATTTACAGTGTCATCTCATCTACAAATAGTAAGTTTTATTCTTCCCTATCAATGTGTATGCTTTTTATTTCTTCGCCTTATCTTATTTCTGTGACTACCACTTTTAAAACTGTGTTGAATACAAGTGGTGAAAGGGGATATACTTGCCTTCTTCTTGATCCTAGAGAAAAAGATATCCTTTTTTCACCATTGAGTATGATACTTTTTTTTATGGCCTTTTTCATGTTGAGATGTGTTCTTTCAAAACCAACTTTTCTGACAGTTATTGTAATTAATGGATGTTGTAGTTTGTCAAATGCTTTTTATGCATCTATAGAGATGATCATATGGTTTTTACCTTCATTGTTTTAATGTGACTTAGCAAATTTGTAAGTAAAGTAAACTAAAGTCACCCATGCATCACTAAAAAAATCACAGTTGATAGAGGTTAATGATTTCAAAAATTTAACATTGTATATGGTTTAGGAAGTTTTATTGAGGAATATTTGCCTCTATATGCATCAGAAATATTGGCCTCTAGGTTTCTGTGATTGTTTTTGTGTTTAGGGTCTACACCTGTTTTTGGAATCTGTGAAAAATTGGCTTTGTAAGCTGAATTTCAAAGTTTTCCTTTCTTTTCTATTTTAAATAGCTTAAAAATACTTATAAATTCTATAAATGTTTAATAGAACTCACCTGTGAAACTATCTGATCCTGGAATTTGTTTTGTTTGGATGCTGTTTATATTACAGATTCAAATTCATTACTAATAACCACTCTGTTCAAATTTTCTATTCCTTTCTTATTCAGTTTTGAAAGATTGTACATTTCTAGTAATTTGTCCATTTTTTCAAGTTTTTCCAATTGCTGGAATATAACATACCCTACCAGAATAGTATCTTATGTACAATTGATAAGCCTACATTGATGCCTTATATTCAACCAAAGTCCAGCATTTGCATTATTGTTAATTCTTCTTGTTGAACATTTTTTGTGTGTTTGGAGAAAAGTATATTGAGTCATATGCATCATTATAGAATTAAACAGAGTATTCCGATTGTCCTAAAAGTTCTCTACGTTCCAAATATTCCTCCCTCTCTCTTTTTGCAACCACTGATCTTTTTTAATGTCTCTGTAGTTTTGCTTACCCAGAATGTCTTATAGTTGAAATCATATATATGCAGTCTTTCTACTGGTTTTAAAAAAGTTGCTACACAAATACCAGATGTTGTTTGATAAAGGAGTGCACATATAATGAGCTCTGGGTGTGATATTGAAGCGTTGAATGACTAAATTGTACACCACTTTGCATTCCCACCAGCATTGTAAGAGGGTTTCCCTTTCTCCACATCCTCCCCAAACTTTGTTCATTACTGTGTTTTTAGTTTTGCCCACTCTGACAGGTGTGAGGTGGTAACTCATTATGGTTTTGATTTGTATTTCCCTGATGATGGGTGATGTTGAGCATTTTTTCAGGTGTCCGTTAGTCATCTGGAATTCTTCTTTGGAAAAGTTTCTATTCATGTTTTCTCTAGATGATAGATACACATATAGATAGATACAGATAGATTATAGATATAGATATAGATATAGATAGATATCCCCCCTGTGTATTTGTTATACAGTCTGTTAAAGGAAGGAAATCTTGACATTTGTGGTAACATACATGGATGTGAAGAACATGCTAAGTGAAATAAGCCACACACAGAAGGGAAAATATTGCATGATTCTTTCTTTTAAATGTGATATCTAAAACAATTAAACACACAAACGTGCAGACCAGAATGATGGTTAATGGCTTAAATACACAAATATCCACATTATCTCCAAAGAAGTTATTTTCATATTATGGAAGCTTTAAACTACATTTCTGGTGAGGGTGTATTTCAATACAAGTGATTTCTCAGGCTATCTCATAATTTTACTTTGGCATTCTTTGTAAAGGGTTCTACAGGCTTCACCTGAATGTCAAAGGGCTCATCATACATGTGGTTGGGAGCCCTGCAGGACAGCAAAAGTGAGCCATAATCCCATACTTTGCTTCATCTGGATATGTCTATAACAGGGACTTCCTATTCTAGAGATGACTCCTGGACCCTTATCCCAGCCTGATACAGGGCATGACACCCCGTCTCACCCCTTCCTGCTACACCTAAAAGAAAATCTTGGAATGGTCACTCTGTCAACTGTGTTCTTTGTGTCAGGTGACTCGGGGACTGGGACCATCTCTTCTTTCATCTGTGTCTTTGAAGATCCACCACCCAGACCTAGACTGTCATACCACAGGTGCTGGGTTTTTATTGTTTGGTGGCAAAAGGGTGCTGTACTCCAATAGAGACACAGCACCAAGTACCCAACAGGTACCTGGGAAGAGTCTGAATGACTAACAGTAATGAAAGGACCCTCAAGTCTGATTCAGGGCGTGAAAGCAGGCCTGGCTGAGTCAGAAATTTTGAGCTAAACTTTGAGGGATTGTCTTAGCCTATTCATCCTGCTATAATGAAATAGAGTGAAAATAGACTGCATATCTTATAAACAACATCAGTTTATTTATCAGAACTCTAATGCTGGAAGTCTGAGGTCTGGGTGTGGTATGGTTAGGTTCTGCTGAGAGGCCTCATTCAAAGTGCAGATGGCTATCTACCCGCTGTGTCTTTACACAGTGGAAGGGACAGGAGGTCTCTCTGGAACCTCTCTTAAGTGGGCACTAATCCCATTCATGAGGGATTCACTTTCATGGCCTACTCTTCTCTCAAAGTCCCCTCCTCCTAATACCATCTCCTTGGAGGTTAGGATTTCAATATATGAATTCAGGGAAACACAAAGATTCAGAGCACAGCAAAGATGAGTAAAAAGGTGTCAATCTGACCAGTAAAAGTTTGGTCACCCAGGCACAAAAGTCAGTGTGTGAATCAGGCAAGAAGGTGGGAGAAGGAGGCATGGAAATCCCAAATATGGCCAGAGGTCCAGTGCCCTCATAGACATACCATAAAGAGAGCGCACTGCATGCCAGCGGAACAACCTTCATTCTACAAGACTGCATTTTTGTACAATCACTTCCTTGCTGTGTGGACTAATTGGATGGGAGATAAATCAAGAACAGAAAAGTCAGAAGGATATTACAGTAATGCAGCATGGTCACAAGGTCCCCAAATGAAATGGAGCCAGAGGGATGCCAAGCCAAGAGGGAGCAAAGGGGAAGTCACTCCACTTGGAACAGCCGTGCTCCAGGAAACTGTGTGGTTGATTGTTGCTAACTTGCCTGGGCCATGGGCCAGATATTTTGTCAACCAGCATTGTGGATGTTTCAATGAAAATGTCTTTAGATGAGATTAACATTGAAATCAGTGAACATTGATTAAAGCACACTGTTCTTCCCAATGTGGGTGGGCCTCATCTAATCAGTAGATGACCTACGGAAAAGGATAACCTTCCGTAGTCCAAGAGATGCTCTCCAGCAGATGCCCTTGGGTTCTGTCTGCAACACTGGCTCCTCCTAGTTTGGATTCAAACTGAAACTCTCTCTTGAGTCCCCAGCCAGGGAGCTTTCCCTTCAAACTTTGGACTTACCAAACTTCCACAACCACAAGAGCCCATTGCTTTAAAGAAATCTCTCTCTTAGGGCACCTGGGTGGCTCAGTCGGTTAAGTGTCCAACTTCGGCCCAGGTCATGATCTCACGGTTTGTGGGTTCGAGCCTCGCGTCAGGCTCTGCGCTGACAGCTAGCTCAGAGCCTGGAGCCTGTCTTAGAATTCTTTGTCTCCCTCTCTCTCTGACCCTCCCCTGCTCACACTGTCTCTCTCTCTCTCTCTCTCAAAACTAAATATAAAACATTTAAAAAATTAAAAAACTTAAAAATAAAGAAATCTGTCTCTCCAATAGATACATAGATAGATGATAGATAGATAGATAGATGATTGACGGATGATAGATAGATTGATTGATTTATAGGTAGGTGATAGATAAAAAAGATAGATGGTAGACAGATGATAGATAGAGATAGGTAGGTAGGTAGGTAGACAGACAGACAGAGGACTATTTTTGTACATTTTCCTATTGGTTCTGTTTCTCTGAAGTACCTGAACACAAATTGCCCAGAGAGAAAGAAACAACATCTCGGCTCACTCACTCCGCAGAATGAATACAGAAGAGCACAGCTAATGTTGCACCATAAATGACATGGGGGAGTCCACGTACACAGCAAGGGTGTGTTTGGTGACAGTTACTAACCACCCCTAGACTGCAGATGATGATCCATGGAACGAAGGCTACTCTTTGCTTCCACAGCTCCTTTATTCTGTAAAGAGCTCAGGGATGATGAAATGGGAATAGTGAAAAAAGACCCCTCCCCAGGGCAGGGTCCGTGGGTGTGATGATGAGATATTTTGTCGGGTTGACAAACAGGCCAGTGACAGAAGTGCCCCTCAGGTTGACCTGGGTAATTTTCCATCAGCTCCCGCTCCCAGGCCTGTGGCTGTAAACCCCTTCTTGTACTCTCTTCCCTGTGGCAAGAGTCTTGAACAAAGTCTCCCTCACCTATTCAGCTGTCCCAGTGGGATTTCTCCTTTATATTTCTGAAACATCTGGACTTCTCTTTCAGTCCTGTCTGCAGCACACAGATCCCATTATGTGTGACTTCTCTTTGCCAGCACAGGCATGATTCCTAATGCTAGACGTGTTTTCATTTTTGTTTTAAATTAAATGTTTTAAATTTTTGTTTCAGAGAGAGAGAGAGAGAGAGAAAGAGAGACAGAGAGAGAAGGAGGGACATGGGCAGAGAGAGAGGAGAAAGAGGATCAAAAGCAGGCCCAGGGCTGTCAGCACAGAGCCTGACATGGGGCTCCAACCCACGAACCATGAGATCATGACCTGATCCAAAGATGGATGCTTAACCGACTGAGCCACCTGGGTGCCCCTGGCTATGTTTTCATGGCTAGAGTTGACACATCTTCTCTTGTTTAACTGACACTGCTTAGTGTTGCCACTTTTGCTTCTAACCCAGAGGAGAGAAGTGAACCCTGATGGCCCAGCTGGGAGGAAGCAGCTAAGAGTCCTTGGGTCACCTCGGTAAGGTACTAACCACAGTGCAGACTGGGAGCACCACCTGATGCCTGGTTACCTGGCGATCACTTACAAGCCACATAGCTTGGATTAATTTTAACCTATTGCATGTGTTGGAAATGTCATCTGTAACAAGGGCTGTAAGGGGTAATCATGCAATCCATAGAGTTTTGGGGAGTCGAAATAGCCCCTGACACTTGGAATTGCCAAGGCTTGATTCTGCTCTTGGTGCGTCAGGGGAGTACCTGGATCCTAAGACTTGGAATGAGGAAGACCTTTCTAACTTGTGGCCTCACCAGACAGTGAAGGGGATGGTCTGTGAAGCAATGTGCTCCCTCCCTTGCTGTGAGATTTCTTGCTGACTCAGCAGGCAGCAGAAGGGCTCCCCATGGTGGGGAGTGGCCAGCACAAGATCTCAGACAGTCCTGGTCCCACAAAGGCTGTCGGGGTGAGGTCAGGCAGAAGAAATGTCCTGCCCACTCATGCAGCTTCTGTCTGTGTGGCCCATGGTCCCGCCTCACTGGACTCTTAGCTAAATTATTTCTCTAGGGCCTGACAAAGATAGGGTCCTCTGGTTGGGGAGAAAGGGTGTTGTGATGTCTGGAGATTGGGAGTCTGAGATCAGGATGCCAGCATGCTTGGGTTCTGGGGAAAGCTCACACAGCAGAGAAAGAGAAAGAAAACAAACAAACAAACAGCAAGTTCTCTCCTAACCTTCTAAGGCTGCTAATCTCATGGGCTCCACCCTAATCCCCTCCCCAGGGCCCTGCCTGCCTTCACCCTGCTAATTCTTGCCCTTCTTTCAAACCTATTTATTACTAATATATCTGTTATGCTGATCTACAATCAGTGATTACCCATCGCTGAAAGCTCAGGTGATGGTCAGCATTTTGTTAAACAATAAAGTGTTTTTAAGGAGCAACTGCATGGCTCAGGGGGTTAAGCGTGGACTCGGCTCAGGTCATGATCTCACAGCTCCTGAGTTCCACCTCTATCTAGGGTTCTGTGCTGACACCTCAGAGCCTGGAACCTGATATTGGATTTTGTCTCATCTCTCTTTGTCCCTCCCCTGCTTGTGCTGCATCTCTCTCTCTCAAAAATAATATATATATATATATATATATATATATATATATATATATATACATATTAAAAATATTTTAAAACGATCATGTTTTTAAATTAAGGAATGCATGTTATTTTTTCAATATAATGCTATTGTGCACGAAAGACTCGAGTATAGTGATAAGGTAACTTTCATACCCACTAGGCAGCCAAAAGATTTATTTGAGCTGCTTTCGTGGTGGCATTCATGTTATTGCGCTGCTCTGGACCCAAACTCGCCACGTCCACGCATTCCAGAGAATTCCCTGACTCCGCGCCCCTTGGAAGACGCCGGTGGTTGTGCAGGATCAGGCACTGCAGCCGGATTTGGACGGAGGAAATGGCGCGGGGCTGTCCCTTCCTTGGGAGCCAAGGAATGACCGCGCTTGGAAGGACCGCACTGGCTCCCGGCGAACCTGTAAAGGAGTTGGAATGTGTCACTTGCTGACTTCAGCCCCCAAATCTGCCCCCTGGTTGAACTGGAGGAATCTAACAGTTAAGAAAAGATTTTGGACTACAGGGGGGAAGAAAAGACTAGGATTTTATGTTTTAATGAAAATGCAACATTAAGCAATGGACACAAACTGATCTGTATCATTTTCACGTCTTTCTGTCCCTAAAGTCGCCGGGCCACGTGTTCTTTCTAAATCTAGGAATAGATTGTGGATCCAGGGAGCAACACCAGGCTGCAGTTCCCGCCTCGTCCGGAGGGGGCGCTAAGTCCACCGAGCGGCCTGGGCCGGAAGCAAGACCCTGGGCGTATGGTTTCCGCCCTGGTCCGACAGCTGCGTATAAGGACGACAAGCGCGCAGAGACTCCGGTATTTCTGTGCGCACGGATGTGCCAGGATGGTCTCGGGGAAGCTAACTGCACAGCCGGGGGATTCCGAGCCTTCCCGTCCCGCGGCACCGCCCCGGGGCGCTCGCTGTGGGCGCTGGGAGGAGGCGGTGTCGCGCTCGGGGCGCGCTCTCTGGGGTGGGCTCCCAGGCTCGCTGGCCCCGTGCACCCCCGAGGGACGACTTCCGGTACTGCCCAAGCCCTGCGCGGCGAGGACGAGCTCCGCGTGTGGACGCTGTGATTTCCGAGTGTCTTGAGCCGGCGCACTTGGCCTTGGAAGCCTAGTTCTGGATCCTGGTTTGAGAGTTCGTGCTTTCGCGGGGGGGGGGGGGGGGGGGGGTGGGGGTCCTGTCCACTTTTGGGCGAAATTGTGTGGTTTATTATGATTAGGAGAAGCCAGAGTTGCTTTCCCACCCCCAACCCCTCCACGGTCCTCAGGAGTGTGCTCAGGGCACCTGCGACCCAGGCCACCGTTGGGAGCGGATGCACAGGCCTAGACCGGGTCTCACTCGGGAAGGCAGTCTGGGTTACACCAGCCGGCTAATTACGGGGCTTTAGGACCGTAAAGGTTTACCAGTGGAATCCACAGTTTTCAATAGGGTTTATCCACCAAAGGTGGGATCCTTAATGCGTTGACCCCGAAGCAGGGAGGCCCAGAACGGGTGGATCTGGGCCTGGTGGGCCGCGCCTCCTGCAGGTGGAGAGATGACTGTCCTCTGCTTGGTGCTGCGGCTGGAGCCGCCCCGACAGTACCTGCGCAAAGACCAGAAAAGCAGAATTGAGTCTGAAAAGCAAGTAAAACTCAAAAGGCTTTTTTTTTTTTTTATCTTCAACATCTGTTTTACATAAAGAATTTTGAGCACTTTAAGTTGCTAAATTTGTGTTCCATATGTAGGAACAAAGTGATTATTTTTTAAGTTTATTTGTTTTGAGAAAGGGTGTGCTGAGAGGGGCAGAGAGACAGAATCCCAAGCAGGCTCCATTTAGTCAGTGCAGACCCCAAGGTGGGTCTTGAATTCACCCACCCTGAGTTCATGACCTCACCAGATTGGCAATTGGATGCTTAACAGACTGGGCCACCCAGGCGCGCCACAAACAGACTTCTCTTGAAGGCAATGCATAAATCCAACCACCTGCAAGTCGCTAAGGAGGAATTTGTCCCTGTGTCCCTGACCCCTAGTATATGTGTGAGGGAGTGGGTTGGGAGGGTGTGAGACTCAGGTAAACAGAGTGTGGTTGGATGACTGCAGGGCAACCATTTTATGTAAGAAAGAGAAAAATTAAGGACAAGCCAATTCATGCACTTTGGGATCAATCCCATGATATGTTTTGCCTTCTGGCAACCAAGTGTCCTGGTTTGCGTCAAGAAAGTACAGGCATTTGGTTGGACAATCGTTAATGTGCTAGTGAACAAAAGTCACAAGGAAGAACTCACCCCAAACCTTGCGATAGGGACCTACAAGGAGTTCCAGGTGGGAGACAGATGAAGCCTGAGCTATCCCTGACCCCACTGCAATAAGCTGCCTTCTTTAGGTCCGAGGTATAGGTGCTACAAACAGGAAGGGAGATCTGGGGCTGCAGGCATGGGATTTATTGGTCCATCAAAGCAAAGGTTCAATTTTCCTCACTGCCAGTTAGCTGGAGGGAGGTGAAGTGAGCTGCTGGGCAGCCCCCGAGCTGGGGGAAGTCTGGGCCTGGCTCTGGCTCCATCCATCCTTAACCAGGTGTGCGAGAGAGATGGGAGTCAGGGTGACATCTGTTTCTGCTGAGAAGTCTTGACCATCTCTCTGGCCTGAAAGCCTGACAGTGTCCCTGGTTACCAAGGGCTCCTGTTGGGCTGAGAGAGCTGTCCTCAATGGTCAAGTGGTCAATGGGAGAGAGCAGTCCCCCAGGGTCAAGGGGTGGACTGGTAGAGCAGTCTCCCAGGGTCAAGGGGTGGACTGGTAGAGCGGTCCCCCAGGGTCAAGGGGTGGACTGGTAGAGCGGTCCCCCAGGGTCAAGGGGTGGATGGGGGTGGCTGTGTGTACTAAGGAGTGGACATGTGTTTGAAGACAGAGTCACCCTCCAAGTGAGAAATTGGGCAGATGGAACCTGGGGAAAACAAGGACCATGTGCAGTCTCAGAGACAGGCAGTGAATGAGTTCTGGCGACATTTCTTGACCACCGGGAAGGAGGTGAATGGGAGTGTTTGCATCACGAGAGAGATTCACATCTGGCGAAGGGTCTCCTGGTGCCTGGAGGGTGGGATTTGAGTGAGTTCATATTATTTGTGAAGCAAATACACTAAAACCTTGGATTGCAAGTTATTTGTTCTGCCAGTGTTCCACAAGATGAGCAAACATTCCTAATTAATCTTAACTCAGTAAATGAGGAGCTTCTTGCAACATGAATAGAATGTGACAGCGAATCTCACATGATCACAAAGGAGCCAATTTATTTTTACATTTGCTGTGATATATGAATGCTTTGGATTACAAGAATGTTTCCAGAATTAACTATGCTTGCAAACCGAGGTTTTACTATACTTGGGAAGGTCCCCATGCTGTCCTTTATTCCAGGAACGTCTTTCCCTTTTTCTTCCTTTTATCAACAAGTAGTTATTTTTGCTCTACACTGAAACCTATACTGATATTTTCCGTTGACATAAACCAGTGTCGTCTTCTGAACACTGAAAGTTGCACATTCCACTGGGATCACGAAATGGAGGGTTAATCACTTTTCAAGTATCTTTGGCTGAGTGACTTCACACCCCACCCTCACTCCCATTGGACCTGAAGATTAGCAAGAGGCAGATTATGATTTGTACTTCAATGTTTCCCACCCCAGTGTCTTGAGATAAAGCCCTGTCAGAGACAGCTGGAGAGCATTTGTACCTTTTCCTGGCTTGATCACTCATTCTGTAGTTTAGTCCCTGCCTTGGGCAGGAATCCAGCAAGCAGCCAAAGGTCTTGTCACCACTTAATCTGTTTTTAAAGACTTACCTGGTGGGGGTGCCTGGGTGTTTTGGCCAGTTGATCATCTGACTTTGGCTCAGGTCATAGTCTCAGGGTTCCTGGGTTCAAGCCCAGAGTCAGGCTCTGGGCTGACAGTACGGAGCCTGCTTGGGATTTTCTGTCTGTCTGTCTCTCTCTCTGCCCCCTTCCCTTCTTGCACACTGTCAGTCTCTCTCTCTCTCTCTCTCTCTCTCTCTCTCTTTCTCTCTCTTTCTCTCTCTAAATAAATTAATAAACGTTAGAAAAACCCATAGGATCTGAGGTTGCCTTCATCATAGTGAAATAAAAGAGAAAGAAAGGCAAACCAAAAAACAGACTCTTAAATAACGGAGCAAACTGAGGGTTCCCAGAGTGGTGGTGGGTGGAGGGATGGTCAAATAGGTGATGGGGATTAAGGAGTGCACCTGTTGTAATGAGCACTGGTTGTTGTATCGAATTGTTGAATCACTATATTGTACCCCTGAAACAAATATTACACTGTATGTTAAGTGACTGTAATTGAAATGAAATCTTGGGGGGAAAAGGTAGTAAGGGAGAATGAAGAACAACCTACAAATGTGAGAACAGAGTCTTCACCCCCAGAGTCATTCCAGAAAAAAAAAAGAAATAGAAAAAATGCTCAGAGAAATTATTCAAGATATTCAAGATAAAACTGGTTACTTAACTAAAATGACTTTAAAAAGTAAGCATAAATATAGATGGTCAAAGGTAAAAATAATGATATCTTTTATTACAATAGAAGCCTCTTAACAGTATACTTCAAGAAGAAAGAAAAGTTCTTTTGCATGAAAATCAAAGAATCAAAATGAGAGTATGATCCATGATCCTGTAATAAAAATATGTGGACAATAAACTAAAGGGGTCTCACTATCATTGGCAACATTAGTTTTGAGTATATATAGTTAAAATTATTTTCCCACATATTGATTTAAGCAATGGAAGAATAATTCATTTTTCAGATTTGTCATTACTAACTTTTAAAACATCGATGACATTTCCAATGCATATATTGCAGAATATTGCTTATTCTTTTATGAGAACTGATTAGCACCGAAGGACTGATAGTGGCAAAGACATTGACCACAAGCTTCTGGACTCCCAGGATGACTGAGTGGTTCATCCCTGACAAGGCTGAGAAAGACAACATGGTGAGATTCACACAGTACATGACAACGAAGAAGCTCACCAACAACAGGACAGTCTGGGTGGCCCTTCTTTCTGGGGAGACTCTTGGGGAGAAGCAGTGCTGCAAAAGTGCTGGCACTGCCTCTGATGCCTGGACAAGAGAACCGCCATGTATGCACTTGAGAGCAGCATGATTCCCACAAAGAAGACATCACTGGGAAATATGCGTGAAAAGCAGTCCCTGGGTGATGGAGTTCATGGGGGGAAATTGATCAGTATTTATTGAGAACAAGCATATGAGGTGGGTACTATTGTTATCATTCATTATATACACGAAGACACAAAGCCTAAAGAGGTTAAATTTTTTGCCCAAGGTCATGCAGTCTGTGGAGAGATCAACATTTGACCTCAGGAAAGGCTCACCGTTTGGCTGTGCTTCTTGTCTGCCATCCTGAGGAAATGTGGCATGTAGTGCAGACAAATGCCTGCATGAAAGTTGTCCACCCCAACTAGAGTAAAGCTGAGCCAGTCCCTGTGATGCTCCCCAAAACGGGGGGTAGAAGCTGGAAGTACAGTCTTCAGGACCCAGAGCTCTGTTCTGTGTCTGAGGAATTGGTGCACCTAAGCAGACACATGGGAATGTGAGGGACAAAGACTTGTGTGACAGGGACTTATCTGGGTTCAAATGGAAGCCTATCATTCACTCATCTGACAAACCAGTCTTAACTGAATATATATTCCATGCCAAGTATTAAAAAGGCCACAGAAACAGTAACTGTGGGCTGGTAAATTTTCAACAACTGGTTTTCCCAAATTAAGTAAATAAATATATGAAACAATCAAGTTGTAGCATTTGTTGATTTCCATGGTCTAAAAACTTCTACAATGATGACACTGAACACAGAGTCAGGCAAAGTGACAACAGCCTCTGAGGGGTCAATACACATAGGCTGTAACACATCACTAGATGTTGTAGTGAATTAAACATCCCACTCAGCAAAAAAAAAGGTAGTAAACAGGTTATTACAAGGAAGTGTACCAACAGCTTTGGTAACAGGTTCAGGAATATCATGTCCCAGACACCAGGCCAGGCAGAGAAGCTTCAAGGAGGACATATATTGAGACCCTGACAACGGGATCAGGAAAAACTAGTCAGGATGAAGCAGGTGAATTTGGGAGTTGTGTGGGGAACATTCCCCATCAAGGGGAGAACTAGGCATATAGGCCAGGAAAGAAAAGCACATGGACTGAGTGATGACCTAATGATGATGATGCTTGAGGATAGAGGTCAACAGGGGAGAGTTGTAGGATGAGCAGGAGAGTCAAACAGAAGCCCTACCAAGTAGAACCTTATACACATGGTATAAGGTATTTGAACTGCGCTGTGAAGGTGAAGGTGCCTCTGGAACTAGGTCCCCTGGGAGCTGTTAACTTCATGCCTACTTCACATCTGCCAAGGAACTGGTTATCTCCATCTGGATTCAATCCACGGTTCACCCAACAATGGAGAAGGAGCAAAGTATGTCCCGGGAAGTACCCTGTCCTGTTTATTGGGACAGTGCTTTATGGCACAGGAACTTAATAAAGTTTTCAGAAAGATCTTGGATAACTCCTGTTTATCTGCTACTCTATACTGCATAGTACTAGATGGGTCTGTTTCTTTAAATGTGGCCTGCCCTGGAACAAGGCATTTGTTAGTACAAAATACCTACTGTGCATGGACTAAACTGAGGAGTTCAGAACCTGTGCCTTTGGAGATCACATTCTGGGGTGGGGGGCGGGGGAGGGAACTATAAACAGAAGAAACAATCACAGTGACTGTATCAGCATGCTGGGGCCAGTGTGTGCACACAGGTGACAAATGTGGTGGGCTGGGATACAGGCTAGTTTGTGGGGGGCCCTCTCTGTGAAAATCCTGAAGGAGGTCTCCAAGGGCTGAAAATGATGGAGGCACCGGAGATCACACACTCTCAATCCGTGCATTCATACAAAGAAGGGCATGTGAGAAGACAGCGAGAAGTTGGCTAAATATTCTTGTTTCAGTTTCATTGATGTGTTCTCTTATTTTTATTGTTTCCTTTCTTCTACCTAGCTTGGGTTTATTTTGTTTTTCTTTTTTCTAGTTTCTTATAGTACAAGTTAAGCTAATTGACATAGACACACATGGAACACTCTACCCAACAACTGCAAAATTTATATTGTTTTCCAGTGCCTGCAGAATATGTAGCAAGATAGGCTGTATCTTGGGTCATAAAACAAACCTCAATAAAGTTAAAATAATTAAAATCATACAGTGTGTATTCTCCAACCACAATGAAATACTAAAGAATAAAAGAAAAATTACAAGAAAACCTCCAAACACTTAAAAGCTAAAAATACACCTCTGTATAATCCATGGGTGGAAGAAGTTGTCTCCATGGAAAGTAGAACAAGTAAATTATAGTAAGATATGACATAAAAAAATTCGTGGGGCACAGTTAAAAGTGCCTTGAAATAATACTAATGTAAGGATTAAGTGCTTACATTGAGAAGGAGGAAAAGCCTCAAACCAATTATCAAATTTCACATCTTGAGAAACTTAGAAAACATAAGGGCATCTTGAGAAACTTAGAAAACATAAGGGCAAAATTAACCCAAGACAAGCAAAAATAATATTAATAATAAAAATAAGAGCAGAAATGAATGAAATTGGGCGAAAAGAGAGAGAACTCAATGAAAGAGTGATCCGTAAATTTAACCAAACTCTGGCAAAACTGATGAAAAGAGAAAACTCAAATTCTCAGAATCAGGAATGAATTTGGGGTGTGAGATCAGACTCTGCACATACCTAAAGATTCAAAAGGCAATATTATACTTACACAAAGAGGGCATCTGAGAAGAAATGGCCAAGATCTCAAAACGCACATAATACTCCATGTATTCCATTGAAATATATATTGGAATAACCTTATAATTATGAAAAAGATAAGATTTGTAATTTTAATCCTCTGAACATGTTATATCTAGACGTAGGTTGTTTTAATGAAGAATTCGTCGAAACATTTGAAAAGTTAAACTGTGTTTTACGTAATATTTTCCAGAAAATAGAAAGAAAACAAGGAAGCATACTTCCTGACTTCTTTGATGAAGCTGGCATTAACTTGAAACTAAACATGACAAAGAATAGGAAAAAATAAAAACCCTACAGACTAACATCCCTCATGAATACACCTGCCAAATTCCACAACAAAACATTATCAAATAGAATTCATCCCTACAGAAAAAGATTTATACACCATGACCACATAGGTATTATTTCAGAGATGTGAGACAGTTACAGTAATTAAAAATGAATCAAAACAATCCACCCTATCCACAGGATACTAAAGAACAATCACATGAACACATCACGTGATGCAGAAAAGCGTTTCACAAAATTCAGCAATTCATTAAAAAAACTCAGAAAACATCAAAATAGGAAGGAATTTATCAACTTCATGAAGCATTTCTATAAACAAGCTCTACCCACATTATACACAATAGTCAAAAACTGATGTTTTCTTCATAAGATCAGGAACAAGGCAAGGCTGGGTTCTCCCACCACTCTTAGTCTATGTAATTCTAAAATTCTCGACAGAGCAGTAAACCAAGGAAAGGAGTAGGAGAGGCATACAGACTGGAAATGGAAAAATAAAACTGACCATATGTTAGGATAGCATGATTGCATATGTAGAAAATTCGAGAGAGGGGCCAAGATGGCCAAGAAACGGGTATCCATACTTCCCGCCTGCATCTCTCAAACAAAGAAGGGCTGAAGCCAAAGGACTGAACTCCAAGAGTCTAGGAGGAAAGGAGATGGAGTCTACTAGGAAGACAGCCTCATAGGTGCATGAATGAGAACTGGAGGAGTTGAAAATGGGCCAGGACACAGAAGCATAGAGGGGAGGGAGCCCTTTCTGCAGAGAGACAAAGGGAAGAGAAAGAGTGGCTGGGGAAACGTAGGACTGTATCTGGATAAGAGAAAAACCTTGGCCTGGGATGGAGAAGGATCCTATCCTATCCCCGTGCCAGAGGACAAAAGAATTTCCCTCTAGGTCAGGCGGTACACCAGGGGCCCAGTTGGCATCAGGAGGAACCGATGCCCTACTCTGAAGAGCCTAGCTTGTGGGATAACATTTTGGGCAGGATCATTAATGCACAGGGAGTGAGAGCTTGGAACACAGCTGGGCTCGGGGCATAGGAGATGGCCCACCTTGACTGCACCCATGGCACAGTGAGAATGGATCCAAAGGAGTGATTTGGGACATGTGTTTCCAGGAGAAGGGACTGGGGTGTCGCTGATTTTCTTCCCATAACCATCAAGGCGGGGCCTCAAGGATAGGCCTGCAAGACCCACAGTGGAGGTGGGACCCGCCTACACCAAGCCACGCCCATCTGCATTGGGCAGCTTCTGGGAATCAGTAGGTGCTGCAGAAACAGCCCCTCCCCCAAGACCAGCGCTGCTGCATTGCCGTGATTAACTCTAGATCAATTCCTGCTATTCAGATATATTCTCCCTTTTCTCATTCTTATCTCTCCCCTCCTCTGGGCCCCTTATTCAGGTTATAGGTTTGCTTAAACAGACATAGTTAATCCATCCTCCTGATGCATGTTCTACACCTCCTTTTTTAGCTTCTTCTCTCTCTCTCTCTCTCTCTCTGGAATAATCAGACTGTATCATTTCTCTGGGTAACATTATCTTCATTTCTTTTTCCTCGTCTCCTGCTGTATTCTCTTTTTTCTCTCTCTGGATTAAGCCTTTTATTCTCTCTGCCTGATCAATGTTCATTTACTCTTTCTCCCCACCCCTGTCATTTCTCTCTTTGTAAAAGCTCTTCCATCAGCACTGCCTCCACCCTGCTCTATATTTTAAGATGGGATTTCTGGTTTTATGCTTTTTTTTGTTTTTTTTTTTTTGTTTTTCTTATTATTATTTTTGTCGGTTAGCTTGTTTGTTTGATTTGTTAGTGTGTTTGCGTGTTTTTGTTCCCTGTTTGTCTGTCTGTTTTCTTTCCCAGACTACTTAAAGGAACAAACAAAAGCACATATGGTGGAGAGTACAAAATATCACTATGATTAGGGAAATAAAATACCCAAAGTCACAACAAGAGAGACCAAGGGACACCCTTAAAAGAACACTTCCTGAAAGGCCAGGCCCTGGACAATGTATGAGCCTCCTTTAATATAGCAGTACTCATAGGTGCAGAGCACATAACAAGCCTTTAAAACTTACAAGAGACAGAAAGCTAGCCAAAATGATGAAATGGAAGAACTTTCCTCAAAAGAAATTCCAGGAAAAAGTGACAGCTAAAGAATTGAGCAAAACAGATATAAGCGACATATCTGACCAAGAATTTAGGACAATAGTCATAAAATTAATCTCTGGGCTTGAAAAAGGCATAGAAGACAGCAGAGACACTATTGCTACAAAGATCACAGATCTTAAAGATAGATATGATGAATTAAAAAATGCTATAACTGAAGTGCATAATATAAAGGAGGTGACCACTGCACGGATTGAAGAGGCATAGAGGAGAATAAGTGAATTAGAAGATACAATTATAGAAAAAGAGCAAGCCAAGAAAAAGAGAGAGAAATTGACCCAGCAGCATAAAATGAGAACTGGAGAACTGGGTGATGCAATCAAATGGAACAATATCTTTATCATAGTCATTCCATAATAATAATAAGAGAGAGAAATGGGCTGAAGGGGTAGTTTAACAAATTATGCCCCAGAACTTCCCCAATTGGAGGAAGGAAAAAGACAATGAAATCCAAGAGACACAGAGAACTCCCCTCAGATGATTGTGAATTGATCTTCTGCACGACATATAGTGAAACTAGAAAAATATAAGGATAAAGAGAGAATTCTGAAAGCAACTAGAGATAAAAGGGCCCTCACATACATTGAGAGACACATCGTGGTAGTAGCAGACATATCTACTGAAACTTGGCAGACCAGAAAAGAATGGCAAAAAATCTTCAATGTGATGAACAGGAAAAAATATGCATCCAGGAATCCTTTATCCAGGAAGCCTGTCATTCAAAATAGAAGAAGAGATAAAAGTTTTACAAACAAAAATTGAAGGAATTCATCACCACTAAGCTAGCTCTACAAGAAATCCTAAGAGGGACTCTATGAGGGAAATGTTGCAAGGAATAAAATGTACCAGAGACACCACTACAAGCATGAACCCTACAGAGAACACAATGAATCTAAACCCATATTTTTCAATAATAACACTGAATGCAAATGGACTAAATGTTCCAATCAAACGACATAGGGTAGCAGAATGGATAAAAAACCAAAATCCATCTATTTTCTGTCTACAAGAGACTCATTTGAGACCTGAAGTCACCTTCAGATTGAAAGTAAGGGGATGGAGAAATATCTATCATGCGACTGGAAGTCAAAAGAAAGCCGGAGTAGCCATACTTATATCGGACAAACTGGTCTTTTAAGTAATGTCAGTAACAAAAGATGAAGAAGGACATTATATAATAATTACAGGGTCTCTCCATCAGGAAAAGCTAAGAATTATAAACATCTATGTGCCGAATTCGGGTGCACCAAAATACATAAAACAATCACAAACAGAATCAATCTTATTGATAAGAATGTGCTAATTGCAGTGGACTTTAATACTCCACTTACAGCAATGGATAGATCAACCAGACAGAAAATCACTAAAGAAACAATAGACCTGAACGACACATTGGAACTGATGGGATTGATAGATATATTTAGAACTCTGCATCCGGAAGCTAGGGAATTCACTTTCTTCTTGAGTGCGCATAGCACATTCTCCAAGGTAGATCACATACTGGGTCATAAAGCTGCCCTCCATATATATAAACGAACTGAGATCATACCATGCATACTTTCAGATCACAATGCTATGAAACTTGAAATCAATCACAGGAAAAAGTCTAGAAAACCTCCAAAAACATGGAGGTTAAAAACCAGACTACTGATTGGGCCAATCAGGCAATTAGAGAAGAAATTTAAAAATATATGGAAACAAATGAAAATGAAAATACAACAATCCAAACTCTCTGGGATCCAGCAAAGACAGTCCTAAGAGGAAAGTATATTGCAATCCAGGCCTATTTCATGAAACTAGAAAAAGCGCAAATTCAAAATCTGACAGAGAACCTAAAGGAACTAGAGGGGAGCAGCAAGAGCACCCCATACCCAGCAGAAGAAGACAAATAATAAAGATCAGGGCAGAAATAAACAATATAGAATAAAAAAAACAGTTGAACACATAAATGAAACCAAGAGTTGGTTTTTAGAAAAAATAAACAAAATTAATAAACCTCTAGCCAGGCTCCTCAGAAAGAAAAAAAGAACACCCAAATAGAAAAACTCACAAATGAAAATGAATCTATTACAACCGATCCCTCAGAAATACAAGCAGTTATCAGGGAATACTATGAAAAATTATATGCCAACAAACTGTACAACCTAGAAGAAATGGACACATTCCTAAACACACATGCACTACCAATATTCAAACGGGAAGAGATAGAAAATCTGAACAGACCTATAACCAGTGAAGAAATTGAATCAGTGATCAAAAATCTCCCAATGAATAAGAGTCTGGGGCCAGATGGCTTCCCAGGGGAATTCTACCAGACAATTAAAGCAGAGTTGATGCCCATTCTTCCCAAGCTATTCCAAAAAATAGAAATAGAAGGAAAACTTCCAAACTCATTCTACAAAGCCAGCATCACTTTGATTCCCAAACCAGACAGAGACCCCCCAAAAAAAGAGAACTATAGGCCAATATCCTTGATAAATACAGATGCAAAAATGCTCCACAAGGTATTAGCAAATCGAATTCAACAGCATATAAAAAGAATTATCCATCACGATCAAGTGAGATTCATTCCAGGGTTACAGAGCTGGTCAATATCTGCAAATCCATCAATGTGTTACATCACCTTAACAAAAGAAAAGATGAAAACCATATGATCCTGATGATAGATGTAGAGAGAGCATTTGACAAAATACAGCATCTTTTCTTAATAAAAACCCTCGAGAAAGTCGGGATAGAAGGAACTTACTTTAACATCATAAAAAGCATTTATGAAAAGCCCACAGCTAATATCATCCTCAATGGGGAAAAACTGAGAGCTTTCCCCCTGAGATCAGAAACACGACAAGGATGTCCACTGTCACTACTATTGTTTAACATAGTGCTGGAAGTCCTAGCATCAGCAATCAGACAACAAAAGGAAATAAAAACATCAGAATTGGCAAAGATGAAGTCAAACTTTCACTTTTTGCTAATGACATGATACTCTTCATGGAAAACCGATCGACTCCACCAGAAGCCTACTAGAACTGATCATGAATTCAACAAAGTCACAGGGTACAAAATAAACATACAGAAATTGCTTGCATTTTTATGCACCAATAATGAAGCAACAGAAAGAGAAATCCAGAAATTGATCTCATTCACAATTGCACGGAAAACCATAAAATACCTAGGAATAAACCTAACCAAAGATGTAAAAGACCTGTACAATGAAATCTTATGAAAGAAATTAAAGAAGACACAAAGAAATGGAAAAACATTCCATGCTCATGCATAGGAATAATAAACATTATTAAAATGTCATTATTACCCAAAGAAATCTACACATTCACTGAAATCCCAATCAAAACTGCACCAGCATTCTTCTCAAAGGTAGAACAAACTATCCTACAATTCGTACGGAACCACAGAAAATCCCGAATAGCCAAAGTAATATTGAAGAAGAAAACCGAAACAGGAGGCATCACAATCCCAGATTTTACCCTCTACTACATAGCTGTCATCATCAAGACAGTGTGGTATTGGCACAAAAACAGACTCATAGACCAATGGAATAGAATAGAGAACCCAGAATTAGACCCCAAAATGGATGGCCAATTAATATTTGACAATGGAGGAAAGAGTATCCAATGGAAAAAACACAGCCTCTTTAACAGATGGTGCTGGGAGAACTGGATAGCAACATGCAGAAGAATCAAACTAGACCACGTTCCACACCATACACAAAAAGAAACTCAAAATGGATGAAGGACCTGAATGTGAGACAGGAAACCATCAAAACCCTAGAGGAGAAAGCAGGAAACAACTTCTTTGACCTCAATTGCAGCAATTTCCTACGCAACACATCCCCAAAGGCAAGGGAATCAAGAACCAAAATAAACTATTGGGACCTCATCAAGATAAAAAGCTTCTGCACTGCAAAGGAAACAATCAAAAAAATAATAGGCAACTGACGGAATGGGAAAAGATAGTTGCAAATGGCATATCGGATAAAGGGCTAGTACCCAAAGTCTATAAGGAACTCACCAAACTCCACACCCCAAAAAAGAATAATCCAGTGAAAAAATGGGCAGAAGACATGAATAGACACTTCTCCAAAGAGGACATCCAGATGGCCAACAGACACATGAAACGATGCTCAGCGTCACTCATCATCAGGGAAATACACATCAAAACCACACTGAGATACCACCTCACGCCAGTCAGAGGGGCTAAAATGAACAACTCAAGAGGTTATAGATGCTCGCAAGGATGTGGAGAAACGGGTACCCTCCTACACTGTTGGTGGGAATGTAAACTGGTACAGCCGCTCTGGAAAACAGTGTGGAGGTTCCTCAAAAAAATATTA
>CM053572.1:2452550-2488099 GCA_028646485.1 Cryptoprocta ferox
AATGGAATACTACATGGCAATGAGAAAGAATGAAATCTGGCCATTCGTAGCAACGTGGATGGACCTCGAGGGTGTCATGCTAAGCGACAAAATTCCGGCAGAGAATGACAGATACCATATGTTTTCACTCATAGGTCTAACAGGAGTAACTTAACAGAGGACCATGGGGAAGGGAAGGGGGGAAATATAGTTCAGGAGAGGGAGGGAGGCAAATCATGAGATACTCTTGAATACTGAAAACAAACTGAAGGCTGAAGGCGGAGGGGGAAAAGGGATGGGGGTGATGAACATGGAGGAGGGCACTTATGGGAAAGAGCACTGGGTGTTATATGGAAACCAACTTGACAATAAACTATAAATAAAAAAATTTAAATACCAACTGCAAAAAATGTGCAATATAAGAATTCTTGTATTAATTTTTATCCCACAACTTTATAGAATTAATTTGTAATTCTAATGATAATTTTAGGTGCATTCATTAAGGTTTTGTTTATATACTGTTATTTCATCTGCAAATAGTAAGTTTTATTTCTTCTGTAACATTTTGGATGATTTTTTAAAATTTCTTTTTCTTACCTTATTTCTTTGACTACGATTTTCAATACTATGTGGAATAAAGGTGGTGAAAATGAATATTCCTGTCTCCATTCTAGTCTCAGAGAAAAAGTTTTCTCTTTTTCATCATTGAGTATGATGTCAGCATTTTTTTTTCCATATATGGCCTTTTCTCAGATTGAGGGGAGTTCTTTCTAAATGATTAGACAGTTGACAGTTTTTATAAGGAATGGGTATCATATTTTTTCATATGCTTTTGATCATCTAGGAAGATGATCATATGGTTTTTATCCTTCATCTTGATCATGTGACTTATCAAATTGATTGATGTGTAAAGCAAATTAAAATTACCCATGCATCACCAGAAAAAATCATAGGTGATAAGGGTTAATGATTTTTAAATTTATTATTGTGTATGCATTGGGAAAATTTGTTAAGGAATTTTTGCGTCTGTATTCATTAGAGATATTGACGTGCAGTTTTTGTTATTGTCTTGTTTTTAGTGTCTCCCTCTGGTTTCAGTATCTGTGTAATATTCGACTTGGAAGCTAAATTAGAAAGTTTTCTTTCTCTTCCATTTTTTATTAGCTTGAGAATAGTTATTAAATCTGCTTTAAATGTTTGATAGAATACATCTGTCAAGCTATATGATCCTGGGGTTTGCTTTGACTGTTTTTCTTTTATTATTACTGTTACAATTTAATTATTAATAACCAGTCTATTTAAAATTTCCATTTCTTTGGGGCACCTGGGTGGCTCAGTCGGTTGAGCGTTCAGCTTCAGTTCAGGTCATGATCTCGTGATTGCAGGTTCGAGCCCTGCGGCAGACTCTGTGCTGACAGCTAGCTCAGAGCCTGGAGACTGTCTTCAGATTCTGTGTCTCCCTCTCTCTCTGACCCTCCCTGCTCACGCTGTCTCTCTCTTTTTCAAAAAAAAAAAAAAAAACTAAATAAAACATTTAAAAAATTAAAGTAAAGAAATAAATAAATAAAATTTCCATTTCTTTATGATTCAGTTTGACAGGATTGTAGATTTCTAGAAATTTATCCATGTTTTCAAGTTTTTCCAGTTGTTTGCATATAATTTTTCTCTATATAATTGTATATATATTTTTGCATTTCTATGTTTCTGTTATTTCATCTCCTTTATTGCTGATTTTATTTATTTGAGTCCTCTTTTTTTGTAAGTCTGGCTGAATTTTTTCCAGTTGTTTTTACCTTCTTACACAAACAAGTCTTGATTTCATTGCTATTTTCTTTTTTAGCTTATATTTCTTAAACTGTAGATTATTGTTTAAATTCCATTACCAGAAAATGCTGGGACAGTTGTTGATGGCCTTGGTGCATGCTGAGGTGGCAGGTGTTGCTAATGAAAACACCCTTCTTCAAGTGGTTATGTAAAACAGCTTACATTTTTAAGGTATTATGTTTGAAAATTATTTATATCCACAGAAAAACAGCAAAGTATAGAGAATTTCAGTATACTCTCTGCTTCCACACATGCATAGCATCCTCCAGAATCAACATACTCTACCAGAGTAGTACATTATGTACAATTGATAAGCTTACATTGATGCTTTATATTCAGCCAAAGTCCAGTATTTACATTATTGTTAATTCTTATTGTTGAACATTTTTTGTGTGTTTGGAGAAAAGTATATTGAGTTGTATGCATCATTATAGAATTAAACATAGTATTCTGATTGTCCTAAAAGTTCTTTATGTTCCAAATATTCCTCCTGCTCCCTTTTTGCAACTACTGATCTTTTTACTTTCTCTGTAGTTTTGTTTTATCCAGAATGTCTTATAGTCGAAATCATATAGATGCAGCCTGATTCTCGTTTACAAAAAAGTCACTACTCAAATACAAGAGGTTGTTTCGTAAAGGAGTGCACTTCTGGTGAGCACTGGGGGTGGTATGGAAGTGTTGAAAGACTAAATTTTACACCTAAAGCTAATATGTCAGTGTATATTAATAAATTGAAATTTAAATATTTTTTAAATGAACCACAAACACATGCAATCATGATAAGGATTAAGGTAAAACTTAGTTATAAAATGTTGTTCTTCTTGAATGGTGTCACATAAGTGAACAATTTGAGGGCTTCTAGAGTTGTTTCCCTATTATTGCATGTGTGAAATAAAAGTGCCCTATGGAAGAAACAACGAAGGGTTGGGGGTGATGGAACACACCACCATAGGAACTTGTACTTCTAGTCAAATAAGATACCTTGCCGGGGGAGTGCATAACTCAACCCTAAATCCTGCTTGAATGAAGTTGCACATTTAACATTTACTAAGTGTACCTTGTCAAACTTGTGGAAGATTAGATGCTGGAAGGCAGGCTACAATTTTGTGGCCATGCAGGTGTTCTGGCACAGTGCTGAGTCCCCTATAAAGATTACTTCACCCAAGTGAAGTGGAGGAGACATTTTACTAATTCCCACATATATGCTGTAGTATCTAGCTATGAACCCAAAACCAACATAGAATATGCGGGAAGACTGCCAAAGGCTCGCCATCGTGGATACCTTGAGAAATCTCTCATGGTGTTCTGCTCCATTGAAATTAGTGTTATTTAAAGACTTTTCGTTGTTTGACGGGTTCCATACAACTCACCAGAAAGGCCATCTATGAAAATTATTTTATATAAATAAAAGTTTGGAACCCAGGAGTTTCTCATCTGTTATTATCCAGGAATTAGGTAATTTCAGTTTTCCCTGTGGTGTCTCTCCTTTATAACATACCCCAAATTAGGGCTTTCCTGCGTATGTAAGGAGATGTGATGCTTATGTGCATAGAGAGGATGAGCTGAGCACACCCCTTTCCTATAACCACTTCTGCTAGTCCCATCTCATGCAATCAGACTCGTTCTAAAGTCTCAGTTGAGTGTTTCTCAGTTTCATTACCAGTGAGTGCTCAAGAGTCACATGGGAGGTGAATTGAGGGAATATTTCTTTGCTGAAGTCTTAGAATTCTATTCTCATAGTTTTGGTCGTATATGCTATTGAATTTTAACTACCCTCAGTTGATGAATCCTGATTAAAGTTAAATTTAATAAATGTTATTATATATATAAATTTATACATTTAAATTTATATTTATTTATTTAAATTTATATTATTAATTATATATATTTATAGATTTATGGAATGATACTTGTATTTTTGTGATGTTCAGTTTGAATTTGAATGATTTTAGATTGTCTCACTTTCATTGCTTTGGGTTTTCCTCCAAGATTGCTGACAGTTAGATGCCTTAAAGGAATGATATCTTTGTCAGCCAGCATTATGTTTTCATCTCCACTGCACAATTGCCAAAGAGCAGTAGATGTTTTTCAGTTATTCAATGGTATCTAATAATTAACATACTTGTTATGTTGGCACTTATACATTTTACAAAGACATTTTCATGTAAGTCATCTATGCAAAAGTTTTTTATTTTCCTTTTTGAAATTGCCAGCTTTGTTTCTCATGGTGCCACTATTACCACTGAACAAACTAACTTGCACCTTGTCACTTGCAATTCTTGTAATGACTTCATGCTGTCAATATCTAGTCATGGGTTTTGTAATGCTTTTTATACAATATGGTAAAATTAATGAGGAATATGATGTTAATGACATAAAATAATAAACAGAAAGTAGGGTGTGATTTCATTATATAGATTATGTGTGTGTTTGTGTGAGAGTGTGAGTTTCAGACTGGGAAGGACTGTATGAATATTATATAATGTATTAAAAATATAATTCTAATTGCAGTTTGATGCTTAACTGACTGAGCCACACAGGAGTCCCTGAATGCCACCCCTTCTTGACACTTTTGTTAATAGCAGCTCATTAGTTTGACTAACTGAGTGGCAATATATTTCATCATAGTCATTTTCTGACTAGTGGGAATTTTCTCTGTCATCCTCAGGATCACGAGAGGCGTGGTTCTTCATTTTAATTGAAGGTCATGTCTGTTAATCATTTTGCCTCTCTATCAGAATCATTTTCTGAGGGATCCCAAGCAATGAGGTCTCAATTCTCTTGAGATATAATAGTTCTAACTTTAGTGAGTGGTAGTCTTAGCCCACATATCTTTGCCATTTTACATGCCATAATTTCCAAGCATCACTCCTACCATTGAATTATCTAGTATGTAATGTCTATATTCGAGGAACATGCAGCTCTAATATTGCTTTCTAAAGACAACATTTTCCTAGCCTGATCTAATTTTGTCCTTACTTGTGATTCCTTTTCTGTGGCATTCATAACACACAGAGTAATGTCCAATGTACCACTACAGTAACTTGCTCACTTTTCCTTCTCCATTTTGCCTTCCCCTCTGTTTTGGATAAGATATTTAACAATCGTTTGGACATTTAATGGATGCCCCCATCCTCACACACCAACATGAAACACTCAAACCACCTTGCAATGTCTCCAAACATGAGGGTGGGTAGCAAGCCTGGGATTTCCCTCAGACAAAGGGCTTTCCCCAGCATGGCTCATTTACCAGTTTTAAGTTCCTCCTGGTTGGCTTGACAATTGTTGGAAGGTGAAGGAATGACTATAAAGTATCTCCCAAACTAAAAGACTTTGAGACTGAAAAACAAACCAGGACACCCCATACAGTTTACAAAGAGTTTTTTATTCAGGGCTACTTAGTAACAGAAAAGGTTGAGCACGCAACAATCCAGCTATATAGTTGTTCTCTGCAAAGTATGGACCTTAATCTAAAATTTTATAAAATGAGAGGACATGTAGAATGGTATTGTTGTGATACGAAAGACTTCACATGCACTTCAAAGGTCTCATATTCACCTAATTAATTAATATTTAATTAGATATCATAGAATCACGTATGCATCAGGAAGAGGAGTGATGATGTTATATTTAACAAATTTATTTATTTATTTTTATTAGGATCAGAAGGCTTACAAACATGGTGATAGACATGCACAAAGAGGCAATGAAACTGTGAACATTAACTTGGGGACATGAGGGAAAGGGTGTTTTGAAGATATTCAGGGTTAGGAGTTTGGATTAATACAAAACAAAATCCTGGTGCCAGGCAGCTGGGCAAAAGGTTGTTTACAGTGGACATGGGGCACCACCTCTGTTTATCTTAGCTAGCCTAGGAGATAAGACAGGTAGAGCAAATAACCCCATGGTTAACAAGACATCTTCTGTTTTGCTAATCATCTCTGCTCTGGACAGCTTCACCCGCAGTGGTCTATAGCCCTATTTACCTGTTTACCTAGTTTGGTCCTTCCTTCCTGTGAAAACAGCTTTCTGCTGTAATACTAAATTGAGGGGCACTTTTACCCTGAATACCTAATCTTGTTTATTTCATATACCTTTGTTCTATACTGGGAACTTTGGCCCTCCTACTTTATTCTGGAGGCTCTAGCCCCCCCCCTTACTCTATTCTGGAGGCCTTAGCCCCCCCTTCTCTATCTGTATTTGCCTAATATTGTTTACCCAAACTCGGGTGTGAGCATCCTATGGTTTTGTACCTCTTTATGCCTTGTGACCCCATTGGTGTAAGCCCAGGAAATTCCTAAGCTTATTACCCACACAAATATTCAATTAAAAAATGGGCAGAAGACCTGAGTAGACACTTTTCCAAAAAAGGTATATAGGTGGCCAACAGAAACATGAAGAGATGCTCAATATCACTCATCATCAGGGAAATGCAAGTCAAAACCACGAGATACCACTTTGTAACTGTCAGAATGGCTCCAATCAAAAACACTAGAAATAGCCACGTGTTGGAGAAGATATGGAGAAAAATAACCTTCATGAACTGTTGGTGGGAATGCAAACTGGTGCAGGCACTGTGGATAAAACAGTATGGAGGTTCATAAAGATATTAAAATAGAACTACCATGTGATCCACTAATTCCACTACTTGGTATTTACCAAATAAAATGAAAACACTAATAGCAAAAGATATATGCATCACTACAATTATTGGAGCATTATTTTCAATAGCGAATATATGAAAGCAACCCAAATGTTTATCCACAGTTGAATGGATAAAGAAGATATTATATATGGCACAGAAACAGACACATACATTAATACAACAGACTAGTCTATATAATATATATATATATATATATATATATATATATATATAATTAACCATCAAAAGGAGACCTTGGTATTAAAAAAAATTTAATGTTTATTTATTTTTGACAGAGAGAGACAGAGTGTGAACAAGGGAGGGGCAGGGAGACACAAAATCCGAAGCAGGTTCCAGGCTCTGAGGTGTCTGCACAAAGCCCGACATGAGGTTCAAACTCACAAACCGTGAGATTATGACCTGAGCTGAAGTCAGATGCTTAACTGACTGAGCCACCCAGGCACCCGAGACATTGGCATTTTTAACAAGATGAATGGATCTAGAGAATATTACGCTAAATGAGATAAGTCAGAAAAAGACAAATACCATATAATCTCACTCATATGTGGAATTTAAGAATCCAAACAAAGAAAAAAGAGAAAAAATACTCTTAAATGCAGAAAAGAAAAACTGGTAGTTACTAGAGGGCAAGTGGGTAAGTGGAGAGGTAAAAGAGTTAAAAAGGATTAATAGTACACTTGTTGTGATGAGCACTGTAGCGTATAGAATTGTTGAATCATTATACTGCATACATAAAATAATACCCACTATATGTTAATTATACTTCAAGAAAAAAGAAAATAAATAAATATGAGGTAATACAGACAATTCACAGTATTTAATAATCAAATGACACAGTGATTCATTTTATCCTAATTGTTTTAATATTTATATCAGAGAAACTCATTAATTATTCAAAGTGTTTTTGAAATTTTGTATGATATATAATGGTTATTTTAAAAAGTATGCTATTTTTTTCAGATGCATCATATTCTTTCTGGAGTATTTATTTTAATTTAGTTGAACTACTTTTATTTGCCTTCATTGTATTATTTCTCTTTAGTGTTGGTAGTAATTCTTATCGGGGTAGAGTTTTTTTTATATATATATTAAAGAATATATCCTTTTAATTTATAGTTAATATGCTTTGCTATTATCAGTTATCCCCAAATGAGGGAACGTACTATAAGATGTCATTATGGAGTGGAGCTTGTCCATTTGCAAATTTCACTCTTGAACACAAGGTAAAGGGCAGTTGAGTAGGCCGGAAACACTTTCAATTCTGCAACTACGGATAAAATTCTTGGGTTCTAGGAATAACCTCAGGCTTCCTAGAAGTTCCTAGACAGATTACATAACCTTTAAAGGGACTTTCATCTAATTGCAGATTAGGGAAATATGTCACAATGTATGAGAGCAGTAATTAGTCCAGTCCAGTACTAGGGAAATTTTTAAAATATAGGGTATACAAAGTAACCAATTAAAAGCCCTCTTTACCATAACATTAATCATTCTTCAATAAATTTATTATAAGGTGAAAAGAATTAAGCTACAGTATGATGTGTGTAGTATCCTAGATTTTTGTGTGGTAAGTATTCCAAATTCCTACAATACACCTGTGTCACTTGCTTTTTACAGAGAAAATCTAGGATAATGTCAAATAAACCCTGGATCTAAACATAAGAAAACACTCTAAATTGTTTACCGATGTAGGCAAAAGAAAATAGGGTAGACAAGAAAAGCCAAGTGTTGTGATTTCTAAATGTTTTTCTTATTATATAACATTGATTTTTGATAACCATGACATTATTTATTTATTAAAGTGAAATAAAATAATACGAATTATGTACTATGAATATATAAACATGAACTATGTGAAACTTTAATTGAGCAGTTTGAGTGAAAGAACATGATGAGTGGAACATGGTGCTGTAGAAAGGTTGAGTTTTTCAGTGAGTTCAAAGACTGCCTTTAGGAAGTGATGTCTACAAATACATCCTGAAGGAAGAGCAGCACACTGTGATTGCTGCTGAGGGATTCAGTGGAGGGAGCAATACGAGCCATGGCATGCGGGTGAATGAACACGGTAAGTACACAGTGATAAGACAATCTAGTGAGCCTTTACCTTTGAAAAAAGAAGGAGCAAGGCAATGAGTGATGGGCCATACCAGTCCTTTTGGTTAGGATGACTTACTCAGTTTATATTCTTAAAGCATGACAAAGGTATTGATCTGTTTCAAGCAGGAAGGAAATGTATTCTATAAAATGTTACCTCTGGTTGTGCATGTAGTTCTCATTGGACTATGTCCTGAGATAAAGGTATTCAAATATGAATATATTGTAGTTCAGACTCTGGCAATGGCTAAGGACTTGGAAATATGGTTTGTGCATTATGAAATAATTTGGTAGCAAAAATAAGAATTTGCGATGGATTGGCTATAAATAGTGATGGCACAGGAAAATAGTGATGACATTGATGCCATATTTTCCAATTTAAATCGTGAGGAGCCACTACACAATATCATTTTTTTCTTTCTTTTCCTTGAGCAGGGTGGAATAAAGCTGACTTCAGTTTCTACATTTGAAGTTTCACAGCCCAACCCTGCTTTCACTAAGGAATAATGAGTGGGGTGCCTGGGTGGCTCATTCGATTAAGTGTCCAACTTCAGCTCAGGTCATGATCTTGTGGTCCGTGAGTTCAAACCTCACACCAGGCTCTGTGCTGACAGCTCAGAGCCAGGAGCCTGCTTTGGATTCTGCATCTCCCTCTCTCTCTGCCCTTCTGCCACTCATGCGCTCTCTCTCTATCCCTCAAAAAAATAAACTTTAAAAAATAAAAAAAAAGAAATAATCAATGAGATAAAGAGAGATTTTACATGAAATGTAGTAACTAGTATTTCAAGGAAACACATAAGTAAAAAATTAATATTAAAAATATAAAAGGTAACATATATTCTAACACATTTACCCCACAAAGAAAGCTACAGTCAGACCAAAAAGATGTTTACAATTTCCTATTTCAGGAAGTTTCTTATGTACTTATAAAAGTAATCTTTATATACATGGCTATCTCTATTCACAAAACTATATGTATGAATATATTATTTCAACTTAGAAAATAAGAAAATATTCTCTCATTATGATATTTCTCATCCTCTTTACATTTGTGAAGTCTCATAAAACACTCTTGTAGTTTTATAATCAAAATAAAATTAAGTATGATTTGAATTTTATTTTGATGTTTTCTAATTGTTTTTAGTTTTTAAACTCATTTTTCTCTTTTTTTAAACTCACATTTGCATTTGTATTATGCTGTTACACTGCTTTATGAAGATCATCAGCAGGATGGATTTTGAGATTCCATGATAATTTGCTTTAACGTATCCTGCTTAAAGGTGTACGAGGATTATACCTTTCCAATGAAACCAACTTGATTGCAGTTTTTGAAAATAAGACCAAAGAATTTACAAAAATATAACAATGGGATGAAAATGGATGAATGGAACAGGAAAGCTTGTTTTGTGTGTTTAAATTTTAGTTAGAGTAAGTACATATTCTCTTTCATGAATGTCCCAAGAACACTTGGCACCTGGTTGGCCCTGGCATTAAAAAAAAAAAAAATCCAGCTACTAGGGCGCCTACTTGTCTCAGTCGGTTAAGCGCCCGACTTCAGCTCAGGTCATGTTCTCACAGTCCATGAGTTTGATCCCTGCATCAGGCTCTGTGCTGACAGCTCAGAGCCTGGAGCCTGCTTCAGATTCTGTGTCTCCCTCTCTCTCTCTCTGCCCCCTCCCTCACTCACACTCTGTCTCTCAAAAATAAATAAATGGCAAAATAAATAAATAAATAAATAAATAAATAAATAAATCCAGCTTTGACATGACTAGCGTAATAAATAAAGAAAATATATATGTATATTTTACCAAAAATTTGATTTGAAAATATTACTATATTAACAGTATAAAAATTCTCTTTTCAGTTGTGGATGGTTAAGAGCATATCACCCAAAATATGCCACTTTAACATATTGGCTATTATAAACTGAAGGCACTTGGGAAACAAAATATGCAGGAAGGGCTCCCTGACTTCCCTCTTTCTATCTCAAAGCAGGTCTAACATTGCCTAAGGAAAGGTGCATGCCCTGTTCCGGGAAAAGAGCATTCTTATCACTTTAGAATGAGAGTTGATCCCAAAATGCACCTATAAAACAAACCTATTAAAATAATACTTGCATTGCTTTAGTTTTCCCCATATATTTCCTAGGCATTTTCCCATAATTTACTGCTTAACCCTATTTGTCTTGTCACATGTCCACTAATTTATCATTCTTTGTTTTAAAAAAAAAAAAAAGGTATATAAGCTTTGGGGCCAAAGTTTCTTCAGGTTCATTCTCCTTTTAAAGACACCCATGTGCACATGGAAATTAAAATAAAATGTGTATAATCTTCTTCTGGTAATCTATCTCATGGCAGTTTAGTATCTAGTTTTAGCCACAAAACTAGGAAGGTAGAAGGAATTTTTCCTCTCCTGCAGTAAGATGGCATTCAAAACAGCAGTGTGTTGACACAGAATGTTTCCCTGTTACTGTGTTTTACATAGCTTTTGATATTTTGATGGAAAAGGAAAGGTTAGAAAAAATGTTGATGTATGGCAGGAGTTTTTTATTTATATGAATAGGTAATTTAGACAGTATTTTCCCATGAATGTGTTCTGTTTTAAAAATAAAACCTAAGTAGGAATTCAGGAAAAATATTTTACTCTTGATATATATTAGAAAATGACACAGCAAGGTTTAAGAAAAGTTTAAGCATTGGCATATGTAAGAAACTCTTGATTTTTTATATACTCTTGTTATTAAAAATAGATTATCTAAAGCCTTGGTTGCCTAAAATAGTATGTCTAGTGATTTAATCTGCCTGTCAGCCAACTAGGGATCCTATTGAACTGTATCCTTTTGTTCAAGAGGTCTGGGGTTAGAGCTGGGTTTCTAACAAGCTCCCTGATTATTCAGATGCTTTTAGTGCACTGATCACACTTTGAATGGAAAGGGTTGAGGAGGGAATCAGGTGGAAAACACTTATCCTAGAAAGCTTAGAAAAACTTATTCCCTCTAGCACTTTTGTCATCCCTTTTGTTACCAAACTGTATTTTAATAATTGAAAAATAGAAAGCTTCTTCATTAACATAAGAAAGTAAAAATAGGAAAGGAAAACCTGGTTTGTGTCCCTATTTTCTACTTTTTCGTATCTCCTTCTGAATTGAATTAATTTATATTGACATGATTGTCTGCTTGAATATTTTACAAAAATGTAAGAGGGCTGATGCTTGTTTTACCATGTTTGATATCTTATTATCATACTGTCCAGTTCTAAGTTTTTTCTTTTGTTCTCCCTCCACTTCTTATCCTTGATTACCTCTGCTAATATTTTGAAATTCAATTATCAAGAAAAATCTGAATTATATAATATTTTCCTATTTTTCCAATGAAATCTTCCATTTATGTTTATATATATATAACTTAAAAATTCATTTTAAAATAGTGCTGGCTTATCATATGTGCAAAATATATGTTTATTAACTAAGTTATATTCAGATACAAAGTGTATGTTAATAACAGCACAACTAACCAGAAAGAGTAACACTGCACCATTCAACAGAAACGATCTTTGGCCCACGGTTATTGAAAAAGTATAAATTATGAAAACACTCAGCTGAAATATGAGACTAAATCAGACTACTTTCCTATTGTTAAAGACGTGTGGGCGGGAGCTTGTGTGATTTATCTCTTTATCACTATGGCACTGTACTACCGTTCTTAAACATAGCAATTACAAATATCTACTGCAGTAGAATTCAAAGCAAAACGTAAAGTACAGAGACATGTTCATATTAGGTGGTATCACTTCTACAATATACGTTTCAATACTTACCATTTGCAAATGTGGTTTGGGAACCCATTCTAAATTGATTATTTTAGAGTATCTCTCAAACTGTTCGCATATCAGACCAAGAGCAATCTCTTTTGTGATAGAGCTTTTCTGAAAGCTTTCTTCACATCTTTGTTCCTCAGGGTGTATATGAGAGGATTTACCAAAGGGGTGACCACACAGTAGAACACTGAGATCACTTTACCAATAGTGAAGTTGTACTTGGCTGGAGGGCGAACATAAGCAAAGATAATGGTGCCATAATAGATAGATACTACGGTGAGGTGGGAGGCACAGGTGGAGAAAGTTTTCTTCCGAGCCTCCCGGGAAGACAGCCTGATTATTGTGACCACAATGTGCCCATATGAGGACATAGTGAGAAGGAAAGAACTTAGAATCACAACAGAGCTACATGTGTAGCCCAAGGCCTCCACCAAAAATGTATCTGAGCAAGACAGTTTAAAAATGGGGTCTGAGTCACAAAAGAAGTGGTTGATCTTCTGGGGGCCACAAAAATTTAGATGGGAGATGAGTATGGTAGGTAGAAGAGGGGCAATGAAGCCCCCAATCCATGATCCAGCTGAAAATCGCAGGCATACCTGAAGACTCATGAGAAGTGAATACCTTAAAGGGCTGCAGATGGCCAGGTATCGATCATAGGCCATGACTGCCAGCAGGATGCACTCTGTAGCTCCCATGGAGAAAAAGAAGTAATACTGGGTTATACAACCAGAAACAGAGATGGTAACAGCCTGTGTGAGGCAGGTGGCGAGCAACTTAGGCACCGTGGCTGTGGTGTACCAGATCTCCAAGAATGACAAATTTCCTAAGAAAATGTACATTGGTGTTTGCAGCGTGATATCCGTGAGAACAATGAAAATAATGAGAGTGTTTCCCACGAGGGAGAGGACATATACAGTGAGAAATACCACAAACAAGGTGAGCCGCAGATAGAGAACAGCAGAAAACCCAAGAAAAATGAACTCTGTCACTGTTGTTTGGTTTGTTCCATCCATATCTCATTGCCTCTGATCTGAAATAAACAACAAAGGCCGAAATATGGAGGATGAGCAAGAATGGTTATTTGTATATTCATTTATTTCCTGATGATCATGGACTCCTAATAACAATGAAGATTAATGGCTAGCAATAATATAGTTGTATTTTTATAAACATTTTCCATGGATTAGCTCCCTTAATTTACAAAATAAATCTCCAAAGTAAATACTCTAAGAATCCACTTCACAAATGAAGAAATAAGAGAGTAAATTGTTTTCTCACAGTTACATCACTTTAAGTGGGAAGGCCTGTTTTTGTACCCAAGTAGGTTGTCCAAGACTATATATAAAATGTGGCTAATTGGAAGAACATGGCTTTGTTCCATTGCTGAGGAATAAGCCTCCTTCCTAGCCTATCCACCAGTAAAGGCTGGTGAATATAACAGCCACAATCAGAGGTCAGTGGGTAGGGAAAGGAGACCTTTAGAATGAAGCCTTTGGTTCATACCAGTTGCCTTATGAATATAAAGGACTGCCTACAATTTTAACTCTGTGACCCTCATTATATGTCATCACTTAGGTTTGGTAAAAGATTAGTATATGAGTTCTCCAGAAAAACAAACAAACAAACAAAAAGTAGAATTCAACATCAATATGGAGGCATTTTGTTCATAAATATTATGGTAACTTTCTCAATCTTGTTTATTTTTTGAATCCTTGCATTCACCAAATTTTCTGTAGTGGTTAGGGATAGTCAAGCAAATAATTTCAAAGTCAGAAATAAATTTATTCTTCAATTTGCATAGTATTTGTTTTCATAGCTTGGTATTGAGAAGGCAGACTTCATTTGAGATATACCAAACTACCAAAGTTTTAGGTGTACAATACTATAGTTACATTAAGTGTTCTTGTCAAAATTCAGAAAAACTAGAGAAATCTTGTTTTTAGAATAACAAAGTATTTCAATGTGTGTATTCCAGTATACATGTGCCCTAAGGCCAAAATATTGGGATGATAAATAGACAGTAGACAAGATAAATTATTAGTACCCATAATAAAAACTTTCTTTTACGTGTAAATCTCTCTCTCATCTATGTATAACAGTTTCTTTAAGTCCCAGTTGTAAAGATATAAACTTGATATCCCCTACATCACAATGAAAAATAAGCTGAATGCAATGTGAATGCAGTTGTGTTCATATGTACAGATCTAAGTTAAAAATTTATGGAGGGGGTGCCTGGGTGGCTTAGTCAGTTTAGCATCTGGCTTCAGCTCAGGTCATGGTCTCGCAGTTCATGAGTTCAAGCCCCGCATCAGGCTTTGTGCTGACAGCTCAGAGTATGAAGCCTGCTTCAGATTCTCTGTCTCCCTCTCTCTCTGTTCCTCCCCTGCTCATGCTCTGTCTTTCTCTCTCAAAAATAAGAAAAGATTAAAATTTTTTAATTAAAAAATTTATGGAGGTTTTGGATGACAAAATTCTATTGAGATATGTTTATAGATTTTATGCCACAATATTAATGGTGCCTGTAGCACAATGTATATACAGTAGAATTTTTCAAGATATATATTATAAAAATGACAAGTTAGACCTGGTTGAAAAGTCAAGTTATGTTTGCATGGTCAAGAAATATTTTATTTGTCCCATTAAGTCAATGTGTATATTAACTTAAAATCTTAACATTTATCCCAACAAAATAAAATTGCACTTTTTGAAGGCTATACTGCTCTTCAAAAAAGTTTTGAAATATATTATGACTAGCAATCAATGTAGAATTTATAAATCTATAAAATTTTGGAAGAAAAAATTGACTAATTTAAAAATATATTTTATTGATTGTGTTTCTGTGGTTCCATAAGAAAAAAATTACATTTACATTATGTGTGTATGACAAAGAACCCAAAGTATCTCTCTTTGACCTTATGAAAAAGACATTGATTCTTTTTCTCCTAGCATTAATAGTAAGAAAAGAACTAACTATTTGCTAATAACACATGTAGTATTTTCAGAATAGAATTCGATGAACATTATTCCAAAGAGAAAATCCCTTTTCATTTTTTAAAACTATGGCAGTTATCTAATTCTACCTTTAACAACAATAACAAAAATTATTATGCACTCTTCAGTTATATATAATCTTAGGAGGAAACTGGATGATAGGGAAATTCATTTTAATCACTTACCACTTCTATAAAAAGAAAATAATATTTAAATATGAATAGAATCTTATGTATATCTGTTATTTATTTGGTGGTTTTAGTTGATAAGCTGTAGTTTCTCATTCTAGAGGCCAAATGATTGCCTGAGGAGCTATATTGACTTAGATTAAAGAAATAATGCAGAGGCACCAGGGTGGCTCAGTCAGTCAAGTATCTGATTCTTGATATTAGCTCAGGTCATGATCTCACAGTTAATGGGATAGAGAGACCCCGTGTTGGGCTTCATGCTGACAGCACGGAGCCTGCTTCGGATTCTCTCCCTCTTTTGCTGCTCTTCCCCCCTCCCCTCCATGAAATAAGTAAACTTAAAAAAAGTCCAAAATTATGCAAGTCCTCTTATATAATAACCCCATAACTCTCTAGAAAAGTAACAAATAACATGGATTATATCTGCCCAGATATACTCACAGCCAATGCTCTGGTTATTTTTCAGAAATGAAATGCATTAGTTAAATTTTCTTTAAAATTTCTTTTTCCAGCAAGGCTATGTATTAGACTATACTATATTTAATTAAATCATAAGGGAAATTAGTTAAGGAATCTCCTCACTGCTATGTCATTGGCTGTGGCATACCATCTATGATACAGATAAACACTAAATTCCTCCCCCCCCTTTCTTAACCCCTGTGGCCAGGTGGCAGGGAGAACATGGTCTGAGATCCCTCTTGTAAAGAAGAATTAGGATTTCATTAGCTTTGAGCCTTGGAAAACTGTCTTCTACCTGGGGACATGTACATAGATTCCCTTAAGATTTTTCTTTACTGTGGGTCAGAGTACTCTTCCCTTGGGGCCGAAGGAAGTACAAAGCAACTATGGGGAGCATTAGAAATGTCTTCAGAGTAACTGAAGGAAATGTCTCCTAAGTGGCTTTATTAGTTGTCACTGCCCATGGCATTCACTCTTCCACATATGATTGTAAATTTGTATTCCTCAGTATTTCAACTGCTGTAGGGTTGGCCAAAAGATAGTATTCTTTAACATGGAAAGTACAGACTCAGGATTGAAAAGTCTCCTTTCCAATAATAGAACTAGACAACAAGTAAATCAAAACAAAGAATATTCATTTGAAAAATATTTATAGCAAATAACTCAACTAAAAGGTATTTACTGAGTATGGGTGGAAAATAATATTGCCCAAGTGAGTAGATACCAAGATTGAGACATTTCACAAATGATATATGAGAATTCCATTACTCTCGGATGACTTTTTAAAATATAGATCATTTCTAGGTTAATGGTCACATAAGTAAATCTTTAATTTTAACATATAAATTTATATTTTATATTTTTTAATTTTTATTCAAGTATAATTATCATAATGTTATTTTCTAATTAGGTGTACAACTAATGATTCAAAAATTACATGCATTTCTCTGTGCTGGTCAAGATAAGTATATTCTTAATCTTCTTTATTTTATTTTCCCATCAACCCACCCACTGACCCTCTGGCAACCACCAGATTGTTCTCTGCATTTAAGAGTCCACGGTGTTTTTTCTTTGTTTGTCTGTTTTTTCCTGTTTGTTTTGTTGCTTAAATTCAACATATGAGTGGAATCATATGGTACTTATCTTTTTCTAATTTATTTCATTTAGCATTATGCTCCTTAGGTCCCTTAGGGCTGTTGCAAATGACAAGATTTTATTATTTTTTTATGGCCAGTTATATTCCACTGAATACATATCAATTTCTTTATCCATTTATCTATCCATGAACACTTCTATATCTTGCCCATTTTAAATAATGTTGTAAAAAACACAGGGCTTCATATATATTTTTAAATTAGCATTTTGTTTTCTTTGAGTAAATACCCACTAATGGAATTACTGGATCATATAGATACTCAAATTTTAATATTTTGATGAACCTCCGTATTGCTTTCTACAATGGCTAACCAATTAACATTTTTACCAAAGAATATTCCTTTTTCTCCATATATTCACAGATACTTGTGAAACTTGTGATGTATTATCTTATTGTGGTTTTCATTTACATTTCCTGATGATTAGTGATGTTGAGATCTTTTCATGTGTCTGTTGGACATATGTATTTTTTCTTTGAAAAATGTCTATTTAGTTCCTGCACCTATTTTCAATCCTGATTGTTTTTTTCTTCATGTTGAGTTGTATAACTTCTTTGTACAGTTTGGATATTAACCCCTTATGTAAAATATCATTTCAAATATATTCTCCCATTCTGAAGATTGACAGTCTGATATATTGATGGTATCCTTTGCTCTGAAAAAGCTTTTTTATTTTGGTGCAGTCCCAATATTTAATATTGCTTTTGTTTCCATTGCCTGAGGAGACGTATTTCTTTTAAAAAAAATTCTATAGTTGCACCAAAGAAATTACTATCTAATGTTTTCTTTTAAGAATTTGATGGTTTCAAGTCTCATATTTAGGTGTGTAATACATTTTGAGCTTTAGTTTTGTGTGGGGGGTAAGAATATAGTCCACTTTCATTTTGCATGTAGTGGTCCAGAAAAGGCTGTCTTTTTCCTATTGTTTATTCTTGCCGTTTTCATGACAGGTCAACTGACTATATAAGCATGGATTTGTTTGAGGACTTTATATTTTTCTCACTGACCTATGTGTATATTTGTGTGCCCATATCATACTGTTTTTATTACTAGAGCTTTGGAGTATATCTTGAAATTGTGATTATAATACCTCCAGCTTTGTTCTTAAGTTTTTAGTTAAATTCCAGTTAGTTAATATACAATGTAATATTAATTTCAGATGTAGAGTTTATTGATTCATCACTTACAAAAACACATGGTACTCATGACATAAATTGCCCTCCTTAATCCTCATCACCTATTTAAACCATCCCCCCATCATCTCTCCTTTAGTAACACTCGGTTTGTTCTCTGTAGTTAAGAATCTGTCTTGGTGTGCTTCTCTTTATTCCCCCTATGTTTGTATCATTTCTTAAATTTCACCTATGAGTGAAATCATATGGTATTTGCCCTTCTTTAACTGACTTCTTTCACTCAGCACAATACTTTCTAGCCTCATCCACATCCTTGCAAATATCAAGATTTAATAATTTTTTATGGCTAAGTAATATCCCATTATATATATACCACATCTTTTTTTAATTTAACATTTATTTAATTTTGAGAGACAGAGAGACAGAGCGTGAGCAGCAGAGGGCAGAGAGAGAGACACACACAGAATCTGAAGCAGGCTCCCGGCTCTAGCTGTCAGCCCAGAGCCTGACGCGGGGCTCGAACTCACCAACCGTGAGATCATGACCTGAGCCGAAGTCGGCCGCTTAACCAACTGAGCCATGCAGGCGCCCCCCACATCTTCTTTATCCATTCATCTGTCAATGGACATTTGGGTTTTTTTCATGATGTGGTTATTGCTGACAATGATGCTATAAATACCAGGGGGTATGTATTCCTTCAAATCAATATTATTGTGATCTTAGGGTAAATACCTAGTTGTGAAGTTGTTGCATAATAGGGTAGTTCTATTTTTAACTTTTTGAGGAAGCTCTATACTGTTTCCCAGAGTGCCTGCACCAGTTTGCGTTCCCACCAAAGTATAAGAGGTTTACTCTTTCTTCACATCCTCACCACACCTATTGTTTCCTCTGTTGTTAATTTTAGCCATTCTGACAGGTATGAAGTGATATCTTATTGTAGTTTTGACTTGTATTTCACTGATGATCAGTGATATTGAGCATCTTTTAATGAGTCTGTTATTCATTTTAGGTCTTTTTTGGCAATATGTCTACTCATGACTTCTGCCCTTTTATTAGTTGGATTATTTTTTGGGGGGGTCGAGTTTTGCAAATTTTTATATATTTTGGACACTAACCGTTTACCAGATATGTCATTTGAAAATATCTTCTCCCGCTTCTGAGATGTCCTTTTAATTTTATTGATTATTTCTTAACCTGTGCAGAAGGTTTTTCCTGGATGAAGTCACCATAGTTTATTTTTGTTTTTGATTTCCTTGCCTCAGGAGACATGTCTAATAAGCAGTTGTTATGGCCAATATCAAAGATGTTACTGCCTGTGTTCTCCTCTAAGATTTTGAAGGTTTCCTGACTCACATTAAGAACATTATCCATTTTCAAATTATTTTTGTATATGGTGTAAGAAACTGGTCCAGGTTCATTCATTTGCATGTTGCTGTCTAGTTTTCCCAACACCAATTGTTGAAGAGATTATCTTTTTCGCCCCATTGGATATTCTTCCCTGCTTTGTCAAAGATTAGCTGACCAAATAGTTATGGGTTCATTAATGGGTTTTCTGTTCTGTTCAATTGCTCTTTGTGTCTATTTTGTGGCAGTACCATACCATTTTGATGACAATAGTTTTCTAATATAACTTGAAGTCTAGAATTGTGATGTCTTCAGATTTGCTTTTCCTTTTCAAGGTTGCTTTAGCTATTTGGGGTCTCTTGTGGCTTCTTACAAATTTCAAGATAATTTGTTCTAGCTTTTTGAAAAATGTTCTTTGTATTTTGATAGCAATTGCATTAAATGTGTAGATTGCTTTGCAAAGATCAACATTTTAACAATATTTGTTCTTCCAATTCATGAGCATGAAAGTTCATTCAATTTATGTGTGTGTGTCCTCTTTAATTGCTTTCATCGAGGTATTATAGTTTTCACAGTACAGGTCTTTCATATCTTTGGTTAGCTATATATCTAGGTATCTTAGTGTTTTTGCTGCAGTTGTAAATGGGATTGATTCCTTAATTTCTCTTATTACTGCTTCATTATCTGTGTATAGAAATGCAACAGAGTTCTATACATTTATGTGTATAGTATAACTTTACTGAATTTGTGTATCAGTTCTAGCAATTTTTTGGTGGTCTTTCAGATTTTCTATATGGAGTATGATGTCATCTGCAAATAGTGGAAATCTTATTTCTTCCTTACTGATTTGGATGACATTTATCTCTGTATATTCTCTGATTACTGTGACTATGACTTCCAATGCTATGTTAAGTAACAGTAGTGAGAGTGGGCATCACTGTTTTCTCCTGACCATAAAGGAAAACTCTCAAATTTTCCCTATTAAGGATGATATTTACTGTGGATTTTTAATAGATGACCTTTATTTTATTGAGATATGCTCCCTCTAAACCTAGATTATTGAGGACTTTTATCATGAATGGATGTTGTACTTTGTGTTTTTCCTACATCTATACAAAAAACCATATGGTTCTTATCCTTTCTTTTATTAATGCAGTGAAATATGTTAACTAATATGCAAATAACTAACTACACTTGCAGCTTAGGTATAATTCCCATCTGAATGTGGTAAATGGTTTGTTAAATCTATTGTTGAGTTGTTTTGTTTGTTTTTTGTTGAGATAGTTTGCATCCATTTTCATCAGGTATATTAGCCTATATTTCTCTTTTTTAGTGGAATCTTACTGGTTTTTGGTATCAAGGTAATACTGGCCTCACAAAACAAGTTCGGAAGTTTTTCTTCTTTTTCTATTTTTTGGAATAGTTTGAGGAAAATAAGTATTAACTCTCTTTTATTTATTTTTAAAAATTTTTAACATTTATTTATTTTTGAGAGAGAGAAACAGGGTGAGTGGGGGACGGTTAGAGAGAGAGGGAGACACAGAATTAGAAGCAGGCTCCAGGCTCTGAGCAAATGGTCAGCACAGAGCCTGATGTGGGGCTCGAATCCACGAACTGTGAGCTCATGACCTGAGCTGAAGTCGACTGCTTACCTGATTGAGCCACTCAGGTGCCCCATCTCTCTTTTAATTATTTGGTAGAAGTCACCTGTTAAATCATCTGGCTTTGTCCTTTTGTTTCTTTCATGATTATTTTATTACTGACTCAGTTTCCTTGCTGCTTACCATTCTGTTCAAGTTTTCTAATTTTTTCCTCTTTCATTTTGGTGTTTATGTGTTTCTCGGAATTTATCTTTTCTTCTAGGTGGTGAAATTTTTTGATATATAGTTTTTCATAATATGTTCTTACAGTTGCTCATATTTTTATATTGTTGGCTGTTATTTCTCCTCTCTCATTTGTGATCTTATTTATTGGGATCCTTTCTCTTTTCCCTTTGAAATGTCTAACTAGAGGTTTATCAATTTTATTCCTTTTTTTCAAAGAACTAGCTCTTAGTTTCATCGATCTATTTTTTTTTAGTTTCTATATCATTTTTTTCTGCTCTAATATTTATTATGCTCTTCCTTTGCTGGCTTAAGCATTATTAATTATTATTATTATTATCATTATTATTATTATTTTGTAAGATTTTTAGGTGTTAGATTAGGTTATTAATTTTACAATTTTCTTGCTTCATAAGGTAGGCCTGTACTGCTATATACTTACATCTAAGGACTGATTTTGTTGCATCCCAAAGGTTTTGGATTATTATGTTTTCATCTGTATACATGTATTTTATTATTATTTCTTAGATTTCTTGGTTGACTCAAGAAATTGGGTCATTATTTAGTAGCATGTTTAACATTCATGTGTTTGTGGTCTTTCCTATTTTTTTTTCTTCTGATTGACTTCTAGTTTCATATTGTTCTGGTCAGAAAAGATACATTGTATGACCTCAGTATGCTTTTATTTGTTGAGGCTTCATTTGTGACCTATTACATGATCTATTCTGGAGAATATTCCTTGTGCCATTGAAAAGAATGTGTATTCTGCTGTTTTAGGATGCAATGTTTTGAATATGTCTCCTAACTCCATCTGGTCCAGTGTGTCATTCAAAGTCATTGTTTTCTGGTTGATTTTCTTTTTAGGTGATTTGTCCATTGATGTAAATGGGTTGTTAAAGTCCCCTTATTAAATTAATGATTATTTTCATTATGTTTGTTATTATTTGTTTTATCTATTTTGGTACTTAAAAATTTACATAGTTAAATCTTGTTGTATTGCCCCTTTACTGTGATATGTGACTTCTTTTATCTTTTGTTACCATCTTTTATCAGTGTCTAATTTTCTGAAATAAGTGTTACTATTCTTGTTTTCTTTTGACATCTATTTGCATGGTAAATATTTCTCCATCCCCTCACTTTCAATATGTAGGTGTCTTTAGGTCTAAAATGAATCTCTTGTAGACACAATATAGATGAGTCATGTTTTTTTTTTTTTTAATTCATTCTGGCACCCTGCCTTTTGATTGGAGGATTTAGTCCATTTACTTTCAGAGTAATTAGTGATAGATATGCATATTGCCATTTTATTACTTGTTTTGTATTTGTTTATTGAGATATTTGTCACTTTGGTTCTCTCTTTTGCACTCCAAGATCCCTTTTTAATATTTCTTGCACGCTTGATTTAGTGGTCATGAACTCCATAATTTTTTGTTTTTCTGGGAAACTATTTCTCCTTCTGTCCTGAATGATAGGCTTTCTGTACAGAATTTTTTCATTGCAGATTTTCCAAAATTAGCACTTTGTATAAGCCATGACACCTCTTTCTGGCATGACAAGTTTCTGTTGAGAAATATCTAATTAGCCTTATGGGTCTTCCCTTGTATGTTAAGGACTTCTTGTGTCTTGCTGTTTTTAAGATTTTCTCTTTATCATTATATTTTGCAAATTTAACTATAACATGTCTAGGTTTTGGCCTGCTTTTGTTGATTTTTATGGGAGTTCTCTTTGCCTACTGCATCTGGATATTTGTTTCCCTCCTCAGACTAGAAAAGTTTTCTTAATTCTTGAAATATATTTTCTTCCCTCTTTTTCTCTCTCTTCTTCTGGGACTTTTATAATAATAATGTTATTACATTTGATTTAGTCAGTGAATTCACTGAGTCTATTCTTGTGTTTCATAATTCTCTTTCTTCTTTTTTCAGCTTCATTATTTTCCATTATTTTGTCTTCCAGTTCTCTAATTTGTTTCTCTACTTCTTCAAGCCTGAGGTTAATTGCATCAAGCTTATTTCTAATGTTGTTTATTGTATTATTCATCTCTGATTGTTTTTTTAAAATATTTAATCTCAGTGTTAAGGGTCCCCTGTTGTCTTCTCTACATTTGTCAAGTCCAGTGTGTATCCTTATAATTTTTGTTTTAAATTCTCTGTCAAGCATGTTACTTACAACTGTGTTGTTTAGATCTCTAGCTGTGGTTTTATCTTGTTTTATCATTTGTGATAAACTCCTACATCCTCACATTTTGTCTATGGCTCTGCCTTCTCTTTGTTAGAAAAGCCAGTTATGTCTCCTGCTCCTAAATGTAATGGGTTCATGAAAAAGAGATTATGTAGTGCCCAGGGATTGGTGCTTCAAGAAGTGTCTTCCTTGTGTTCTATGTGTGCTATGCTCTTGTGTTTTGTCTACTTTATTCTTCAGGTCAGTTGTAATCATATGCTCTTTTTGCCTGTTGTGAGCAGTGTTTCATCCTTGGCCTGAATATCATGAGTTTTAACTAGGTGCGCTCTGATTTGTTTGTGAAATGAGACCTGACAGCAACTCCACCAGAAATGAGGCCCTACAGAATTCTCTGGTCTGGACACATGGTATGGGCAAGGGTTTATGCAAGTCTTTTGGGGTAGGGGGCCACGACAATGAAACTGTAGCAAGCTTGACTTAGGGGAGCATTCCCGCTAGAGTGCAGGGGTGTGTGGCTTTCTGTAAGCAAGTCTGGCAGCCAGTATTGGTGCTTTGTTGCTTCTTACATTTGGTTCTGCATTCATGCTGAGTGCCAAGGGAAAGTAAAAGCACCAGTCAGTGCCTATGTTCATTACAGGTGTCTCTGTGAATGCTACCTCTCAGGTACACACTCTAGAAAGAGTGAATAATTCTCCTCTCCATATGCCACAGTATTTCTTTAATTTGCTGTTTCGAGAAGACTGCCTGCTCCCCAGGTGGTTTGCCTGCCTTCTCTCAGAGAGCAGGCCTATGCTTTCCAGGCTCTGTCCCGGCCAAACTCACTGACTTTAAAAACTCCATGCATTTAGCATTGCTGCTTGAAGAACTCAAGAAATTCCACCCTTCTCATTTTCTAAGCCAGTTGTTTTGGGAAAATCTACTCCTGGTGTGTTCTCTTGTGTACTAATCTCTCTCTCTCTTGCCCTTCTCTGTGACCACAGTTCCCCTCTGCATCACCCATGATCCTTTTCTCCCCTAAACCATATCTTGGCACTCCGTACCATTTCAATGTGGTGTCTTCTCTCCTTTCAGTTGTGGAGTTGTTACTTTGGTGTTCAGGTGGATTTCTGGGGTATTTAGGATTATTTAACAGTTATCTAGTTGTATTAATAGGACAAGTCTAGTGTACAGTCTTTCTTCATTGATGCTGTTTTCCATCTCTCCTTCTTGTTTCTTTGAATGGGCTATGTTTTCCTGTTTCTTGAAATGCCTTTGATGTTTTGTTAAGTAATTGGCATTTACAAAAACAGCCACCTCTTCCAATTGTTCCTGACTGTCAAAGACGGGTATGTTCTGAGCCTTGATATTAGCCAGAGGTATAGGTTTAACATGTTTTCAGATTTTTTCTCAGAATGTTTCCTCCCTGGTACTGTGATTTCTACTCCCTTTCCCTTGCCAATTCTCCCCATATACATAATTGTTTTTAAATAGCTTTATTTTCCACAGATTCATACTCCAGTATCTTCTTGTGTGTCAAATATTTTATTGTACTTCTATAATTGCTTGGTCAAACTATCTTCAAATGTATTGCACCATGCATATTTCATGCATGTCGTGGTAGCTGCAATTGTTTTCTTCAGATTTTGCCAGAAAGAAATCACAGCTATGTCACTTTTCCTTGTCTGGTCTCTGACTCAGGGTAGATAGAAAAGACTACCTGGGACATCCTACAGACTGTTTATATTGTGTCCAATAAGTTATGGTCTGATCCATCTAGCCTCAAAGAAAGATTAACAATTTTTGACATTCCTCCCCTTTTATTTCTTCCTAGCCACACTAGAGAAGGGATGAGACAAGTATGAATAAAAACTCTACCAAGTTTCCTACTATTTCAATGTGATTGTTTCTTGACTGGGTATTCAATTTGTTGACTGATTATAAAATTATTTTAGTATGTTTCCACTTGTTATAAAATATATTTATGGAAGAACTAAAGATTAGAGCATGGAAGAAGGTGATTTAAGTTTTTCTTCAATAACTTTAGGGCCTCTGCCTTAAGAAAGTAATGTTTATGGGAGATCCTGAAAGTCAAGGACCACACCCTGATTGCTATAGGAAGTTGAATCCATGTAATGAGCAACATGTGCCATGACATATGGAAGAAAAGCTTGACAAGTATAATGAAATGATTTGAAACTTTAACTTTGACAAGAACATAAACAAGGAAATAAATGAGGGTCATATCATATAAGATTTATAGGTAAGAATGAGTGACATGGTTTATATTCTTCAAGCTGGACGAAGACATTGATTTGTTCTAAGCAGGAAGAAAACATGTTTTGACTGACACTGCAAAATGTCTCATTTGATTTTGCAAGTGGGCCACATTGGAAAAAGTGTTGTGAGAAAGATTGAGACTTTGGGAGAGAATACTGTGGTTGCCAAGACTAAATGCACTGCTAAATTTGTGACATTTATGGAAATGAAGATATGTTGATATATTGAAGATGAATTTGGTCATAAAAATAAGAACTGGTGATGGACTAGTTACAAATAATGATAAAGTAAGAGAGAATAAAATAATCTCTAAAGTATGAGGCTTTCTGACTTAAATAATAAGGGACCACTGATGTGGAAAATTTGGGGATTTGGAGCTGATGTCCAAGAAAATATTCTTGAGACATTTTTGGTGCAAAAAGGTGGTTTTATTAAAGCATGGAGACAGGACACATTGGCAGAAAGAGCTGCCCTGGGATTGTGAAGAGTGACTGATTATATAAGTGGGAGTTAGGGGAGGTAAACAGGAGACAAGCTTCCAAAAGGATTTTCACATGTTAAGGAAGACTCACAGGATATGGAGGCCTGGATATTGTCAAGCTAAGGTTGTTTTTTTTCCTCCATCAAAGCATTAACATTAAGACTAACACTGTAGGGAGTTCTTGAAGAGACCTTTGATTCTGCCTGCCTCCAGTATTTGTCACTGGGCTTCAGGTTACAAGGAAATTTAATTTTATATACTTTTCTCTCTGTCCTTGTTTCCCAAAAGAAATTTAGTTTTATCTACATTTTCTTCTGCTTTTGTATCCCACATCACCACTGCATGAGATGTGTGTATGTGTTTGTTTTGTTAACAATAGGGGCACCTGGGTGGCTCAGTCGATTAAGCGTCCAACTTTGGCTCAGGTCATGATCTCACAGTTAGTGGGTTCGAGCCCAGCATCAGGCTCTGTGCTGACAGCTCAGAGCCTGAAGTCTGCTTCAGATTCTGTATCTCCCTCTCTCTCTGCCCCTCCCCCTCTCATGCTCTATCTCTGTCTCTCAAAAATAAATGAACATTAAAAAAAAAGAAAAAGCTTTATTTTTACAAGAAAATAATCAATGATGCAGAAAGATACTTTACATTAAAATTAAAACAGCAAAATTTCAAAGTGACACATAGGTACAAATTTAATATTCAAAATTGAAAAGAAATATTTATTTAGTAAATTTATGCAACAGGAAAAATTACAGCCAAAAAAGTAAAATTTCTGCAAACATTTCCTATAACAAGAAACTGCTTAAATACTTAGAAAAGTTACCTTTATATACCTTATTTCACTTGATGAAAGTGTATTTATAAATATATTGTCAAGACTTAGCACAGAACTTGTAACTGTCTTATATATAAAATTTTCACTTACATCTTGACATTGTCTTGTTAGAAATAATTGTACACTACTCATATTTACATTCTGTTTCATGATCTCACTCTTTAATATCCAGCCAGCATAGACTCTGAGACTTCATGATGATCTCCTTTAATGAGAATTGCCTAATGGAAATGTGATGCTTATTTGTATAACCAAACGTTCCCTTTTCCGGTGAAAACTTATTTGTTGCAGTTCTTGAAAGTAAGCTCTGAGAGTTTATAAAAATAATGCATGTGATGAAAATAAATGAATGAAGCAAGGAAGCTTCTTTTGTATGTCTTTAAAATTTCAGTTGATTAAATGACCCATACTTTTCTTTATGAAATACACAAAACCACCTCCAGCTTCTGGCTACCTTAGCAAAAAATAAAAAAAAAAATAATAATAATAAAGAAAGACAATGAAAATGAAAGAAAAGAAAAAAGAAAAGAAAACAAAGAAAGTAACTCAGTTAGAGCCATGGGATAAATAAAGTCATAAATGGGGGAGGACTTAGATATACATTTTTCCAAGGAATTTGATTTGGGGATGATTACTATCATTAATGGGATAAGAAAATATATCTTCAGTTTTGAGGGGTTCAGAATATGCGACCCCCCAAAATGGCATTTTGTCATTTTGATTATTTTGAGCTGAAGGTACTTGAGAAACAGAAGATGCTGGGAGGACTCCCTTACCTTCTATTTATTTCTAAAATTAGAGCATAATATTTCGCATGAGAAAAATGTCCTCCCTGTCCCAAGAACACTTATTGCAGTTTAGGTGTTAAAGTTGCAATAGACTTGTACAGCAAACCTACTAAAATAACACTTATCTTTCTTTAGTTCCTCCCATAGATTTGGTGGGCACTCACCCACAATTTAGTAATCCTAGCCCCAAGCCCTTGTTCTTGGCACATCCCCACAAGTTATTGTTCTTTGCTTAAAACAATATATAAGATGGGGTGCCTGGGTGGCTCAGTTGGTTAAGCGGCCTACTTTGGTCCAGGTCATGATCTCACAGTCCGTGGGTTCGAGTCCCATGTCGGGCTCTGTGCTGACAGCTCAGAGCCTGGAGTCTGCTTCAGATTCTGTGTCTCCCTCTCTCTCTGCCCCTCTCCTGCTCATTCTCTGTCTCTCTCTCTCAAAATAAAATGAAGACATAAAAAAAAAATAAAAAAAAAACCAATATATAAGCTTTTGGGCCTAACAGCTTCTTTGGGTCTTCACTTTCCATTTAAACACTCCTATATTTGCACATAAAAATACTTAATAAAGTTCACATGTTTTTCTCCTTTTATTTATTTTATTTATTTTTAATAGTATTTTCTATGTTTTATTTTATTTTTGAGGAAAAGAGAGACAGAGCATGAGCAGGGGAGGGGCAGAGAGAGAGGGAGACACAGAATCCTAAGTAGGCACCAGGCTCTGAGTTGTCAGCACAGAGCCTGATGCAGGGCTTAAATTTATGAGCCATGAGATCATTACCTGAGCCAGAAGTTGGTCACTTAACTGACTGAGCCACCCAGATGCCCCCAACCTCTGAGCCTCTGTTATTTTAAAATCCAGTTGTGTTATCAAGAAAGAATTTAATATAATATTTTTCTACTATTTCTATTGTCCAGGAAAAATTAATTACCTAATGCTTTCTAAATGAAGTATTTATTTCAATTTATATTCACAATTATATCACCATCAATTATGTTTAGTGCCTGGTTCATCATATGTTTTTAATAACATTTATTGATTGAATTATTTTGAGCTACAGACTCATTTATTATAGTGCATTTATCAGATGGTATACCACTGGACCATTTAATTAAAACAACAATTTATCTTGCAGCTACTATTAATGTTTAAATCATGAAAACATTCAATTGAAATATCACATGGAATTAAGTCAGGCAGTTTTCTGATTGTGAATGTCTTGTGAACAGAAAGTTGGAGTTACCTCTATGACTATGGCGCTGCACTAAGACATTAAAGCATAGCAATTATACAATTCTATTTTAGTAGAATTCAACCCAAAATGTCCATATTAAGTGATATAATTTTATATATAATTTTCAATTCTTACAGTTTGAAACTGTGATTTGGGATGACTTTCTGAATTGATTATTTTAGGAATTCTCTTAAATTTTCTGCATCTTTCTGGTCAAAAGCAATCTCTTTCTTGCTAGAACTTTTCCAAAAGCTATCTTTACATCTTTGTTCCTCAGGGTGTATATGAGAGGATTTACCAAAGGGGTGACCACACAGTAGAACACTGAGATCACTTTACCAACAGTGAAGTTGTGCTTGGCTGGAGGGCGAACATAAGCAAAGATAATGGTGCCATAATAGATGGTAACCACAGTGAGATGGGAAGCACAGGTAGAGAAAGTTTTCTTCTGAGCTTTTTGGGAAGACAGTTTGATTATTGTGACCACAATGTATCCATAGGAAGACATAGTGAGAAGGAAAGAACTTAGAATCACAACAGAGGTACATGTGTAGCCCAAGGCCTCCACCAAAAATGTATCTGAGCAAGACAGTTTAAAAATGGGGTCTGAGTCACAAAAGAAGTGGTTGATCTTCTGGGGGCCACAAAAGTTTAGATGGGAGATGAGTATGGTAGGTGGGAGAGGGGCAATGAAGCCCCCAATCCATGATCCGGCTGAAAACCACAGGCATACCTGAACACTCATGAGAAGTGAATACCTTAAAGGGCTGCAGATGGCCAGGTATCGATCATAGGCCATGACTGCCAGCAGGATGCACTCTGTAGCTCCCATGGAGAAAAAGAAGTAATACTGGGTTATACAACCAGAAACAGAGATGGTAACAGCCTGTGTGAGGCAGGTGGCGAGCAACTTAGGCACCGTGGCTGTGGTGTACCAGATCTCCAAGAATGACAAATTTCCTAAGAAAATGTACATTGGTGTTTGCAGCGTGATATCCGTGAGAACAATGAAAATAATGAGAGTGTTTCCCACGAGGGAGAGGACATATACAGTGAGAAATACCACAAACAAGGTGAGCCGCAGATAGAGAACAGCAGAAAACCCAAGAAAAATGAACTCTGTCACTGTTGTTTGGTTTGTTCCATCCATATCTCATTGCCTCTGGTCTGGAATGAGCCAACGAGTCCAGAAAATGGCCCATGAGCAAGAATGTAATAATTTTGTACTGATTCATTTCATGATTATCAATGACTCTTAATAATAATAAAAATTAATCACTAAAAGAAACATTTTGAATTTTTATAAATATATTCCATGAATTAGCTCACTTGATTTAGAAAATAATTCTCCAAAGTAAATAGAAAATAATTCACTTCTCAAGTAAAGAACTGACTTAAAAAATAGTTTTCTCAAAGTTACATCACATTAAGTGGTGTAACTTAAAACAAAGACCATAGTCTAGGCTTATACATCAAATGTGGCTGTTGGAAGAACGTGGCATTGTTTCACCACTGAGTATTTTACAAACTGTGCATTAGAAGATGGTGAAGGGTAGATCTACAACATGCTGATCAGGGGCTACTGGATGGGGTGGAACTCTCATAATGGAACTCCTAGGCATACCTGTTGTCTTGTGACCATAAATGATTAACTTTGTGACCCCTGTTATACACCATCATTTAGGGTTTGGTTGGAGATTCATACACAAGTAAATTGTATCTCCAGAAAATAAAAGAGTAAGGTTCAACAATTATATGGAAATAATTTTTCATATGTATTCCTTTAACTTTCTTAATTTTTTTTATTTTTAGAATAATTCCATTCATCAATTTTTCTATATAAGTTAAGAAAAGTGAAGAAAATAACTTTAATGTCAAATTTCCTTTCATCCTTCAATGAACATAGAATTTGTTTCCATAGAATCATTAATGTTAAATAACATTTAATATAAGATATTACTACTTACCAATTTTAAGTGTACAGTACAGTATTCATCATTATTGTTATTTAAAGTGTTCTGTCAAAATAAAAAAAATAGTAGTCTTAGAATTTATAATTTAAGGGGTGCCTGGGTGGCTTAGTTGGGTAAGCGTCTGACTTCAACTCAGGTCATGATTTCGCAGTTTGTGGGTTCAAGCTCTGCGTTTTGCTCTGTGCTGACAGCTCAGAGCCTAGAGCCTGCTTCAGATTCTATGTGTCCCTCTCTCTCTCTGCCCCTCCCTCTCTTATGCTCTGTCTCTCTCTCTCTGTCTCAAAACTAAATAAAACATTAAAAAAATTAAAAAAAGAATTTATAATTTAAGAAAAATTTGGAGACAGAAGTGCTACTATTGCAAAAATATTTTTTCTAAGTTTGACCTTTTATTTCCATAAGAAAAATATTAACATTTACATGATACATTTAAGACCAAAAGTCCAGAGTAACTCTTCTTGCTGTTATAAAATAATTATTTCATGGACACTTGGCTCCTAGTATTAATATAAAAGGAATAAATATTTGAAAAGAATATCAATAGAACTATGACAAAAGAATCAGGTCTACATCATCACAAAGAAAAAATTCTTTTTCCCTCTCTAAAAGGTATCATGGTTATTTAATATCTGCCATTATTAAAAATAAGATTATGCATGCTATACATAATTTTAGGAGGAAACTCCGTGGTAGAAAAAAATTAATTTTAAATAATTTAATGCTTTTATAAAAATAAAATATTTAAATATAAAGATAAACTACATGTTTTTAAAGTTTATTATTTTGTATATTTAATTTATATTATTTTATATGTCTATAAATTTAAATATTTATATAGTTTATAATATTGTATATTATAACATTATATATTTTAAAATCCATTAAAATTTAAAATTTAATGTATAAATTATTGAAATTTACTTATAGTGTTTTTTAAGCTTATTTTTTTGAGAGAGAAAGAGGATGAATAGGGGAGGGGAGAGGGAGAGAGAAAACATCCCAAGCAGGATCTGTGCTGTCAGTGCAGAACCTGACATGGGGTTTGATACCACAAACCATGAGATCATGACCTGAGCCAAGATCAAGAGTTAGGGCGCTTACCAGACTGAGTTACCCAGAATCCTTACAGTGGTTTTAATTTATAAGCTATGGTTGCCTATCCTACATGCCAAATCAATGTCTGAGAAGGAATATTGCCTCAGATTGCAGAAATATCCAAAATTATAAAAGTGTTATTAAGTAACTCCACTACTCTCTAGGCGAGGGAAAATAGTGCACCTTATATCCCCAGGTGTACTCACAGCCTTTATTCTGTTTGGTTATTTTTCAGGAATTGAATTTTATTAGTTAAATGTTCTTTAAATGTTTCTTTTCAGCAAGGTATATATTAGAGCTGTTTATCCATAAGAGAAATAAGCTAAGTAATCTCCCTGATATTTTATTGGCTCTTTTATACCATCTATGCTATAAACACCAAATTCCCTGTGTGTATTTTTTTCTGAAATTTTGTATACCCAGTAGCCAGGATGCAAACAAAACAAAACAAAACAAATGCATGGCCTGAAATCACCCTTGTGAGAAGTGTTAGAATTTAATTAGCACTGAGCTTTGGAAATTTGTCTTGGCGCATCCCTGTAGATTCCCTGAAGACTTTCCTTTGGAGAAGGTCAGAGACTCTCCTGTTGAGGCCAAAGAATGAACAAAGCAACTATGAGAAAAATTAAAAAGTCTTTACAGAAACTTAAGGAATAACCTTCTAAGTGGCTTCATTAGCTGCTACTGCCCGTGGTGTTCACCCCTCATTTATGAATATAGAATTGTGTCTCTCAACATTTCAGTCACCGTAGGTGTGGCCAGAGGGCAGTATTCCCTAGCTACAAAGTAGATACTAGATCAGCTTTGAAAAGTCTTTTTTAAAATAACAGAGTACAAATAAATAAGATAAAAGTAAACACTGAGAATCATTTCATAACAAAAAACCAAGAAAGCGTTAAGTGTGTAAAAAACAGTGCTGCCTATTTTGTAGATGCCAAGGTTAAACCATTTCACAGAGGTCTTATATACAGGATCATAGTGAATATATGCAGTGTATGAAAATCTGACAAACGTTGTATCAGAAGATAAGAAAATGACAATCTAGATAACTAAATGAAATGAAATCTAGATAATTAAATATAAATTTGAGCTTGTTCAAATTATTCAAGAAAAAGTATGTCTGGTACATCATGTTGCTTTGTGAACATTAGTAATCCCATATGTAAAAAATACACAAATACTTACACCTTATGCATAAATGCAAAGGAAATCAAACATTTATTTATTAAAGAATGAAACTGTCAACCACTTGTTATCAATGTATAAGTGAAAATCAGCAAGGAGAGACTTGAAAGTTGCTAACTGTCTAAAGGTGCCAAATACTATACCAAGGTACTACTCATGTGTTCACTGAGAATAATTCTCCAAAACGTAATGGGAGATGATTTTAAAATACATTTTGGAGCTATATTTGGTATATGATAAAATACACCTATTATAAGTGTACATTTCAATATATTCTGGCAAATATACATGTATGTAACTGCAACCACAATCAAGGAATATAACCTTCTTATCTACCTAAAGTTTTCTCATGCCTCATGCACTCAATTAATTTTTTCATTTAGATCCAAGCAGTCACTACTTTCCTTTGTACTACTAAGACTTAGCTTTGTTTTTTTCTAGGTTTTCATATATGCGAAATCATAAAGCATGTATTTCTGGTGTTAGGTTTATTTCATGCACTATAACAAGTTACGGATTATATTCATCGTCCTGTGTATTTCATAAGCCTATTTATTTTTAGTGCTGAGTTGTATTCCTTTGGATAAATATACCAAAATTGAATCATTTTAACTTGTTATAGATATTTATATTCATTTCTATTTTGGTTTAAGGGAATAAAGCTGCTTCGAAGTGTCATGTACAAATCCTTGGCAAAAGTGTGTTTCCTTTTATTTGAATAAATAGCAAGGAGTTTATACTCCTTCTAGATTATATGGTAAGTGCCATTTATCATTCCCTAGTAGTGATGGCTCTATTCTGCATATTCTCACCAACTCTTAGTATCGTCCTTATGTAACTTTAGATGTTCTAATGGATGTGTAGGGTATCCTATGTCTCACTTTGAAATTTTCTGATAACTAACAATAGAATGTTTTCACCTGTTACTGACTATTACAATGGAACTTAAGAGTTCATATGTGGTGTACATTTATAACTGAGTTATTTTCTCACATATTTTTACATTGTTGTAGTTCCACATAAAATTTGTATGTGTATGATTTGGATATGTGCATGTGTGTGTATTTTCTTCAAATTTTGACTTACTTACTCATTTCTTTAACAAACTCTCCTAAGGAGTAGAAGGTTTTTAATTGTCATGAAGTGAATGTTATCATTTTTATCTTTCAGGGTTTATAGTTTTTTTTTTAATTTTTAAAATATTTATTCAGTTTTTGATAGAAAAATAGAATGCGAGTGGGAGATGGGCAGAGAGAGAGACACACACAGAATCCAAAGCAGGCTCCAGGCTCTGAGCTGTCAGCACAGAGCCAGATGAAGGGCTCAACCCCACGAGCAGTGAGATCGTGACCTGAGCTGAAATTGGACGCTTAACCAACTGAGCCACCCAGGTGCCCCAGGGTTTATGTTTTTGATATGCTGAACCATCTTTACATAGCAGGAATAAATCCCATGTAATCAAAGTATATATTTGTATTAATATGTTGTTGAATTGTGTTTGCTAATATTTTTTAGAACATTTGTATCTACATTTATCTGGATTATGGACCTTTAATTTTATTTTCTTGTCAAGAATCTATCTGACTTTGATATCTCAAAAATGTTGACCTCATAAAATGAGTTTGGAAGTGTAACTTCCTCTTCAGTTTTTTTGGAATAATTTGAGATTTTGACATTAATCTTCCAATGTTCATTAGAATTTACCATTGAAACCATTTGGTCATGGTTTTTTCTTTCTTGGGAGGTTTTTTAAATAAATGATTTAATATTCTTGTCATTACTTTGTTTAGATTTTCTATTTCTTCATGATTCATTGCTGGTAAGTCATATGTTTCTAGGAATTTATAAATTTCTCTTTTTTTATTTATTTGTATTGTCTTTCTTTTTTTCCTCTTTCAGCTAAAATTTTTCTATTTTGTTTTTCTTTTACTAGGCAGCTCTTTGTTTCATTTACATTGTTATTTGTTTTTTCGTACTTATTTTATTTATTTATGCTCTAAATAATATCTTTAATTTTTTATTTATTTATTTTTTTTAAACTTTATAGTTTATTGTCAGGT
>CM053572.1:2488599-2508827 GCA_028646485.1 Cryptoprocta ferox
AAAGTATACTATGGAGTGAATTTTAGTATACTGAAAGAATTGTATACCCATCACCACTATCTAAATTTAGAATATTTTCATTAATTTAAAAAATAAATTCTCTACCCAATAGCAGTGACTTCCAATTTTGTTATGAGTTCAGTCATTGACACCACTAATCTCCTATTTGTCTTATGATTTTTTCTATTATGGATGTTTCATGTGAATGGAATTGTATAATATGTGTCCTTTTGAATCAGGATTTTTTTTTTTTTTTACTGAGCATAATATTCTAAAGCTTCATCATTTTTTTGCATGACTATACTACAAATCTGTATTTTGGAAGAGAAATATTGAGACTATTAAGACTGTGATTTTGAAATGGTCTGTATTGTTTGCTTTTTACTTTTAAAAATTATATTCTTGACTTATTTATCAATATTATATGTGTATAAGACTGATTTAATTTTCATTGTTTTCTCTATTATAAATATTTTTCAAACTACATATTCAGAAAAAATATGCAAGTATAAATTACATTTGTAAATACCAGGGGAACACACTCAACTAAAGCAATATTACCTCTCCTCCAAAAGCCACTAAAAATTATAGCACAGAATCTATTCTATACCAGAGATCAAATTAGTTTTACTGACAGGAAATATATTAATATATTTCAACATTAATTAAATTGAGAAGAATCATGTCATTATCAAACTCAGCACTAATTTTTAGTAAAACCTAATAATATGTTAGCATTGAATTTATACCCATGGTATATATGAAGTGTGCAACATGGTGCATGTTTCCCAAACTGTCAAAAATAAGAAAAGTCTATTTGCTACTCGATACTTTGGAGTTTATCAATATAACTAAATATATGAAATATATATGACTGTTGAAATTGTAATACAATTTAAGTTATGCTTATTTTTAGAAGATTATGATTGTATGCCTAGAAAACTAGTAAAAACATATTGAAGCAATTATTTAATAATGAGCTATTATAATATCTACATCAGTAAAAATAAGCTAAGAAGAATTTTACAATGATGCTATGAATAAAATAAACTTAAAATACTTTTGAATGAGAAGGGAAACGATGAAAACTTGAAAAAATATATAAAAGTATATCTTGCTTTTTTTTTTTTAATAGTATAACCTAAAATATAGGAAGGGAGAAAACAAATCCTTTCTAAACTAGACCTCAAAGCCAGAGTCATGACAAAACAGATTAGTAGATTTGGCTAGATTAAATTAAATCTCACCTGGAAAATATTATTACCAAAAAAAAAAAAAAAAAGAAAAAAGAAAAGAAAATAATTGTCCTTATACCTGAAAAACATGAGGCTGTTAAGTCCTAAATTTCCTAACATATGGAAAGCCTAAATAAAGCAATAAAGATAATAAATATAGGGAAAAGTTTTAAAAAGACATTTCATGAAAAATTAAGGCAAGTGGTTCATACACACTTTAAAACTTGTTCAACCTTACTGTAAATTAAGTATATGCATCTTAAGGTAATGAATTTTTTTCCTATCATGATGTTAAAGAAAGATGGAAGCTTGGAATAGTTTGTATCTTGTTAGTTTTTGCCACAACTTTGGCGATAAATGTGGTAAGTCCTATAAAGTGTCTTGCTTTCCAAGGACAGTGTGTTTTTGTTGTTGTTGTTGTTGTTGTTTCTGTTTTGTTTTTAAATCTGGGTCTATTCCCAGGGCATTTACTTACCCAATCAATAGAGAATCACTTTAAAATGGTGAAAAAGCATGGACAGGAACCTATGGTTCTTAGTGCACTCTGCCAAGTCAAAATTCTGTAGAGGATCATGTTGATGATGGTTATACTGTTCTTGTTCTGAACCTGTTTATGCCTGCTATTTTGCTTTGAAACCGTAATCAGATGATTACACTTCTGTAAGTATTCATTTTCTTATCTTTAAAGGTGTGTGTGATAATCCATTTCAAACCTTAGAGTTAACATGGGTGAAGTGCACAGAGTAAGAGTATTAACTTTAGCTGTTAGTATTCTCCTTTGAAAGTCCACAAAAAAAGATAGAAAGGAGGAGACCCCATTAAACCAATCCTCTACCATCCGCTGGACTTTGATATGTCCCATCATCTAGAGAATTGAGACATTAAGTCTCTTTACACAAAGAGAAGCACCAGGCTGAAGAAGAGTGCTAAAGTAAAACTTCCACAAAAGCTTTTAATGCTGGTAACCAGGGATACAGGTAAATTTAAGTTTTACCATTACATAAGACTTTTTACCTTTTAAACCTTAGGAGTGAGTCCACCTGTGTTCAAATTCTGCCTCTACCCTGTGTGACTTGGGACTAGTTTCTTAAGCTCTCTACAGGTCCAATCTGTTCATATAATGAGTTGCTTTAAGTATGGATGTAAGTCATGGTCAATAATACATAAAAATATATTAGAATGTGGCTGGAATAGGTGATTACGCAAGATCTCACTTTCCCAACAGTGCATTCCATGAATTGTGATTTACTCTTGGCTTTGGCTAACTTGACAAAATGCATGGCTTCTCAGATCCATTTAGTCTGAATAACAAAACAAAACAAAACCAAAAACAATACAAGAGAACAAAATCCCATCTGTTCTACTTGAAAGGAATTGAGAGGGAGAGGGTGATACTGAATAAATCTTCCTTCAGAGGATACATGGATTTGAACTTTGAGCTATTTAAAACACAAATATGAGCAGTTAACATTAAAACATTTATGGGACTAGAAATATTTTAAGAGGCTTATCAAAATATAAGATACTTTACTTCTATAAATATCTGCATTAGCTTATTAATATATATAATTAAAATTAAAAAAATCTAATACACTGACTTTGTCGAAGATAGATAATAATTTAACAGTTGTTTCAACATTTACAGCTTGAGATATTCTAGTCAGTGGCAGGTGCAAGGAAGTGAAGAGAGGCCACTGTCAGCTTCATTCTTATCCCAGGCATGGAAGCCAGGGTGAATCAGGCTATGGGAAGTCTGTTGGTATTTTGAGGAAAAAAGGACGGCTATTTCCTGCTACAAAACACTTCTAAGAGTGAAATGATAATGCAAGGGATTTCTTAAGTTTATTTATTTATTTTGAGAGAGAGGAGGGGCAGAGAGAGAGAGGGAGAGAGAATCCCAAGCAGGCTTCACACTGTCAGTGTAGAGCTGACATTGGGCGCTTATCTTGCAAACTGTGAGATCATGACCTGAGCCAAAATCAAGAGTCAAACACAAACTGACTGAGCCACGCAGGTGCTCCAAGAATTTCTTAATTTCATACTTAATTAAGATATGCACAACCACCTTTTCTCAACACATAAAACAACTTGTTCATCTTCTCTGAGGTTAATAACAAAAACAAAAACAAACCCTCTTTGGAAAGCCTTTTCTTCTAATTTTTTACTTAGCAGAACAGTTTGCTATTACACTAGAATTCAGAACACAAGCAAGAGAGCCACAGTGGAAAAAGTAGATAGGTGTTGGACACAGACAAATACATCCTATCTTCTGGCTGGTTTTGGAGCAAAGATGAAATAATTCCTCACCACAGATCTGTATCTAGAATTTTATCCGAACCTTGACTTCACTTTTATTTATTCTATAACACATTCAAACCTCCCGTCCATCTTCTTTCTCTTATTTTGCATTTTCTCTTTCCATCTCAAACCTTTTGGTGTACAGTTATTCCAGAACTTCATTACATGACTCATAGGTGTACTATTAAGATAATATGTTCTGTTTCTCTTTAACAAAAAAAATCTTACTTCAAAATTACAGAACATAACAATTAAGTTATGAGAAATGCCATTTTTATTATGCCATTCTCTTCAAATCCTGGAGTGTCATTTGCTGTCAGTGTAGACATAGTGAAGGCTGAACCACTCAGTTCATGTCCTGCAACTCCTCACATTCCTACCCCACATCATGTCTGCATAACTTTGTTATCAAGCATTCTACCTACACCTCTTCAGACTGCCTTGATCCTGCTTTTTTTCACATTGCATTCTCTGGCTTAAGTAACTCTTATTCTCTTTTCTCTTTTATATAGTATTATTCCAAGGGCTAATCATTTACTTTCCCACATACTACATCCAATCCACTGTGATTTCCTCAGAATTTCTGATGCAGTTAATGTCTGACCTCATTTGGTCCCCAAAGCACTATCTTACATGTTTATTAGAATTGTATGGTAAGGATATATTATATTCTCTTTTGTTTAATAATTAATATGTAATTCAGAATAAATAAGTTTAAGGTAAATAACTATCTCCAGAGAAAAGTTGAGGTTGCTGCTGAGAACTGATTTTAATTGTTGAAAACATTAAAGTAGGCTTTAAAAATAAAAGACAAGTAATTAATTTTGATGACTACATTTTTCCCCAGGCTTATTGGGATATAATTGATATATAACAATGTAGTGATTTTATATACTTATATATTGCAAAACAATTCCCACAATAAGGTCAGTTAACGTATCCATCACTTCACATAGTCTTTTTGTGTGTGTGGTACAAATTTTTAAAATCTACTTTATTAGTAACTTTCAAATATACAAAACAGCATTGATAACTATAGTCTTCTTGCCATTCATTTGATCTCCAGAACTTCAACTTATAACTGAAAGTTGGTAATCCTTTGACCATCTTCAGATTTTTCTGTACACTGCACACCTCATTCCATTCCTGAAAAATCAACAATCTTTTCTGTTTCTATAAATTTGTTGTTTTTCAATTTCTACATCTAAGTTAAATCATATACTGCCTTTAAAAGAAAAAAAATTAAAAAGGGAGCCAGTAAAGCACAGAAGTAAAGGTTATGAACTACGATACTCTAAAGCAGCAGCTTTCAAACTCTAGCATGCATGGCTAAAACAAATGTCACTTGACCAAACTTCAGAGCTTCTGATTTAGCATATTAGGAATGAGGTCCTAAGAATCTGCATTTTTCTAGTGAGTGTCAAAATTATGCTGATATTGCTGGCCGGGGCCCACACACTTTGTGAACCATTGGTCCAGCTGAATAGAGAATATCTTCATAGAATATATATATATATATATATATATATATATATATACAAATATATATATATTTGTATATATATATATATATTTGGTTTAAATCCTAATACATAATGAATAAAAGGCTCCCTTTCCCCTTGGATAATAGAAGGGCATTTATAAATTACTTTGTTTTTTGTTTGCTGGTTGGTTAACTAATTTTATGATAGATGGTAGCAGATGGGTTAAGGGAGAATATAGGTAGATGTAATTAGAAGTTAGAATGCATAAAATACTCTGTAAACAAGTATTCAGTTGATGTGTTAAAACAATACCCAGATAAATTGAATGTCATGTTTATAGTATGATCATACACAATGTTTCACATCAATTACATATCAATAAAGCTGGGGGGAAAATGAATCTAGCCCTACATCCAACCTCATCCTGAGCACTAGTCATGGAGCCCGCTTAAGGTTCTCTTTCTCTGTCCTGCTCTGGCTCGTGTTCTCAATCTCTCTCTCAAAATAAATAAACAAATAAATAAACATTTTTTTTAAATGATGAAGATTGACTGGTAGTTTATTATTGTCTGTGTTCTTGATAAACTACCTAAATGTTTTGTATAGAAGATCTCTAAAGACTTTTCCCAACATTTGAGCTTTAGTATGAGCAGTTACTATCCATGGCAGGTGCTACAGGATATTTTCTTTTAAATGGATAAAATCATGACCCTTATGCAAGTGTAAAACAAACAAAGATCAAAGATTGTGTTAGTGAATGAGGGAACCAACAAGATATTACAAGTAGTTCAGAAGAACTAGGACATTATACATATGAAGGCAGATTAAGAAGGCTGAAATTAATTTATAAATAGATACAGAATGGGGGCCCCCAGGTCACTTAGCAGTTCTAGGAGTTTGTGGGTTTGAGCCCTGCATAGCGCTCTGTGCTGACAGCTCAGAGCCTGTAGCCTGCTTCAGATTCTCTCTCTCTCTTTCTCTCTCTCTCTCTCTCTCTCTCTCTGCCTCACACCCCAACTGACTCTCTCTCTGCATCCTCCCCACTGACTCTCTCTCTCTCTCTCTCAAAAAAAATATTAAGAGAATAGATACAGAATGGGTCTGAGTACAGAAAAATAGTCAATAACATTCCATAGGTATTTACCTAGTTAGTATTTCAATGAACAAGAATTCATATAATTGAAAGTTTCCTACAATTTCAAGCATTGCAAATCAATTCAAAGACAATAAAATGCAGCAGTGATCCAATACACACACACACAAAAGAAAGAAATTTGTAATAAAGAGAAAAAAAGCTTTTTGAAAGTTTTTCAAAATTTCCTGACTCAGGCATAATGAAGGAAAATTGGATAAATAGAAGAAATGGTGTTTGTTAAGTACCTTCTTGTTAGTGAATTATGTTAGGCATTGTTATATGCAATATTTAATTGAATCATATGGGAAAGCTCACTCTGTACATTGAATAAACTGATACTGTGATTTATTAAGGCTCAGAAAGCTAGTAAATGAGTAGGTTGGAATTTATATTTGGAGATGATTGCTCACATTCCAGGGTTTATCTCATTACTTATTGCAATATACATTATAAAAATTTCCATTTGAGAGAGATCCAGAGTGTAGTCCTTGCCCTAGACAGATGGATATGATGGATGATTTGGAATGGACTGACACCACCTTCAGTCATATTGCAGTGTGATCACTGTGGTTCAATGACTTTGATGGAGGCTTTCTGGTGTTTGTCTCATGTGGTCTTAAATATTATGATAGATGCTCATGACAGTAAGAGAAAGGGAAATTAATAAAACACAACATTAAATTTTCTTCAGCTGACTCTTAATTTGCTTACTCTATTTTTTAGAGTAATTGATTAAATATGCAGAGAAATGGATAACTTCACCTCCGAGGGAACATTCTTCCTCATGGGCTTCTCAGATATTAGGGAGATCCAGATCTTACACGCGGTCTTATTTTTGCTAATTTACTTGGCAGCCATGCTGGGAAATCTTCTCATCATCACCCTCACCACCAAGGATCGTCGGCTCCACACTCCGATGTACTTCTTCCTGAAGAACCTGTCCTTTCTGGATCTCTGCCTTATTTCCATCACTGTCCCCAAATCAATCATGAACTCTTTAATAAATCAAAACACAATTTCCTTCCTTGGATGTATTTCACAGGTCTTTTTCTTCTTCCTCTTAGCCAGTACAGAAGTAGCACTACTCACAGTCATGTCCTATGACCGCTACGTTGCCATCTGCCATCCTCTCAGATATGACATCATCATAGGCCATCGAGCTTGTGTACAGATGGCCACCTCTTCATGGGTCAGTGGATGTCTCAATGCAATTCTTCATACAGCTTCTACCTTTTCCATACCCATATGCAGGTCTCCTGTAGTTAATCAGTTCTTCTGTGATGTCCCACAATTGCTCTCTCTCGCCTGTTCATATAACATTGGGGAATTAGTAGACATTGGGCTCAGCCTACTGTTAGATTTTGGCTGTTTTGTGTTTATTGATATTTCTTACATTTATATATTCTCCACTGTGCTGAGGATGCCCACCAGAGAAGGCAGGCACAAAGCTATCTCCACATGTTTGCCTCATCTCATTGTTGTGACTCTGTTTCTCTCTTCTGGATTTTTTGCCTATTTACACCCCTTATCCAAATCTCCATCACTCTTGGATTTTCTAGTTTCAGTATTCTATACTGTGGTGCCACCCACAATAAATCCCCTCATCTATAGTCTGAGAAATAAGGATATGAAGATGGCACTAAGGAAATTGATAATGACCAGATATTGTCTATCAAACTAAAGAGTTAATATTGGATATATTATTAACTTTTTATTCACTGACATGATTGTATAAATTATCTGTTGCATAGTCTGGTAATAATAGTGGATATATAGAGTAAAAATTATCATGAGAAATTCAATTGTACTCATTAATGTGCAATTATTAAGAAGCATCCTCATTCTTCAGATCAAGTTGATGGCAAAACCAGTAGATTTCTACTTGTAATTGGACAGATATATTCTGATATCATATTTGTCAGACTAATGGGAACTCCTTTTTTTGCGACAAACAGTAAATTGTACAGGATACTGGGACTCAGAGATAAACTTGGGCTCTTCCAGACAAACCAATTGTATAATAAGTCTTAGGAAAATTAATATGTAAAATGTCACGATACAATATGTATAATGCATTCTCAAATTAAAGGAAATAGAGGTAGGTGATGTCTGCATAGCATTGTGAATGTACTAAATGCCACTAAACTGTACATATTAAAATGCTTAATTTCATGTTGTGTTGATTTCACCTCAACAACAAGGCAAAAATTAAAATATTGTGTTGTCTATTCGACTTCCTTTTTTCTTAAGCTACTATATGATATTTTCTGGTATGACTCGTGTCCTTGAATCCTAATGAGAAGACACAGATACAAACAAATGTAATTTTACTATATAGATATACATATGCTTATAGTAATAGTTTTTTTTTTATTTTTTCAAGTTTTTATTTAAATTCCAGTTAGTTAACATACAGTGTAATAGTTTCAGGTGTAGAATTTTGTTATTCAATACTTATATACAACACCCAGTGCACATCAAAAGTGCCCCCTTTACCTATTTAACCCATCTTCCCATGCTCCTCCTATCTGGTAACCATCGGGATGTTATCTATGGTTAAGAGTCTGTTTCATGTTGGCGGTGGAGGGGGCAGGGAGTGGCAAAGAGAGGAAAACCAAGAAAAAGACTCTTAAAAATACAGTGCTTATAGTAATATTAAAACAAGCTCCTGGTTAAAAAAATTAATAAAATTGATAAACCCGTAGCCAGACTTGTCAAAAAGAAATAGAAGGAACCCAAAAAACTAAAATCACAAATGAGAGAGGAGAAACATCCATCATGGCAAAATATAAACAATTGTAAGACAATATTATAAAAAATTATATGTTGGGGCGTCTGGGTCGCTCAGTCGGTTAAGCATCTGACTTCGGCTCAGGTCATAATCTTACAGTTTGTGGGTTCAAGTCCCGCATTGGGCTCTGTGCAGACAGCTCAGAGCCTGGAGCCTGTTTTGGATTCTTTATCTCCCTCTCTCTCTCTACCCCTCCCCCACTCATGAACTGTTTCTCTCTGTATCAATAATAAATAAAAAATTATATGCCAAGAAATGGACAATCTGGAGGAAATGGATAAATTCCTAGAAACTCACACACAACCAACACTGAAACAGGAAGAAGTAGAAAATTGATCAGACCAATAACCATCAAATAAATTGAATCAATAATCAAAAATTTCTCAATGAATAAAAGTGCAGGGCGAGAAGGCTTCACAGGGGAATTCTACCAAATATTTAAAGAAGAATTAACACGTAATATTTTCAAAGTATTTAAAAAATAGAAATGGAAATAAAATTTCCAAATGCATTTAATTAGGCCAGCAGTACCCTGATTCCAAAATCAGATAAAGATTCCACTTAAAAAGAGAACTACAGTCCAGGGGGCGCGTGGGTGGCTCAATTGGTTAAGCCTTTGACTTTGACTCCGTTCATGAGCTCGCCATTCTGGAGTTCAAGTCCTGCATTGGGCTCTGTGTTGACATGTCAGAGACTGGAACATATTTCAGATTCTGTGTCTCCCTCTCTCTCTCTGTCCCTCCTCTGCTCACGCTCTATTTCTCTGTCTGTCTGTCTGTCTGTCTCTCTCTCAAAACTAAATAAATATTATTTTTTTAAAGAGAACTACAGGCCAATAACCCTGATGAACATGGATACAAAAATTGTCAACAAAATGTTGGAAAGTTAAACCCAACATTAAATTAAAAGGATCTTTCACCATGATCAAGTGGGATTTATTCCTGGGATGCAAGAGTGGTTCAATATTTCCAAATCAAAACACATGATCCACCAAACTAATTAAGGAAAGTATAAAAACCATATGATCCCCTCAATAAATGAAGATAAAGCATTTGATGTACTACGACATCCACTAATTGTAAAAAACCCTCGACAAAGTAGGGATAAAGGGAACATATCTCAACATAATAAAGGCCATATATGAAAGACTGACAGATGATATCATCCTTAATGGGAAAAAAATGAGAACCTTTCCTCTGAGGTCAGAAATATGACAGGGATGTCCACTATCACCACTGTTATTTAATATAGTAATGGAAGTCCTAGCCTCATCAATCAGACAACAAAAAGATATAAAGCCACCCAAATCAGCAAGGAAGAAGTCAAACATTTATTGTTTGCAGATGACATGATATTCTATGTAGAAAACATAATGCATATGTTTTCAAACCAAAGCTAACCAGTCTTACATGAAGACTTAGAGAGGTAAGAAAGCAGCAGAGGGGAGTTTGAAGTTAATTGGGATTGGTTCATGGGGTTTAAGGAAATAAGTTATCTTGATAACATAAAAAAGTGAAAGATGAAGCAACAAGTGCTGATGGAAAAGCTGTAACAAATTATCCAACAGAGAGGAATGTGGTAGTGAAGTAGAAGAACTCTAGGCTTGCCTTATCCCAGGAACACAACTGGATAACTATCAAATCATCTTAAATACTTCAAAGATCAATCTGAAGACTGACAGAACAAATTCCACAACTAAAGGGAGAGAAGAGGCCACTCTGTAGAAGGTAGGAAATGGGGAGATATGGCTTGGGGAAGAAATGGGTATCAGGTGCTTCAGAGGGGAGGGAGCCATGGTCATGTAGAAGAGCAAGAGAGAGGGAAGCACACAGGGGAATGCACAAGAATAACGTTCCCCCAAAGTCATTAGCTTGGAAAATGAAACCAGCTGCAGTTTTTTTTTAGTTCTTGAGAGTAGTGGAGCTTACAGCCTGTTTTTTTCTTCAAAATTTTCTATTAATGTTTATTTATTTTCGAGAGACAGAGAGCATGTGTAGGAGAGGGACAGAGAGAGAGGGAGTCACAGAATCCGAAGCAGGTTCTAGTATCGGGGCTGTCAGCACAGAGCCTGACACACGGCTCAAACTCATGAACTGTGAGATCATGACCTGAGAGAAAGTAAAATGCTTAACCAACTGAGCCACCCAGGTACCCCCAAAGCCTGGGATTTTAAAGATCAGAGGACTTGACTGCATATAGCCTTAAGGACACTGTCCTATTCCTTAAGTAATATCTCCTTAAGAGAAGGCAGGAAAATAACCCAGGGGCAAAAAACATGGAAACAACTATGTGAAGAGTGCTTAAAGCACACAGAGGGGAGATTATTCATTCTTCTTGTATCACCTCCCTAAGAGGCAGCATCCATGGAGACATCTCCACACAACAGAGGAGTTGGCCAGTGCTATTTCTTTCACCTCCACTTCAGCAACAATACAGAGCCACCTGTGGAAAATAGCTCAGTACTGACAACAGCTGCTTTACTTGAATACACCAAGACGTAACCCCCACCCAGCACTCTGGCTTGGCTGCCTGTGTCAACCAAGCTTGCCTCAGTTTCAACATGGCAGACCCCTTCTCTGGAAGACCAGCACAAACTTCTGCTCACATTATGTCTTCTAAACAAGAGTTCTACAGGGCCTCACTTCCAGTGGAAGTGGTGTCAAGTCTCATTACACAAGCAAACCAGAGCACACTTAGTTAAAATTCACCACATTCAGGCCAGGGACCAAATGCTGCCCACTGAAGGCAAGGAGAGCCTCTGCAGATGACTGGCCTGAATGATAGAGCAGCCAAAATTTAACAGCAGATACGCTGCTGCAGGAGGGCTGCCTCTGCTTCCTAGGTGCCCTGATGCCACCTCAGCTCCTCCAGCTCCTCCTTCAGCCTCAGCACCCTGTCCATGCAGGCTCTGTCCTACTCGATGCACAGAACATCCTTGACAACGTGCTCCTGCCCTTCATTCCTGGTCTCCTACTGCAAGGCTTGCAGTCCCAGCCAAAGCATTTCCAGCTCCTCCTGCAGCAACTGTTTCTTGTGCTGCTTCTCCTCCAGTGTCTGTTGCATCTTCTGAAAGCTCTCCTTGAGTAGAGGCTGGCCCCTTACTCACCACTTCCAGAGAGTTATGATTCTGCAGAGTCCAGATTTCCTCCTGAGTACTCTTGACTTCTTTCTAAAGATGCTGCATTTGCTTGATCTTTTCATCCAGCTTCTTCAAAACCTAGCACGGTCTCATGGCTCACTTCCATCACTGCTGCTGTCTCCAGAGACTCAGAGTAAACTCCAGATTCTGCAGCCTATGTCTGTTGATAGTGTTAACTTCAATGAACTTGGCATTAAAAACTGTTTACTCTTCCCTCACTTTCTTGCCAGGGGGCCTGGAACCTAGATCACTTTATTACTTGACTACTCCTTCCATTTTCCACATCAAGAAGGTACATTAATTTCTCACCTTCTAACTCATATTCCTTGACAGCTTGATTGTACTGTTAGGAATGAAAGCAGACTTTCTGTACTTCCTGTTCACTTCTTGCTATCTAATCTATCAAGTAATTCTGATACTTCATCTTTTTCTCCATATGACTCAGGCTATCTGCATCCTGGGGCTTTAAGCTGGAGATGTGGGACAAGAACTGGAGTATATGGTAATAGCCATTGTGGTAGATTGTGGTAGTCTGCATAACAGTCCTTGTACACTGCAGGCTCTAGGCCCTGAGGTCAGTCTGCTGGTGGAGAGTGCCAGAATATTAGCCCATCTTGTGCACTTCGGCCTCCTAGAGCTCCAGGTTCAGGCAGGGCTCCTGGTAGCACCTGGTCAGTGAGCTGAACACTACTTGTCTTCCTTCAGGTTCTGCTCCACCTCACCAAGTAAGGACTCCTAACCATGCAACTCAGATTCTGGGACCATCAGCTCCAGCCTCTTTTTGCCCAGAGTGCAGCCATGTCATCCTGCGTTAGCTGCTCTTGTACGTTGCCAGCATCTCACAGTCCTGCTGTAGGCTCTTCTCCAAGTGGTTGGCCACATGAGACACCAAACATATAAAATAGTAAAAAAGAATCAATGAAAGACAAAGAGTCCAATAAACAAGATTGGAAAGAAGCTTGATGCAGTGAACAAAAGTGTGGAAGAAGCAGAATAACGAATTAGTCATACAGAAAACAAAGTAATGTAAGTAATGAAGCTGAACGAAAAGAGAAAGAGGAATTATACAAGAGACTAAACTTCACTTAGGGAATGTAGTGACTCCATCAAACATAATAGGATTTGTATTATAGGAGCCCCAGAAGAAGAATGAGAAAGGGAAGAAGGAAACTTATTGAAGAAACAATAGCAGAAAATTTCCATAATCTGGGTAAGAAAACATACATTCACATCTGGGAGATATGGAGAACTCCCATCAAAATTTTTAAAAAAGCAGGCTAACACCAGACATCTTATTTAAATTTCCAAAATATATTGATTTAAAAAATTCTTAAAGGCAAGACAAATGTAGTCCATAAATTACAAGGAAAGACATAAAGATAGCTGCAGATCACTTCTGGCTTGGGCAAGCCAGAAGGGAGTTGCATGATATATTCAAAGTACTAAATGGAAAAAAAAATCTGCACTCAAGAATAATCTATCCAGCAAGACTAACGTTCAGAACAGAAGGAGAGATAAAGAGTTACCAAGACAAACAAAATTAAAGGAGTTTGTGATCACTAGACCAACCCTGAAAAGAAATACTAAAAGGGACTGTTTGAGTGCACAGGAGATACAAAACATGAGGAAGACAAGAAAGGATCATAGGAAATCCCCAAAAGCATTGAGAAATGAAAAATAATATGGCAATAAATACATATCTATCAATAATAAATTTTAATAATTGAGCTAAATGCTCCTTTCGAAAAACTTGAGGGTCAGTATGGATAAAAAGCAAAACAAAATAAAAATACCCATATAAACGCTTCCTACCAGAGATTTATTTTAGAGTTAAAGTCACTTATAGATTGAGAGTAGGGGTATGGAGAAACACGTACACTACAAAACAACGTCAAAAGAAAGCAAGAGAAGCAATACTTACATCAGACAAACGAGACTTTAAAAGAAAGACCCTAACAAGAAACGGAGAAGGACACAATATAGTCATAAATAGGACAATCTAGCATGAAGATCTAACAATTGTAAATATTTATGCACCTGACATGGGAGCATGCAAATATATAAAATAATAACAAACTTAAAGAAATGATTTGATTATGATAAATTAATAGTAGGGGACTTTAACACCCCACTGACAAATCGATGGAGGTTCAGCAGCATGCTACTAAACACTGAACAGGTCAACAAGGAAATGAAAGAAGAAATTAAAAAAAAAAACATGGAATAAAAATTAAACACAAAGATCGAAAATCATTGGGATGAAGTAAAAGTAGTCTTATGAGGGATATTTATAGCAATACAGGCCTAATTCAAGAAGCAAGAAAATTTTCAGATAAACAGCCTAGGGTTATTTTACCTAAAGTAAAATAAAAAGTCGCCTAAACCCAGCAGAAGGTAGGATATATGATGATTATAGTAGAAATAAAAAATATAGAATCCATAAAAAACAACAAAACAAATCAATAAAATCAGGAACTGGTTCTTTAAAAACTTAGTAAAATTAGTAAAATATATAAAGTTCTAGCCAGACTTATGAAAAAGAAAAGTGAAATGACACAAATAAGAAAAATGAAATATCAGACAGGAGAAATAACAAGGAACAGCACAGAAATACTAAGAATTATAAAGTTATATTATGAAAAACTATATTCCAATAAATGAAAACTTAAAGAAGTGGTAAAATCCCTAGAAACTTATATAATACCAACTCTGAGACGGTATGAATTAGTAAAGTTCAACAGACTGATAACCTGCAAAGAAATTGAACAGTAATAAAAAATCTCCCAATAAACAAAAGGGACCAAAGGGTTTCACAGGTAAATTCTACCATACATTTAAAGAAGAGTTATTACAGGGATACCTCAGTTGGTTCATCATCTGACTCTTGATTTTGGCTCAAGTCATGATCCCAGTATCCTGGGATCAAGCCGTATATTGAACTCTACACAGAGCTTGGAGCTTGCCTAAGGTGACCTATCTTTCTACTTCTGCCACTTTCCACTGCTTGCTTACTTTCTCCATCCCTATAATACTAAATAAACAAACAAACAAATAAATAGTTATTACCATTTCTTCTCAAACTATTATAAAAAATAGATAAAAAAGGAAATCTGAATTTCATTATATGAAGCCAACATTACCCTGATACCAAAACCAGGTAAAAACACCAATAAATAAAACTTCAGGCCAATATCTCCCAATGAATAGAGTGCAAAAAATTCTCAATAAAATAATAACAAACCAAAACTAACAATATATTTAAAAAATCATTCATGACAAGCAGGTGGGATTTATTCCTTGGTTACAAGAGTTGTTCAATATTTGCAATCAATTCATGTGATACACCACATTAATAACAGAAAGGATAAGAGCCATGTAATTTTTCAAATAGATGTAGAATGATAAAAAATGTCGACAAAGGTTTGAAGGGAATATAACTCAACATAACGGAGGTCATCTATGGAAAATGCACACCTAGTACCATCCTCTATGGGGAAAATCTGAGAGACTTTCCTCTACAGTTAGGAACAACACATGGATATCCACTTTCACCACTATCATTTAACATAATACTGGAAGTCCTAGACATGCAATCAGACAACAAAGAAATAGAATGCATCCGATTTAGCAAGAAAGAAGGAAAACTTTCACTACTGGCAAATTTAATATTATATATAAAAAACCTAAAAGGCTCCATCCCAAAACTTCTGGAACTAATAAATGGATTCAGTAAAGTTGCAGGAAACAAAATCTATGCATTTATATGTGACATTTATATACATTAACAATATATCTGTTACATTTATATACATTAATAATGAAGCAGCAGAAAGAGAAATTAAGGAATCAATCTCATTTACGATTGCAGCAAAAGCAGTAAGATCTCCAGGAATAAACAAAATCAGAGGTGAAAGACCTGTACTCTGAAAACTATGAAACACTGATGAAAGAAGTTGAAGATGAAACAAGGAAATGGCAAGACCTTCCATGTTCATGGATTGGAAGAACAAAGATTGTTAAAATGTCTATACTACGCAAAACAATCTATACATTTAACGCAATCCCTATCAAAACACCACCAGCATTTTTCACAGAGCTGGAACAAACAAGCCTCTAATTTATTTGGCAACACAAAAGACCCTGAATAGCCAAAGCAATCTAGAAAAATAAACACATGCTGGAGACATGATTCCAGACTTCAAGTTATGTTACAAAGCTGTAGTAATAAAAACAGCATGATACTGGCACAAAAATGCACATAGACATCAATAGACCATTTTGAAACACCAGAAATGAATCCAAAACTATATAGTTAATTAATCTTCTACAAAGTAGGAAGGAATAGCCAATGAAAAAAAGAGTTTTTTCAACAAATGGTGTTTGGAAAACTGTACAGCAACATGCAGAAGAATGAAATTGGAACACTTTATTACACCACACACAAAAATAAAATTGGATTCTAGACTTAAATGTGAGACCTGACATCATAAAATTCACAAAAAAGGCCAGGCACTAAATTCTTTGACATCAGCCATAGAAACTTCTTACTAGATATGCCTCCTGAGGCAAGGGAAATAAGAGCAAAGATACAGTATTGTATTTAATCAAAATGGAAAGTTTCTGGTTGCATAGTAAAGGAAACACTCAACAAAACTAAAAGACAACCTACAGAATGAGAGTACATATCTGCCAATGACATCCCCTGTGTAGGGTTAGTCTCCAAAATATATAAAGAACATACATTATTTAATACCCCAAAAATGAATAATATAATTAAACAATGAGAAGAAGACATGAGTAGATCATTTTTCAAAGAAGACATACAGATATCTAATAGACACATGAAAATATGCTCAACACCACCCAACTTCAGGGAAATGCAAATCAAAACCATGATATGATAGCACCTCACACCTGTTGGAATGGCTAAAAATAATAACACAAGTAACAACAGGTGTAGGCGAAGATGCAGAGAAAGGGAACCTCTTACACTTTTGGTGGGAATTCAAACTGGCATAGTAATTTTGGGAAACAATATGGAGTTTCCTGAAAAAGATAAAAATAGGCCTACACTATAAACAAGTTATTGCACTACTAGGTACTTACCCAAAAATACAAAGATACTAATTCAAAGGGATAGATGCAACCCAATGTTTATGGCAGCATTACTTCCAATGGCAAGATTGTAGACAGAACCCAAGTATCCATCAACTAATGAATGAATTAGGAAGAAATGGTGTATATGTACAATGGAATGTTACTCAGACATAAAACGAATAAAATCTTGTCATTTACAATGACATGGATTGAGCTACAGAGCATTATGCTAAGAAAAATAAGTCAGTCAGAAAAAGAGAAATGATTTCACTCATATGTGGAATTTAAGAAATAAAATAAAGATCAACGGGGGAAAAAAGAGACAGAAGCAAAATGCAGAAACAGACATTTTAGCTATAGAGAACAAACTAATGGGTACCAGCAGGGAGCTGTGGGGTTTGGGTTAAGTAGATGATGATGATTAAGGAGTGTGCTTTTTGTGATGAGCACTGGGCATTGTATGCAAGTTTTCAATCATTAAATTGTACACCCACAACTAATATATCACTGTATATTAAATAATGGACTTTAAATAAAATCTTTAAAAAGTATTCAGCAGATGTATCTAAGATAATAAAGATGGCTACACTAAAGAACAAAATTTTCAGGGCACTTGGGCGGTTCAGTTGGTTAAGCGTCTGACTTCAGCTCAGGTCATGCATGATCTGACAATTCATGGGTTTGAGCCCTGCATCGGACTCTGTGCTGACAGCTCAGAGCCTGGAGCCTGCTTTGGAATCTGTCTCACTCGCTCTCTGCCTCTCCCCCACTCGTGCTCTGTCTGTCTCTCTCTCTCATAATTAAATAAACATTAAAGAAAACATTTAAAAAATAAATATAGAACAGATTTTTAATGTAGATGAACAACCTTATATTGGAAGAAGATGTTACAGAGGATTTCATAGCTAGAGTGTAGACGTCTCTGCCCTTCAGTCTTTAAAGGGCAGGCTATCTGTCTTATTAGGAAATAATGCAGCTGGCCACGTTAACATGAAGCCACTACTCATTTACATGTTTGAAAATGGTAGGTACTTAAAAATTATTCTAAATCTATGCCTGTGCTCTGTAAATAGAACAACAAGGCCTTCATGACAGCATATCTGTTTCCAACATGATCTGGATACTTTAAACCTACACTTGAGACCTACTGCTCAGAAAAACAAACAAACAAACAAACAAACAAACAAAAACATTGATTTTAAAATATTACTGTTCATTAGCAATGCATCTGGTCACCCAAGAGCTTCAGTGAAGATGTAAAATGAGATGAATGTTGTTTTTATGCCTGCTATCACAACCCTATGGATCAAGAAGTAATTTTGATTTTCATTTTTTCTGAATTTAGAAATATATAAGTCTATACCTGCCATATATAGTGATTGATGGGGTGGTGTAAATTCTGGAAATGATTCACCATTCTAGATGTCATTAATAACCTTTATAATGCATGAAAAGAAGTCAAACGTCAACATTAACAGGAGTTTAGAAGAAGGGGATTCCAACCTTCATGGATGACTTTAGGGGTTCATGATTTCAAGCCAGCAAGTAACTGAAGATTTGGTAGAAACAGCAAGAGAACTCTAATGAGAAGTGAAGTCTTTTCTTCCAGTTTTCCAAATTTGTTGGCATATAATTGCTCATAAATTCTCTTATCATTGTTTGCATTTCTGCAGTGTTGATTGTAACCTCTCCTCTTTCGTTAGTGATTTATTTATTTGGTTCCTTTCCTTTCTCTTTATGACCAATATGGCTAGGGATTCATCAATTTGCTAATTCTTTCCAATTCTTGGTTTCATTGTCTGTTCTACTGTTTTTTTATTTTTATTTCAATATCATTGATTTCTGCTCTAATCTTTATTATTTCCCTTCTTCTGTTGGGTTTGGGCCTTTTGTGATGTTATTTTTCCAGCTCTTTTAAAGGTGTAAAATTAAGTTGTATATTTGAGACCTTCCTTCCTTCCTTAGGAAGGCTTGGATTGCTATATTCTTCCCTCTTATGATCACCTTAGCTGCATCTCAGAGTTTTCGGACTGTTGTGTTTACATTTTCATTGGCTTCCATGTAATTTTTAATTTCTTCTTTAATTTCTTGGCTCACCCATCCATCATTTAGTAGGATGTTATTTAATCTCCAAGTATTCATGGTCTTTCCAAATTTTTTCTTGTTGTTGATTTTGAGTTTCATAGTGTTGTCTTCCAAAAATACACATGGTATGATCTCAGTCTTTATGTAGTTGTTGACAGCTGATTTGTGATGCATTATGTGATCTATTCTGGAAAATGTTCCATGTGCACCCAAGAATAATATGTATTCTGCTGCCTTAGGATGAAATATTCTGAGTATATCTGTTAAGTCTATCCAGTCCAAGGTGCATTCAGAGCCATTGTTTCCTTGTTGATTTACTCCTTATGTGATCTGTCCATTGCTGTAAATGGGGTCCCTATTATTATCATATCATTATTGATGAGTTTCTTTATGGTTTGATTAATTGATTTTTATATTTGGGTGCTCTCATGTTGGGGGCATACATATTTACAGATGTTATATCTTCTTGGTACATAGACCCCTTAATTATGATATAATGACCTTCTTTATTTCTTATTACAGTCTGTATTTTAAAATCTAGTTTGTCTGATATAAGTATGGCTACTCCAGCTTTCTTTTGGCAACCATCTGAAGGTGTCTTTAGGTCTAAAATAGGTCTCTTATAAGCAGCATATAGATATGCCTTGTTTTCTTACTCATTCTGATTCCCTATGTCTATTGATGGGAGCATTTACTCCATTTACATTTAAAATAAATATTGAACAATATTAATTTAGTATCATTGTGTGTGTGTAGAGTTGGTGTTCCTTGTCATCTTCTCTGATTTCTAGTCTTTGTTGCTTTTGGTTTTCGTTGTTGTTGTTGTTTGTTTGTCTTTTCTACACTCAAAGAATCCTCCTTAAAACTTCTTGTAAGGTTGGGTTGGTGGTCATGAACTCCTTTATTTTTTGCATGTCTGGGAAACTCTTTATCTCACCTTCTATTTTGTCTTTTTTTTTTTTTT